>CM053505.1:96790697-96817343 GCA_028627145.1 Eidolon dupreanum | reverse complement strand
GAAAGGCGTTTCATACCTTCTTGTTGCAGAGCTCGGATCTGACTCCTCCGCAGACACAGCAGTAACCAGTTCCGCACACTTCCGCTCCTCTTCCGTTCTCACCTCCATGTTATTCATTCAATCCCGACCCTACTTATTTACAGCAGAACTTCCTACTTAAATGTGCTGATGCTGGTGTTTCTCTTGAAGCTGCCACCGCAGATCCCCTCGCCTTCTTTTACAGATGTTCATGAGAGCACAGTTTGACTATGATCCCAAAAAGGACAATCTGATTCCTTGCAAGGAGGCTGGACTGAAGTTTGTTACTGGGGACATTATCCAGATCATCAACAAGGATGACAGTAACTGGTGGCAAGGGCGGGTGGAAGGCTCTGCCAAGGAGTCAGCAGGATTGATCCCTTCTCCTGAGCTGCAGGAATGGTGAGCCGCTTTTATATAGGTGGAATTTGCAGATTGAACAGACCTATGCCGGCCTCAAATGGTGGTTTAGGTTCAAAGCTCCGTCACCTTGTGTGTAGTTTCTGTGGCTCCACTAAGCCAACCTCCCAGTTTCCCTGGCGTAATGGGTGGGAGGGGCAATGACGCATTGATAAGCTTGGCTGGCAGGCCTTTATGGGAGAAGGAGCTAGAATAGCTGTTGTTCACCTGCGGGCCTCTGTTTCCTCAAATGCAAGTGGTTACATGCTTTGAGTGGCAGCACTGGGGGCGGAGTCTTTCCTGGTCTCCTGCCTCCCAGGCTAGTGGCTTTCTGAGAAGATATCTTGTGAATCCTGCAGAAAACAGTCAACTTTGAAATATGTGTCTTTTATGCAGATTCCCAATACATAGAACATGAGGTGGAAATCCACATCCATTTTTCCTATATGCTCATCTGATTGATCCATCGCCATTTATTACAAAGAGTATGCTTGCCCACTGCACTGCGGCGTCACCTGTATCAGAAATGAGCTGAGAAAGGTGGCTGCCAACTGCCATCCAGACTAATGGAGGGATAGCTTCCCAGGGCTCACCCACCTCGCCCCTCTGGAGAGTCCTTATGTGGGTGTTCAAATACCTGGCAGTGGACATGTGTCCACATCCTCAAATCAATGTGGCCCGACCTTCCCAGCTGGGTTCTTTCCAAGTCCCTCTTTGCAGGGCCCTTGTGCAGTCCTGAGAATGCAGTGTACGCATTGGCACATGTGATTCTTCCCTCACTTCCTCCATACTCGTCTGAACCCTGCTCATCACAGACCCAGAACCGGCTACATGCAAGAGAGGCTGAGACAGGGGGAGGGGCAGAGGGGTAGAGGGAGAGAGAGAGGAAGAGACAGGGAAGTTGAAGGGGTGTTGGCAGAGCACCCAAGAGTGAGAGGCTTCTTAGAAAGAGCAAGGATATGAGAGATTGAAGATGAGCGAGGATAGGTTGTGAGAGACAGAGAGAGAAGGGGAGTGAGGCGGGAGGGAGAGAGACACGTGCAGACACCAAAAAGGAAAGAGACAAGCTGAGAGACCAAGGGGCGTCTAAGAGAGAGACACACAGAAAAAGCGAGGGGCTGAGAGAGATGAGGGGGAGAGGATGACAGTGAAGGGGACATGTTACAGACGCACAGAGTATGAGTGGCTGGCAGAGGGCATGAGAGAGAAAGAGAGGGGTCAAGGACAACACAAAGGTTTTTGGCACGTGCAAAGAGAAGAAGGCCGATCAGTGTAGTGGTGTAGCGTAAAAGCGAAAGGAGGTCACCAAGCCCTGTCACAGCATTTTACATCGAGGGTCCGCTGACATCCTTGGTCATCTTTTCCTACCAGGCGAGTGGCCAGTGTGGCTCAGTCTGCTCCAAGCGAAGCCCCGAGCTGCAGTCCCTTTGGAAAGAAGAAGAAGTATAAAGACAAGTACCTGGCCAAGCACAGCGCAAGTAAGCTTCCTGGGTGTCCTGTACGTGGCTCCTGGTGGCAAAGGGGAGCGGGTATGGTGTGCAGTGGAACATGCGCGATGCAGAAAGCATACCATTCCTTCTGGTTTCTTTTATTACATTCAACTTCCCAAGCTCACTGCAACCAGTGAGACAATGCCAGTACATTATAAGGGAAGGTTAGTGGTCTGCCCGCACCTGCTCATGATCTTCGCCCCTCAGGTGACCCACCGATCAGCATTCCTTTCTCAGCGCATCACTGCCATCAGCATGACCAGCTGAAAGCTCTCAGCAACCCAGAGCTGCATGTTTTACTGAGAACTAATTCTGGCTTTGTTTTATTTTACCTACCGTGGTTGGAAATACAATACACTATATTTACAGATGGGTTTTCAAGCAAATTGTAGATAATAAACGAGTGGGAATCTGCCACTTGGGAAAAGCCTCCAAGCCGCCAGGAGCGCTCTAGAAAAGACAGGAGTGTGAGAAAATCACAGAACTTGGCACGATTTTACCCTAGCTCAAGAAATGAACATCGCTTGGTGTTCTTTGTCTCTAGTTTTTGACCAGTTGGATGTTGTTTCCTACGAGGAAGTGGTTCGGCTCCCTGCCTTCAAGAGGAAGACCCTGGTGCTGATCGGTACGTCCCCATCGCCCCCATGATGCTTTGCGAGTTAAGAGTACATTTCTGTCCTTATTTTCCTGCCTGTGGTACATAACCCTTCTCCCTCCAAAAAAGATAAGACAGTGAGGCAAAAAAAGTAAAAGAAGTAAGGGATCTTGGGTTCTCCATAGAGAGCAGATATAAAGTATTTTCTGAGTACTTACCAATACTCCATCTGGATTCACCTTAAAAGTGACACTAAACCTTACAAGCTTTGCAGCAGCCAATTGTTATAGGTCGAGTTTGGTGCTGGCCAGTCCGAAACTGGGTTTTGCTCTTGGGCTGTCTTTAGAGTTCTAATATGAGTTGGGCGGAAGGTGTGTTTTAGGGTTCCGGTGAGCTTTGCCTGGAAAACACTGCCTTAAATTCCATCCTGTTCATTTCGGAGAGCTCCGTGAAGCCAGTGCCCTTAGAAAATCCACAGAAACCACCACGGTCAGCTCCTGCAGAAGTCACTGTTATGTACTGAGTCCCGACTCTTTGCCCTTGGAAAGAGTCTCCTTCCCCAACACAAGGGACAAGGGACGCAAGGGCCTGAAGCCCCAAGTCGTCCTGTGCTGAAAGGAATACTTGCACGTGACCCTAGCCCAGAAGCTGCGCCGACTCACTCTCACCTGTTGGTGATGTCAGGCTCTGAGATGTGAAAACCTGTACCCTGTTCCTACTCCTGTCCCCTCCGGGAAAGAAATGGAAGCCTTCATTAAAATCATAGCAAGGTGGATTCTCTCTCCCCTAAGCCTTTCTTCTCCCGCTCTGCAGGAGCCAGCGGGGTGGGTCGCAGCCACATTAAAAACATCCTGCTCAGCCGGAACCCGGAGAAGTTCGCATACCCTGCCCCATGTAAGTAGCTCTGGGGGCCTTGGAGTGCCCCGCTCCACCCGAGATACTGTAGTGGTCTTTTTTTTGGGGGGGGGGGTTACTTTAAATGTTTGATTATAAAAACAAAACACAGTTTAGAACAGATACAAATTTATACCCATGATCATTGCAACTAACAACGTAACAGCGTTGTTTTCTTATTCTCTTCTGTGCTGTTCATATACGAAACAGAAGCGGAAGTAAACACCTTTGTCTTGCTTTAAAAAATTAAGTGAGTGCTATGTTGTTAAAAAATTTCCATTACTTTTTTTTGCTTTATAAGATAAGCATTTTCCCATGTGCCTTAATCTCTTCGAGAGTTCTCTTCTCGTCCGCTGAGTGGCTATACTGTAATTTCCCAAGCTATCCAACTGTGGACATCTTGGCTACCTCTATTTTCGTGAAATGTCTTCTAAATGAAAGCAGCACTTGGGAGAGGCACACACAGTCTCAGAGTCTGCAGAGTATGGTGGCGCATATTCTCAGGAAGAGATTCTGCTAATCAAAGTGGAAAACCGGATTCTAAACCTGAGAGTAGTAGTTTTGTATTCCTTGCTTCTCTGTTTTGCTTTTGGGGACATTGTGACACATTTGGGGGCAGAAAGCAAATGGCCCTGGGTTGAAGGGTGAATGAAACCTAGAAGTAGAAATAACCAGGACAGGCTTGTCATTCAGTATGTTTGAATGAGAAAGGAGTTAGAAAAAGGGGTTGGTGGGTGAAGATAATGTCAGAATGAAGAAGAGTTGTTTTAAAAGATGGGACGAAAGAGATGCATGTGTGGTTGGGGATTGAGGAGGATGATGAAGATGAAGATGGAAAGCAGGAGAGGTCCAGTGGCGTGGGGGTGGGGAGGTTTGTGTCTACAGCCACCATATCGGAGCCTAGCTTCTTTAGAGGCCAGTCCATACGAGTAGCAGTAAATGTTGTGACTTAAGAACATCCCAACATTTAACAATACGAGTTTCAATGAAACCAAAGCCATCTTCTTTCCAAGCCACGAAAAGAAAACTTTAAATATACTTCCAAGAATACAGCCCATACATTCTGTTTTAAAAATACTTCTCGCTGTTACTTCTCCATTTTTTGAGCTTTAGTGTTCCTGCAGTTGGCAGTTTGAGAGATGTAACTCATGTTAGGGAAAATGACAATAGGAATTTTGTGTGTTGGGCTTTGCTTCTTGAAGGTTTAACATGTCCTGAGCCACATCGTCTAGTGTCATCAGCCCCAAAAGATCCCGTGGGAGAAAACCCACTATTAAACTCTCTGCACCAAAGGCAGCTAGGGTCTCGGTCCTTGCGAGGACCCTGAGTTTGTCAGGGGCTTGGGTTCTCATGCACAGATACAACACGGCCACCCAAGAAGAGTGAGGAAGAAGGGAAGGAGTACCACTTCATCTCCACGGAGGAGATGACCAGGGGCATCTCTGCCAACGAGTTCTTGGAGTTCGGCAGCTACCAGGGCAACATGTTTGGCACCAAATTTGAAACAGTGCACCAGATTCATCAGCAGGGCAAGATCGCCATCCTCGACATCGAGCCCCAGGTGCGAAGGCGCGGAAAAGCAGGAGTGGATGAGGCAGGGGGCCCTGGATTGCAAAGCTCGTGGGAATCTCTGGGGAGCCCAGATTTGTTTCATACGCTTTTGGTGGGGTCACCTGGAACACGGACAGTGGGTACCGGAAATGCTGGAGATAGTACTGGGCTTGGTGAAGCCCAGAGATGCTTCTTAGGAGGACTGCGCCATGATGACGAAGTACTTTTTTTTAATCTGTCCTTCCTTCCTTCCTTCCTTCCTTCCTTCCTTCCTTCCTTCCTTCCTTCCTTCCTTCCTCCCTCCCCCCCTTCCTCCTTTTCTAGACCCTAAAGATTGTTCGGACGGCAGAACTTTCACCTTTCATCGTGTTCATCGCACCTACGGACCAGGGCACTCAGGTAGGAAGGAGGGGGTGTGCACGGTGGGTGGGGGTCCACGCCCTGGGCCTGTCCAGATGGGGTCATCGGTCCAGATCGCTGGCCAGAGTGCTGGCTGGGGCTCAGCTTCAGCTTGTGACCGAGTCTCCCATGAGTCTCCTGGATATTGCTGTCCTTCCTGCAAGGCCAGGAAGCCAAAGGGCATACACACATTTGATTCACTCAGCAGACACTTATTAAAGCACTGGCTAGGCCAGCGACCATGCTAGGTAATGAGGACACGGTCATTGTTCCGGAAGTGCTCAGGGCACAGTGACAGAGATGGACAATTGGGTAAATTTTGATACTCTGGTGCGATGTGGGACCAATCAAGTAGGACTGCGAAGGGGATGGCACTGGTCCCCCCCGGGGAGGGATGTGGCCATGGAGAGGGGAGAAAGGAGGCCAGGAATATACTGCTCTCCCTGCTCCCACTGCCATCGCTACCCACTCCACACCCACCCTACACACACTTCGCTGCACCCCACTTTTTCGCCCAGCACAATGGAGATCTTCTGTGTCACTGTGTAGAGAGCTTTTTACGTCTTAGCTGCACGCTCTCCCATTGCGTGGACATAGCATGATTATTTACTATCAGTATTCCCCTTGCATGGCTAGTTGGGTTATTTTAAAACTTGGACTGTTATAAATAATACTGCAACTGATGGCCCTGTACATAGGGCATCTGCCAGGTGTGCAGATATATCTGTGGGGAAAATTCCAGGTAGGTTGGCTGGGTCCAGGTATGCGGGCTTTGGTAATGGGGAATTCGGACAGATGACCCAGCAGAGCGCTTGCTTCCTTGTGCCAGGATGATGCTATCCACACTTCCATGCGGGGCTGATCTGATAGTGGAAAAAGGGAATCTCATTGTACCTTTATCTTATACTATAAGCAGTTGAGCGTCAGACTCTTAAGGGCCATTTGTATTACCTTTTGTGTTAACACTTGGTCATGTCCTTAGCTTATTGTTCTGTTGGGTTATTGGCCTTTTTTATTGATTTCTAGGTACTCCATGCGAGGGAGGTTAGCCCTTTGAGATATCACTTGCAAATATTTTTTTCCCCTGGTTTGGTGTGTCTTTTGGTGTTTATTGCTGCGGAAGCACTTTTACTTTTATGGAGTTAAATGATCAGTATTTTCATGGCCACTTGGTTTGAGGTCCTAGAAAGAGGCCTGGGGTTGCAGTCACCCCACCCTTGTCCTGGGATTGCCCCTGTGGCGGTTGCTGAAATGACTCCCCATCTCCAAAGGCAAGAACTGGGAGATGCTGGTGAAGTCCATGCCAACTCGTCATAGCTACTGGTCTTCCAGAGAGCTCTGATTATTTATAGTCAGGGTTAGTTTGGGGTCCTCTGAGAACTGTTCTTAATCAACTGCCTCTCCGTGGCCTACTGTTAACATTCTCAAGCAAGGCCTTCAGGGTTTGAGTCTTTAAGTAGGTGACTGAGAGCCAGGGATGGGTCACAATAGTCCACACCCGCTTAAATAAAACCCATCACTGGCCTCTCTACGTGCTGCAACCCACATCATCAGTGGCTCTTTCTCTCTCCTTTGCAGACGGAGGCCCTGCAGCAGCTGCAGAAGGACTCGGAGGCCATCCGCAGCCAGTACGCTCACTACTTTGACCTCTCCCTGGTCAATAATGGCGTTGATGAAACCCTCCAGAAACTGCAAGAAGCCTTTGACCAGGCATGCAGTTCCCCGCAGTGGGTGCCTGTCTCCTGGGTTTACTAAGCCTGTGCACCCCTCTCTGGTGGTTGGAACTGCATTCCCCTCGCTTTAAGACAAACAGGGTCACTCCCCCTAGTTTTGTGTCAGCTTTCAGCTCTATGCACTATCCTAATTAGGCCAGTGGGTGTCAGTCTTGTGCAAGCTCCTGAAGGGCTGGGCTCCGCTTTTCCTGCTACATGCAGCCCCACCCATTGGATTTCTCGAGGATCTCTAGGGCCAGAAGTACTATCCGAATGCAAGTGCCAAAGATGGCTCACACAGGGAGGAAAAGCAGTGGACCCTGTCCCTCGAAAGCCTGCGCTCCTTCACCTTTAATCACAGCGGGTATTTCCTTTGTCTTTACTTTGAAGAAATTATTTTTAACTGCAACTTTCTAAAATGCCAAAATGAAACAGCTGTGCAATAGGATGTCCTCTGCTCTAGGAAAACCCTCAAAGCAATAAAAATTACTGTTGAAATGCCACTGACCTTGTAAGTCTGTTTCTGCCTGCGCCGCAGGCCTCTGGAAGGGAAATGGGAAGCGGCACCTGCTTTAAGGTCCCTGGAGGATGGCGTCGACCCCTGATGCCTCCTCCAAGCCCCTGACAACCTGAAAGGTCTAGAGAGCACAATAACCCGTCCTCTCGCATGCTGGGCGGGGCACAACTTGGCACATCACACCGGGTGTTTGTACATGGACACGTGTGCAGCGTACAAAACACTTGGGGAGCAAAGGTGTAAGATCGTCCAGTGTTTGCTCCATGGCAATAAGCAAATATCTTTGCTTCCACCATGCCTGTCTTTTCCATGTCCCCAAGTCACTGTCTTCAGCTTTCTCAGTATGTGGTTTTCACAGCACCCACACGACTGGCTGCGCAGACTGGGTCCACGTTAGCGCTCCAGCTAAAATGCAGCTGCTAGGATGACCTCCCCCTGCCCCGCGCCCTCCCCAAACCCCCAACCACAGGCTCCACGCCTGGGGTCTGCACAGCTCTCGTCCTGGACAGGAAGCCAGCACTGGCAGGCACTTAGCTTCCTGCTACGCCTTGCTGGAGGCTCATGTTCTGGTCACATTGTAGAACCCGGCACTGGAGGCTGTGATGAGCCAGCACCGGGGTGCACTCCACACACGTGCCAAGGCCTCTCCCAAGCTGCCCCTTGCATTTTCTTGGTTTTTGGTAATCCTAGACCTCACTGCGGCCTTCCGATTCCTGAAAACCCATCACCCCCGCCCCCTTCTTGCCTCTGACCTGGCCACCAACACAGAGCTTCAGTGCGCTCCCACCACGGAGCCCAGATGTCGCTAGACACTCGAAGGCTTGTCAAGACCTAGCTCTTGCAAGCTCCCTGCGCTTTTCCAGGCATCCCCACCACAGACTCTGACACACGCTGCCAGGCCCACTACATAATGCAGCTGGTTCTCCCATCGCCTACTCGGCATCTTCAATGAAGATTCCAGTTATGAGATCCCATGTCAGACGATAGGCCCCAAGGTGCATGTTGCAAGAAAATTAATCAAAGGAAAACCATCAAATTTCAAGTGGCATAAAGGTCCCTAGATTTTTAATCAGATTGTACCTTTTGTTCAACATCGACAATTAAAAGACCCAACAGGAATACTTAGAAAATGTAATAAGTAAACTTTAATAAGTAAAAATTACAACCTTCTCCCAGTTGATGACTGATTGTGTATCCCTTGAAAGTGAATGAGGATTAAAATGAGAATACAGGAAAATGTTGGCTTGTCACAAACACAAGTAGCCACACAAGTAGGTGCATGAGACTGTACACAAGCTTCGAATAAGCACATCGATGACCACTAGACCAGAGGAAGTATGGAAGGGGATGTGGGGTGACGGAAGTGGCTGACTCCAGAAGAGCACACTGATCTCATAGGACGCTGGAGATCCATCCCCCGGCGAACAAAATTCAGTTAATTCTTTTACTTGCTCTACACCATTTCACTGCACAATTTTTACAATCTTTTTCAAAGAAGGAGAGGGGGTGGCAGAAGCAAGTGAGCAGGACAATGATGTTAAAACGGCCATCAGGAAACAGCTGCACGCGAGGCTTCCCACCTCTCCCAAGCAGAGGACTGGGCGCTGTCAAATCTGTCCCCTACCCCCGCACTCGTATCCTTAAAACAGGACAAGATGGGACGGCCACACCAGGGAACATCACCGAGGTCTCGAGTGGCAGCTGAAACGCGCCAGTGACTCCCCACCCTCCCCGGGACCTACGCTGCATTCCCTCCAGAACAAAAGGAACTATGCTGTCTCCATAAGGCTTTAATTTCTCCTCCCAGCAGGACCCGTTGCTGCCTGCGCCCTACCCAGACAGCTCCTCCACTTTGATTTTCTTCTTCTTCTTCTTCTTCTTGGTGGTGTCGCTGTCCTGGGGGGAAGAGAAGAAAGGAAGCTCACGGATCTGTTAACAGTCGGGGAAGCTCCGCTCGGCCAAGGACCCAGCCCCGCGGGGTGCTCCAGCGTAAATCGACTTTGCACAGGGCCGAAGCCCGAGCTTCCCCGTGGTCCACTTTCGCGAGAGGAGCATCCATATTCCCAAGGGAAGCACCCTCCCCCACCCCCACCATCATCAGCATTGTCGCTGGGAAACGCCACACCATCCATCCTGTGGGGCAGCCCGCAGGCTAACCAAGCAGGTGGCACCTGGGCAACCCTGGCCCCTGAGGGGCAGGCGGACCTCAGTGTCCTGGCCACTGTGTTTACCATACATACCGCGTCGCCTGGCTCGCCCGCGCCCTCCAGAGCAGCTTTGGCCTTCTTGTCCTTCTTCTTCTTCTTCTCCTTCTTGACCAACGGTGTGGGCACTGGAGAGGTCTCCTCACTTTCGCTCTCTCGCCTCCGCTAAGGTGAAAGCCAATGAGCAAACGTTAGACTTTGGGCAAAAATGGAGGAGAAAAGTTTGGCAAGTCACAAAGTGGGGCACGCCCAGAAAAGTTCCTGCCAGCCGGATAGGAACATTGTTCCTAACTATGGACACCAACAGGCCCTGAAATTTCCCAACAACTCAAAGGCCAGGAGGCGGCGGGCGTGGCAGGAGCAGCACGGAGCTCAGGGCCCATGTGGCCCGGGCAGGCCGTGTCTCCGGAGCCGGCCTCGCAGGCGCACGAACCTGGGCAGCACGCCCCCGCAGCACTCGCTCCCCCAAGGGTTTCCTGCCCCCCACCCCCAGCCCACGTCAGAGCCACACACCATCCGGTGCTGTAATGCCAGTGGTCCCCAACCCTGGGGAGCCAAGCTGCCAGCGCGTGCTCTCCCAGAGTGGTGACACGGAGCTGCTGCTGTCTGGAGGCTGCTGGCCTCGGGCCACTTCATTCTGTTTCACACAGCTGCCAGTGTTGCACCCGATTCCAACACGCCTGGGCCGCCAATTGGGGGCCAAAGAAACACGCACCCCCGACTGTTTGAGTGCTGCTGCCTCAGCTGAGCTGGGCGATGAGGCCAGTCCACCTGTCACACCCGCCCCCCCCCAGCAGGCACGACAGGGAGTGAGAATAGGCACCTGCAGAGCCCAGGTGAGCGCCCTGCAGCGTCAGCTGTGCATGTGGTGTTCCCAGGGGGGGGCGGACAGCCCTGCCACGCTGAGCGAGCCAGGATATACAGCTGGACGGCCCTCACCGGTCACCAAAGCCAGCCCAACAAGCACCTCCCGAAGCACATCCCACTGACCGCAGCATGCCACCCACCTTCGGCGGTTTCACGGCTTCGGCCACCTCCTCAGTCTTCACGACATCACTGAAAGGAGATGGGGCAGTCAGTGAGCTGGCTGAGCAGCCGTCCACGGGGAACTGCTGCCCGGCAGTCGGCCGGTGATATCTGGCAAGTCTGAGGCCACCATCAACATGCTGACGCTGGACGGAAGAACTCACCACTTACTGTTGCAGACTGACTCCCTCTAGAGTCCCACGAGCCAGACTAGAAAGGGATAACTGTCTGCTGTCTCCTAACTGGCCCGGGCAGTCAAGGTGAAGCGACCTGCTGCGCCCCTCCAGCCCCCAAGGCCCCCAAGGCCTCACGACCTGCGGCAGGGGTTCCTCTGGCCCTTCCCCCCACTTAGTAAAGTCCCCCAAACTAATTGTCTCCCTCCACACACCTGGGCCCCACGACCTCCTGTCCTCACTTGGACCTGATGCCCCCACCCAGGTGGCCAGCCTCACTGCCTTGACATCCTCACCTGTCGCTGACGTGCTACCGCATCCAGGCGGCAAGCATGCTGCCCCTGCCTGCCCTGCTCATCTCAAACGTCCTGCCCTCACCTGTAGTCAACATACTCCTGTGTCCAGGTGACAGGCGTACTGTCCGTGCACTTGCCGTGCTTGTCCAGAAGGCCCTGCTTGATCATCAGCTTCTTCTGACTTGCCTGGTGGACCGCCAGGGATTTGACATTAGAACAGTGTCAATACATAAGCAGGTGTCAGGGGTGCATGCGGGTGGCTCACGTCAAGTTCTGCGTTTGTGTGTTCTCAGCCGGGACTCGCTCCTCTGCCACACACTCAAAACTCACCCACCCTCCCCAACAGGAGCAAACGCGGGACTCGTTAAGGGTTGCGAAGCTCAGTCTCTGTAGTGTCAGCTGGTGGCACAGGGCCTTTGCACACACTATCGCAGCTGCCCTGGACTCTTCCCTCCCATGTTCGCCTCATCAACATTTAGTGTTACATCCTGCACACGGCGTGGCCCAATGAAGATCCCTTACTCGGACTCCCCACTACCAGGTCGAACCCCTCACTGTGGGATCTCCAGGTGCCAGGCATCTCTGCCCCCTTGATGAGCCCTCAGCTTGGCTAAAATCCGCCCTTCTGTTGCGCAGCCTGTGAGAAGCCACCTGCTTCCTCCCATTAGACTGGAAGCTCGAAGGTCTGACGCAGGCCCATTTCCACCAACCAGCGAGTCCCCGAGCCCAGCACAAGGCGAGGCTCTGGCGGCACAGACACACCAAGAGCTGCTGCCCACGTAGTCAATGACGCTAACAAAACAACCCGACAGGGCACACGCCCAGCCCCACTTACCTTTGGCCCTAAACCCCACTTCCGAGGGTAAGTGTCTCTCTCCATGATCACTCTCTTGATCTTGGCTACTATCCCGTGGTCGCAGGTAGAGATCACCGCTGTGGTCATTAGGGCAATGGCTGAGCATGTCACAAAGAGATAAAAGAATGACCTGAAGGGCAGAGCCCTCATGACCGGTGGTGACCAGTAAGCCTGACTTGTTTCACACCTTTCCAGATTCGAAGCTCGAATGCCTAAGCGAGGTGTCCTCCACTGAGGACGTTCGTGTAGCTAAGGGGTGGCCTAGAGGCTCCCCGCCCTCGCCATGGACACGTATCCGTTCACTGACAATTTTCCCTCATCTCACCAGCAAGCCAAGCTGCTGAGACGTGGCCTCTAGCAGCAGCCTGTGGGACAAGGGGAAATCACACTCACCTGCTCCTTGCCTGTGCCTGACATGGCCCTTTGCTGTGACCACCCTATGAACCCCTTGGTGACACACTGAGTAGATTGCATCGAGGGGCCAGGGCATGGGGACCTGCTCTCCCTGAGCCTGGCTATGACTGTGTGGAAGGGACGAGGGCAACCACCCTACCTATGCAGACTGCCTCCCCTTTGGTGGTGATGACCACGACCTCCTGGTTGACTTCAATGCCATCCTCATACCGGAGAACACCCGGAAGCATGATCTTCGCCCCGTAGCAGATGGCGTTCACCTGCAGGGACACGGCACTGTGACAGCCTGGCCACGGCGTGGGGGGCGGCCGAGGGGGAGGGGGGGCTGCAAGCATCTCCCCACCTGGGAGACGATGTCAACAGCACTGAGAGCTACTGGCTGCCACGGGCACCCAAAGTGACCCTGCATATGGTGACCACCCACTGGGCACTTCACACACGATGACTTAGACACGCTGAGGAAGCCCTGAAGTAGCTCCTCCTTGTCTGTCTGTGGGAGTTAAGGAAGTTTTCATCCTAAACCAAAAGCCGGCCCTCGTTTTCTGTAACTGTTCTTCTCTATTCCTTATCATTAAGGGGGAAATCTGGACAGAACTAGGAGAATAACGAGATTGGGGGCTCTGGGCGGTAACAGGCTTCCAGAGTAACTGGCAAGCCAGACGGCCAAGGCCTGTTGGACCAATTACACCCGAGTTTAGGCCCAACTTATAGGCCAGCAAGAACGCAATAAGGCCACCTCCGCGAGTTCAGTGGCACTCAATGCATCCATCTGCCTTGTCCCATCTTGTCTTTACTCGCCTAGATCTCTTGCTGACCATTTTCCACCCTCCCCTTAAATTCAGCCAGAAGCCAGCAGTCTGATCCCAGTGTGAGGAGCGCATGTCACATTTATGTTGTTCCCTTTCATGCGGTTGCGTGTTTGTAGTCATAGTGGCGCGCTTAAGGATGCCTCTTCAGCTTTTCTTATGAACAGTACGTATAAAAGATATATCAAACATGTAGATCTGCTCTGAATATGAATGATAAACCTCTATCAAATATACACAGAAATTTATAGCCTTCAAAGTTAGAGAATTTTTTATTGCTACAAAACAAAAGTGATTCTGCACTTGGCCACAAAGACAATCCTAATTTATAAAAGGCCTCATTCTCTGATCAGACCATTAGAAAAGGCCATTTACAAAATTCTGGACTTTTCGGGGAAAAAAACTCATCCTTAAATCGCTACTAAAGAAGAAATCCAAACTGAAAAAACTAATTGCATATTCACTTGCACTATTAAGAGGACTACTCTCAATGTCATTTAATGAATACGTAAAGGGCTTGAAAGGCCCAGTGATCTTTAGATTTTATAGACTCAAAGTGGGATTTATTTAAACAACAAAATTTTATGAAATTCCCAAAAGAGAAATAACTTAAGGCTTCTTAGGCACATGCAGAACTACCAGGTTACGGGAAGGCAAATTTTATGTACTGCTGATAATCTAATTCCTGAACCAAGTTACTTTGGGAGACCTCATTAGGAAAATGTTTAATGAATTTGCCTTATTTTGAAATAGAATTGGACCTAGCATTAAATTTTCATTTAGTACGTTGGGTTTGGATTTAATAGTAAAGTTAACCATAAACCTGTCCACTATTTACCAAAAAAAAAAAAAAAAAAGAAAGAAAAGAAAATGAGTCTAGTGTCAAATCTACAAAACTGAAAAAGATAAACCCCAAGGAAAATAAAGAAATGGAACATGGTGTTGTGAACTGAAGTAGAAAAAGTTTTCAGAACACGGACCACATCTCGTGTGCGGAGTCACATTCTGTCCAAACAGGGACCCAAAATCCAGAACGTACCGCACTGTCTTTCATAACCAGCCGTTTATGAGACGTCAACAGCTTTTCCAAAGGGTACACAACTCGTCGCAGGTAACTCTCGTCCTTGTGGTTATCGTACAGCCACTGGGCATCAAGCACGTCGTGCATCGTCACCATGTGGTCCTGAAAAGCATCCGCGCATGAAAATTAGCCAGTGTCACTGTACCTCAAAGAGCCCCACAGACCCCAAACTTCCAAAAACTGAGTGACTTCAGTCTTGTGTGCTAGTCTGAGCTCATCGGTCCTCAGTCTCTTCAGAATCACTTCTCTTCTGGACATCTCTCACTGTTAATACACTTAAATCCAAGCAAGCATTTTTGTAGGCTGGGAGATGAACGAACAGAGTGATGCTTTCTATCCAGTCATGTCCCCTAGCCTGAGCTTCAGTGTCCCAAAGTTTAATTAGCAGAACAGGGAAGCTACCCTGAACTGAACTCAACACTTTGGGAAACTGCCTATTCCGGGACGGGAGCAGGTAGAGTCCCGCCAAGGGCCAGAAAGCATTAAGTGCCAGCTCTAAACCTGCTCGCCCCATGATGGCGTGTACGTTACCTTTTCGCTCATCACTCCAGAACGAACCCGCCGAAGCTCCTGCATCTGACCGCCGACTCCCAGTAACAAACCGAGGTGCACACACAGCGTCCGAATGTAGGTGCCGGCCTCACAACTCACCCAGAAGATTCCTAAGGCACGCGCACACACACACGCAAAGTGGCACACGTTTGCCAAAGTAAACACACCACCAGTTGAGAAACCCAGTTATTCTCTACCTGAGCCAGTGAGACTGGAGAGGGTAGACACAGGCCACAGCTGCACCACACACTGAGGGCATCTTTTATCAGTGCGAAGTGCAGGAATGTGTCCCTGGCCACCTACGGTCTGCGTCAACTCAGCTCCTCACGGGCCTAACGACCCACCTAGTCTCCTCTCGGGATCATACTCGATCATTTTGCTCTCGTAGATGGTCCGTACTCGCAGCTGCCTCTTGACTGCAGCGATCAGTGGGGGTCGCTGGAATAAGGCGCCCGTCAGAGTCTCTAGGGCCTGAGAACAAGCACAAACCGAAATAAGAACTGTCATTGAGTGCTCTCTCAAATGAGCTAAAGGGCGCGTCTGGGGAGGGTAAGGGCACAACTGAAACACACACGGTTTCTTTTGATCGGTTAAGATCTAAAACGCCCTTTCGGTTTTTGCTTCTTTCTTCCACTACACAGGGATGACTCCGTGCTTATCAGAACCTTCTCCCCAGGAGGGTCATGACCAGAAATGCCCCTGCCATCTGCAGTCACCTGTCCAGGCTGCCTAGGGCAGCCCAGTGAAAGGGCAGGAGAGGCCAGCCAGGAAAGCCGACCTGTCTCCAGACACCTAGGGGCTCAGAGATCCAAGTTCCTGAAAGATGCCCTCCTTACAAGTATACACTTACCCTAAAAAGTTGAGTCCCCCCTTCAATGGCATTGTGCAGCCGGACAATTCCCACATACTCTTTGCCTGAAAAATGACAGAAGAGTAGTCAGGTGTGGCCACTGAGTTTTGTTTTCTTTACATATTCATCTCTCTTCCATTTTGTGTGGCAGGAAAAGCAGACAATTTGCCCTATTTCTGTAAAATCTGCAGCAAGACAGGTTTCATGGAGCAGACGTGGGAAAGGAATGACTTTTTCACGGGGAGTTCGACCGGCAGTATGCTGACGGGGGCAGCTGGAGCTCCCGGTGCAGGGCCTGTCTGCACGCGACTCCGTGAAGGTCAAGTCAGGGGAGCTCCCCAGGTGAGACTGAGGGGACAGCACTTGAGGCGGCGGCAGCAGCATGGCATCAGACAAGCCCGGGGTGACAGGCCAAGGGCTAGACTCGGACGCAGTCTGCCCCGGCGCTAGGACGGATGTCATGGGCTCAGTGTGCGCTTGCCTAGTACCCGGAACTCCCGGAAAGGCAGACAAACCGGGGTCCGGCAGAGGACAGAAGGGACACAGAAAATGAGTTTCCCTGCTTAAGGATTTCTTTTTAGCTAATAAATCGTTTCCAAGAGCCACAATGTAGAAGGGACAGGAAATACAGAAAGCCCTCCAATCTCAGGGGGAGCTGCCCACCTCTTCCTTCCCTCCTCCACGCACCTGCACTCTGCTGTGACTTGACCAGGCGAGTGGCTCGTTCTATGCACACGATTAAACAGCCAGTCACCTTGGGATCCAGAGTACCACTGTGCCCTGTCTTCTCCACCCGAAGTATTCGTCGGATCCAGGCCACCACCTCATGGGAAGAGGGGTTGGAGGGCTTGTCGAGATTAATGAAACCTGTCCTAGAATGGAAAATAAATTACTGGACCATTGGCTCCGGTCCTCTCACGAAAACGAAACTTGAGGGGTAAAAAAGAAGAGTTCGCTGTGGGTACAGGTTATATACTTAGGGCAACGCCATTCTAAGATGCCACCGCCCCACTGCATAACTGATGTGAAAGGGTCACTCTGAAAAGAGCAGTGCCTGCTCCCAACACGCTTACCTGATATAATCCCCGATCTCCCTCTTCAAAGGATTTGAACCACAGGGAAGAGGTGTATAGTGTGTCGTCCTTACATTGAGCTTATCAAAATTCTAGAAGCAATGATACAACACAAAATAAACTTAACTCATATGTTCATTATCTGCTGTGACAAACTGTTAAGCCTCCTCACGTAAGGGGGAGATCACTCGTGACTAAGAACAAGATAAATTTCTTTCCAGCGCAGACAGCTACCCACGAGAACATGCCTCTAAGGATCTCCTTCATCCCCCTCCAGATGGGAAGAGGAAACACAAGAAGTGCCTGGTGCGGAGGCCCAATTCCTACTTCGTGGGTGTGAAATGCCCAGGGCGCTATCAAATCACCACCGTCTTTAGCCACACACAAATGGCAGTTTTGTGCACTGGCTGCTCTGCTGTCAGCCTATGGGAGGGAAGCAAGGCTTACAGAAGGATGCTCCTTCACAGAGAAGCAGCACTAAAAGTGCCCTGAATCAAGACGAGTGAGGAACCCAGCAAATACCGTTTGGATACGCCCCCCCCACCCCCGAAAAAAGACAAATTTGACCACTCCTCTAGAGAGACTTCTTGGGGAAGTACAGAACAGAGTGAGCGTCACTATGCAGGTTTATGACTGGAACATGAACCACCTTTGATTTTCTCAGTGACAATAGACAGCCAAATTGAGGACTATTAATGTTTCTCAAACATGACTAGCTTGTTTTTGCTTTTTCTCATATCTGCTCCTTTTCACTCTCCCCTTTCAGAGGCTTAACCACTGATCCGACAGTGCTCCCCTCAAGTGAAGCCATCTTTTATACCACTCAGGTTAGTTTAGTTTCATCATGGTGTTTACTACAAATAGCAATTACCTTTTAACTGTTATCTCCCACCCCTAGCTTTTAATTTCTGTGACAGTAGGGACATTGCCTACCAGGTTCACTAGCACATCTGCACGGCGTACAATAGAAAAGCAGATGCATCTAAATGGAAGACACAGCAGGCCAAATAGAAACTTAACTGTGTTGAATTATACAAGCAAATCACACTCTTACGATAACACACATACATACATACATACATGTGTGTATAGTCAAGGGATTTTACTAACATGTTCTACCCTTTTTCTCCTAATCCCAGAGATGGTGCCCAGTAAGTCATGTGTGAAATTTGTAATTAAACTCATTGCTAAACTACCCTATTTAAAACCCAACACAATAGTCAATCATTTCTAGAGGACATTACATGCCAGGCACTGTGGCTAAACACGTTTCATGGATTACCTCCTGCAGCCCTCAGTTTGCCTTCCT
Organism: Eidolon dupreanum; assembly: GCA_028627145.1. Classification (NCBI taxonomy): domain Eukaryota; kingdom Metazoa; phylum Chordata; class Mammalia; order Chiroptera; family Pteropodidae; genus Eidolon; species Eidolon dupreanum. Next base: position 96,799,128 of record CM053505.1, on the reverse strand, counting down.
AAGAGAAGACATTATGAACAACCTCAAAGAGGTTAAATGACTGGCCCAAGGTCACACACTGCTTGACCCAAACTGGTCTGGCTTCAAAGCCCACATTTCTCAAGCACTAAAGCAGTCCTACTCCAAGTGTGGGCCACAAACCGGTCCAAGTCTATAAGATGTAGTTAAGTATAGAAACCGAGAACTGCTCATAAACAGCAGTTTGATGTTGCCTCGACATTTTAACTAGATTCTACGACAGTGTTGGGTGCACTAAAAATGCAAAAAAAAATTAAAATCTGCTTCTTCACCTCAGACACCTAGAGGAACACTGCTTGAGACTGCAGTCCCTGGCATTTCCAAGTGAAGAATGAATGCTAGCATTAAGCACTCTTAATGCACTGGTTAACACTTACAGACCTCATGCACAACCGAAACACCTTACCTTTAGCAACAGGGGCCACTGAGATGTGTCCAACTGAGCCACTTTGGATTCTGGTTTGATAAGAAATTCTTCAACGTGCTGTATTTCCTTCCGTGGGACAGAAACATACCGTTAGACTCCCCACCTGATTTTGAACAATGGTATTACCACCACAAAAGCCTATGTCTTTTCAATAGAAAATGAAGTAGTCTATGCCTCTTTACTACCTCCAAGGGCAAGAAAAGGAATGAGCCAGACTCTCAAAGAGTAAATGAAGTGGCCACAAGATGGGGACAGCTATTTAAAGAGAACCAGGGACAGCAGGTCTGCAGGTGAGATAAAAGAGAATATCAGAGAAAGCAGTTGGTGGCCAACACCATTTAGTAAACTATCTGATAGGAGAGGATTAGCTTGGCTGGAGTCACTGCTCAATTCCTTTGAAACATTTAAAAACTGTTGTTTTCTGTAATCTGTTATCTAAGTGACTTTCCTTCTTTAATCATAACGGTAAAACATTCCTACTCACCGCTACATCTTCTTCTGGTAATGACTTTGGCCCTTTTTTCTTCTTATGCTTCTTGGGCAAAATTTCTGACCAAAAAAAAAAAGAGAGATTTGGGAGTTCTCCCCGAAAATAAAGGCAATGAATGAAGTTTAAAATAGAGAACGATACCAAGGACAGGTAAAAAATGGCTTTGGACTGATATTGCTGGGTAAACAAAGTGTGTAAGGCCAAATGCGTGGGTTGCATGGCGCCGTAACCGACTGAAAGCAGTCGCACGTGTCAGCTTCCATTCGCTTCACCACGTGGCCGTGGCAGGGTTTAAACATGTCGCAGAAGCGGGACGAAAAGTTCCATAAGTGACCGCTTGACTGTCCCCGCGGATATGTGACTTCTACAACTTTCTTGCATGTTAAAACTGTGCCAGCACCTAAGCCCCTCAGCCCCGTTTCCTCCCCGCCGGTTCCAACCATCCTTTCCATCCTTCATCGCGTAACGCTGACTGTGGCGTCTGGGCTGCGGGCGGCACAGGTACTGCAACGACTCCTGCCATCTCAGGGTCGCCGGCACGGCAGATGCCTTTGATGGCGACCCGGGCCCTAAGGAGTCTGTGCTATAAGCAGGAGCCCCGATCCTCGCGGTGCCACCTGATTGCGAGGGCCTCCCCGCTTTCTTGCTCTCACCCGTTGCGCCAAGGCCAAGAGGCAAGGCCGGCAGGAAGCCCGGCAGCTGGAACTAACGGAAAGCTCAGGCCCAAAGCCATCTCCCAACCCAGACTCTCCGAGCAGGAGGAACTGGCCCCAGCCGGGGACACTCGGCCCAACCAATAGCAAGGGAACGACCCTTACCTTCCTTGTCCGCCATGTTCCCCCACAGAGCGTGCGAGCCGCGTGAGCCACAGCCAAGAGAGCGATTACAGACTCCCGCCGCCGTCAGGCCACGCCGCTAGGACCCGCCCAACTCTGCACCTCCCCGTGCGTGCCGCGACGCGGGGCGGGGCCAGCAGAAGGAGGCCGAGCCCGAGGCGCGCGCGAGCCGCCTGCGCAATCGCATTGGCTGACTCGGCCACGGGGGGACGGAGCGCGTGCGCGTGCGCGTGCGCGTGCGCATATGCTGTGGATCCCGACGCCCCCCCCCCTCGCGCCCCCGCCTTTGCCCTCCCAGGCTGGGAGCGCATGTGCAGTCCGCCCTGGTGGCCCATAGGCTGTGGGCGTGGCCCTGGCTGCTGTTCACTTACCCTCCCTGGGTTTAACCCGGGCTTGGGCACCTGCGCACCTGGGCACCCGGCTACCCGGGCACCCGGCTGAGTACTGTGTTGGAAATAGTTCATTGCTTCTCTCGCCGACCCTTTAAGGTTGGTGTCGGATCAGTCCCGATTGAAAAATTAAGACGTTAAGGCACAGAGATGTTGAAAGCCCTTTGCTGCTTGCGATTCCCATCCACCTAGAGCAGCGCTGGCCAATAGGAATAGAGTGCGAGCCACCTGCGTACTTTTAAGTTTTTCAGCAGACTCGAAGGGGAAAAAGTCAAAAGAAAAGGTGAAATTTATTTTAATAACAAATTTTATTTCACCCAGAGGTCCGAAATATCATTTCAACATATAAGCAATATACGACGTTATGAATAGGTTATTTTGCATTTTTCTTTTCTACCAAGTCTTTCGGGTGTGTGTTTTATCTTTACAGCACATCTCCATTTGAACTCCATGACCGGGGTCTATGTCAAGTTCTCAACAGTCATAGGTCGCTAGTGGCTGCAAAATTGGACAGCCGGGAAGTAGCGCTCCTGGTTCAAGCAAGCCCTCTTCCCTTCTGTCTTTGGTGCACCCCTTCTGTCTCTCAAGCGGGGATTCTTAACCTAGCCTGTGTGGACTTGATTGATCCCTACTTAAAACTTTATTGCGGTTGTAAATGGAATATTTTGCCATTGTCTTTCCTAATGAGTTGCCGCTGACAAAAGAGGCTAGCTGTTGCTTTCTTTCCATTCCTCCTCTGCCATCCAAGAATAGAAAATTTCCCATTTTATTTTACTGTGGCTTAAAGAAATACATGAACCTGAAACTAATAAAAAAATACATTGGAAATTTTTTAAAAAGAAGCAGACGATTAGTTTTTCCTCATGTAACTTTTAGTCTATCAAGAATTTATTCTGGTGTATGCCAAGGTAATGATGATCTAGCTTGACTTTTTATAGATAACCAAAGTCCTCGGTGTCAACCAATTCATGAGTAGTTCATTACTTCTGCCACTGTTTTATAACACTTCACTGGTATATGCTTGGCTGAATAAGTTTGAGATTCTCCTCAGTGATGGTTCTCCTACGGGCTTCATCTTTCTCCAACACTCATTGGATCTGTTAGCAAAGCCTGTCAGCTTTGCATTCAAAAAGAGATGCAGAATCTGATAGTTTTTCACCACCCTCACTGCTGTCACTGTGGTCCAGCCATCTTTATGGCTCTCCTAGATTTTTTTCAGTGGCCTCCTGCAGTTCCCTCTGCTTCTTCTCTTTCCAACTATAGTGTCTTCTCAACTCAGCATCTGGAAAGAGCCATTGAACTGTGAGTCACGCCATGTCCCTCCTCTGCTCAAAGTCCTTTGATGGCTTCCCTTCTGTAGTAGGGTGAAGAATGGTCCCCCAAAAGATACGTCCTAACTTCTGAACCCTATGAATGTGATCTTATTTGGAGAAAGGGTCTTTGTGGGTGTAATTAAGTTAAGTATCTTGAGATGAAATTGTCCTAGATTACCCAGGTGGACCTCAAATCCAATGACTTGTGTCTTTAGAAGAGAAGGGGAAAGATACACAGACAGAAGAGGCAAAGACCATGTGAAGATGGAGAAAGAGATGGAGTGGTTTCAGACTTTCAGCTTCCAGAACTATGAGAAAATAAGTTTCTGTTGTTTAAAGCCCTCCAGTCAGGGGTAAGTTGTTATGGTAACCCTAGGAAACTAATACAGCACACTGCCTCTCAGCTTTTCAGGACTACTCAAGGCAGTCTTCCTCTTTCCTTAAATGTACCTTATTTATTGTCTGTCTCATCACTAGACTATTAGTTTTATGAAGCCAGGAAACATTTGTCTATTTCATTCACTGCTATGTACCCAGCTCCTAGAAGATGCTCGGTAAGTATTTGTTGAAAGAATCTCTGTTTTCTGAACCCAGAAATCCCATGGACCTTCCCTTAGCAGCAGAAGCAGATCCTCCGCCTCTGTCTGATGAGGCTGAGCCTGCCTTTATTGGAGATCTTCTGATGAATTCACCTGGTCAATTCCTGAACAAGGGGATGCCAATTCTCGTGTCCTACTCCTCCCATCCCTCTTCAGCTCCAACCCCAACTCTCAGGGAGGTGGGAGTGTTGGAATGGAGTGTCATGTGCAACCCACTGGCACACCTCTTAACTACATCCCCTGAGAGGGCTCAAAGGACATTCCTTTTGCCAAAACACTTATACTTTGGTAAAGGTTCTGGAAAACTAGTCTGGGAAAGGAAGCAAGAAGTGTTGCCATGGAAACAGACTTGTGCTTTCAGTGGGAATGATGATGAGATCCTGGACCAGCAGAGGGCAAGAGATATCACTAAATCTCATAGAAACAGGATGAGTATCATGATAGGCAGCAGGACTGTCAGCTGAAACCAGGATGGTTTCTCCTCACAGATCTTTGGTGGTGGCTAATTGGTCACGGTGTTCTGTTAATAGGCCACCTGTAGTAGACCATGATCTGTGTAACTGCAACAATCAACAACAAAAGCTCTATGTCTGGTGAATGGCAGCCTGCCTTGAATCACAACAGAAGATCATGGCCCCTCTTCTAATTCCCAGATCCAATCAGTCCACAAGCTCAGAGCCCTCAAGTCCCGGTACTGCCAGGTACACTTAACACTACAAGTGCATACTGTGTTTTAAACCTTCCTTCTACTTTCCCCTGGTGGTCTCCTAGTCAGAAATGGAGTCTTAGTCCCTTGCATTCCCTGTGGACGCCCCCCCCCCCCGCCCGTGCCTCTTTCCCCAGTTCTTCATTGCATAGTTGGGATAAACAGAATTGCAAATGGAAAAATTCCCACAGGGGCTTCCTGACTCAAGCACTGAGGACAATTATGGAAAGAAAGGTAAAAAGAAGCCCCCCAGGGCACTGTCTCTTCAATTCTATGGCACATTATCATAATTAAGTCCCCAGGGACTGACTTGATCTTTTCATTCTCCCCCAAGACATCACGCTGGTCTGTTAAATTGGCACCATGCTGACTGGGCCTGATGCTTAGGAAGTAGCAAATATTTCACCACAGGATGAGAGATAAGCCCCAGGAAAATTCAGGGGCCCAGTCCCTCCTGGAGTTTTTGGGCATCCAGTGGGCTGAGGCATGTTGAGATGGTTCTTCCAAAAAGAGAAACAATTTGCTATATTTGAACCTACTGCCACTAAGGAAGAAGCACAGTGCTTTGGTGGGCCTCTCTCTGGAGGTGACATACTCCATTAGGATGCTACAGAGTCTTTTCCATGTCTTGATAAGAGAATCACAGTTCAGGCCTCTGGAGTTGGGATAAAAATGAAGCAAAGACTACACACACACACACACACACACACACACACACACACACACACACCAATTTGCTGGGAGGAAAACTTCCTGCCTTGTTTTAGTTCCCGAATGAAAATGAATGACTGTGCAATATAAGTGATCTTAAGATCTGAGCTGCGCATTACGGACCGGGCATTGTTGACCAACCAAGCCATAAAGTCAGGCGTGAGCAGCAGCACTCCACCATAATGGCGTAGCACTCCACGTATCATGGCACAGCTGCCGGGGAAAACATTCTGTCAGTTCCTCGGAAGGTTAAACAGAGTTTTCCATATGACTCAGTGATTCCACACTTAGGTATATAAACCCAAAGGATTTGAAAACGGGGACTCAAATACGAAGTCAGGGATGTGTATGGGAATGCTAGCAGAGCATGCTTCACAGGAGCCAAAAAGTAGAAACAACCCAAATGTCTGCCTATGAAACATGATGGAATATTACTCAGCCAAGAAATGGAATGAAGTACTGATGCTTGCTACAACATGGAAGAACTTTGAAAACATCATGCTAAATTAACTAAGTTGGACACACAGGGATAAATATTGTATGATTCCATTCATATGAAATAGCTGGAATAGGCATCCTAGCACAGGCAACAGGCATGCAAGTGAGGAAGCTTCCAGAATATTATAGCCTCCAGCCATCTAGTAACCCTCAGCCATCAAATCATCTCAGCTGAGCCTCGCCCCCGAGACATTATGGAGCAGAAAGAAAATATTCTTACTGTATCCTGTCTGAATTCCTCAGGACAATTTGTCAGCGGAATAACAAAGCATCCCAAAACTTGATGTCATTAAACGACCATTTTATTATGCTGACAGATGCCAATTGTGCTGAGAATTCAGTTGGAAGGCCGGGTTTCTCTAGGTCGGAAGTACCCTCCACACATAGCCTCTCCTTGTGGCTTGGATTTCCTTACAGCACAGGAGCCTCAGTGTAGTCACACTCTGTGCTTGCTGGCTCGAAGTACCAAAAGTAAGTGTTGGGGTGAATAAAGCATAAAACTGTGTAACCTTTTGTGACTTGGCCTTGGAAATCTCATAGTGTCATTTCTGCTGTATTGTATGGTTGAAGCAGTCGCAAGCCTACCCAGGTTCAAGGGCCGGGGCATCAACCCCACATTCTCAATGAGAGAAGCGTCAAAGAACTTTGGAGCTCTGGTTTAAAACTGCCACATCCACCGAGCCCCAACCAACTGCTGTGCAGGCCAAACTGGTGAATTATATGGGGATGCGATAGGAATTTCCTTCCCTGCATTTTTCAAGTTTTTGATGATGGAACTAATTTTTGACATTGTCCCCTAAGGGTTTGATATTTCTTTTGACTTACACTTTGGTAGGAAGGTGAAGCTCCAGGGGTTTCCAATTTGGCCTTTTTGCCATGATTGCCTCATTCCATGGGTTATGAAATCAATGTGGGGATTCTGCTATTTTTTTTTTTATTTCAGCCATTCTGATATATATGTAGTGGTATCTCACTGTGATTTTAATATGCATCACCCTAATGGCTAGTGATATTAAACATTTTTCCATGTGCTTATTTGCTATTTCTATATCCTCTTCAGTGAAACTGTCACCGTTGGGGCTGATCAGAGTTTGGTGTCACCCCAATGGTAGGGGGGAGGGAGAGGGATAATGACGGTGCAGATGTGTAGTTAGCATTTTTCCTCTTTCTTCCTCAAATGACACAGTGGAGAATCACAGGTCATTGAGATGCAATAGTTTTATTAGACGTATGTTTTATCTTTTTTTTTGACATTTTTTAAAATTGTATTTATTTTTTTATGGTGACATTGGTTAACGAAATCCGATAAGTTTCAGCTGTGTATTTTAACAGTGAGGCATATATATATATATATATATATATATATATATATATATTTACATTGTGTGTTCACTTCCCATAGTTAGATTTTTTTCTGTCGCCACATATTTGACCCCTTTTACTCCATCTACCTCCCTGCTTCCCCCTTATTTCTTTGTTACCCCTTGTCATTCATGTCTGACTAGCTACCTAACAAAAAGTTTCTTCATATCTTTTATCTATTTTCTAATTAGATTATTAGTGGTTTTTTTTTTTTTTTTTTTTACTATTGAATTTTGAGAATTCTTTATATATTCTTGATATGAGTCCTTTGGCAGATATGTGCTTTGTAAACATTTTTTCTCCCAGTCTATAGCTTGTCTTTCTACACTTCTAACAAGGTATTTTGTAGAGTAAATATTTTAATTTTGATGAAGTCCAATTTATAGTTTTTCTTTTCTTTTATGGCTTGTGCTTTTGATGTCCTGTCGAAGAACTCGTCACCAGGTCCTAAGTTTCAAATATTTTCTCCTAGATTGTCTTCTAAAAGTTTTATAGTTTTACATTTTACGCATAAATATATGATCCATTTTGAGTTACAATTTGTGTATAAGGTGCGAGGTTTTGGTTAAACATTTTGGGGGTTTTGTTTTGTTTTTGCCTATGAATGTCCAATTGCTACAGCACCATTTGTTGAAAAGACTGTCCTTCCACTAAAATGCTTTGGTACCTTTGTCAAAAACCAGTTTGGCAAATTGATGTGAGTCTATGGTTGAGTTCTCTATCCCATCCCGTTCATCTAGGCATCTGTTCTTCTATCACTACCATACAGTCTTGACAACTGTAGCCATATTATAAGTCTTGAAATTGTGTAAAGAGACTTGTGTGTTGATCTTGCATTCTGCAGCTTGTAAAATACACTTATTAGTTATGAGAGTTTTTATCTGTAGATTCCTTGGGATTTTCTATGAAAACAATCATATCATCTGTAAATTGAGGCAGTTTTATTTCTTCCTCCCCAATCTTCTGTGTGCCTTTTGTTTATTTTTTTCTCTCCCTTCTCTCTCTCTCTCTCTCTCTCTCTCTCTCTCTCTCTCTCTCTCTCTCTCTCTCTCTCTCTTTGCCTTATTGCACTGGCTAGAACT
>CM053505.1:96713492-96790197 GCA_028627145.1 Eidolon dupreanum | reverse complement strand
TGGGAGGTGGGGAATTGAGGAAGGCACAGCCCTCCCCCCTCATTATTGGTCTTTCACACCCCTGTAGAGCTATCTCCCCATGTCTGTCCCTAATCCGGGATTTGGAGAGGCATTTTCTTTTCAAATTCTCTCTCTTTTCACAGAGAGTAAATCAGATGCATGGCCACTGTGTCCATCATAACATAATTGAAATAGAAACTCTTTCATAATAGCGGACACTTATTTTCACAAATCTTTCTAGTTATAAGATTGACAGTACTTAATGAACTGCCAAGCTAAACTTATTTTAAAGAAATAATAAATGAGGGAGCCGCAACGTAAATCCACGTGCCGAGAAAACCACTTGCTAGTTAAAGCATCTCATCTCCCCAGGCTGGAGTGCAAAAAAGCTGGGAAGGGGCTTGATGAAGGGAAAATGAAAATTGTGATATAAAGAGGTCATCTGTCCCTAGAAACTTAGAAGGAATGACAGTGCAGAGTTACTTGGGTTCATCGGGAAGGCAAAACAGCACAGCCTCAAAGATGCAGAAATGATGACTTATATCACATCCTTATCTAACCTACCTGGTTAGCCTGGTGATGAATAGTGGGGAATTGTAAAATTAATCAGGTTGTGGCTTGAACTGTAGCTGCTATTCCGATGATGCTGGTTTCCTAGAGCAGATCAACACAGTCCCTGGCACTTTAGTAAGCGCTATTGTCTGACAAATGCTCTTTTCTCTATCTCAATCAGCAGAGACTATCAGAAGCGGCTTGCTTTTATCTAGCAGGAATGGAAGTCTGAATGTAGCGCCTCAGGGCTCTGTCTCTCCTCGGGCTGGCTGTCCCCATCTAGAGTGAATGCAACTTTATTGTTGTGACAATTATGGTGAACATCATGCTGGTCCATTACACTGAAGACATTATTCTTACTGGACCTGGTGATCAAGAGGTAGCAGAGATAATTTATTAAACCACGTGTATGCCAGCAGGTGGGAGATAAAACCCACGAAAACTCAAAAGCCTGACCCTCAACGATATTTCGAGGTGGTCTGGAGCATGTGGGGCATTCAACGAGTGGATACCACCTACTACTCAGAAAGAGGTACAGCATTTGGTGGAGCTATGCAGATTCTATAGGCAGCACATACTACATTTAATTGTGTCACGCCAATGCAGTCAGTGAGCAATCCATAAGATTGCCTGTTTTCAGGGGGCCCCAGGCTCTGCAGCAGGTCCAGGACACTTGACCTTTATCACACAGATCCCACATGCATAGAGCCTTTGACACACTGGGACGCAACACAGAGCCTCTGGCAAGTCCCAAGAGGACAAACATCCAGTGGACCCCTAAAGTCTTGAAGCGAATCATGCCTCTGCCACAAAAGAAGTATTTTTCTTTTCGATCAATAGCTTCTGGCTTCCCCCTGGGCTGTGAGAATGTCTGACCATGGGGCAGCAAGAAACAGTGTAACTTCACCTGCCCATGATAAACTGGGTGCTAACTGATTATCTTCTGCCAGTGGAATATTTGAGACTAGACTCAAGCACGTCTGGAAGGTACAGCCAACTTGCTTGAGCAGGTGGCTCACATCTCTGTGGCCCCTACTGCTGCTGCATGACAGACACCCTTTCCTTTGACTCACACCTGTCACCTCATAGGGAGTGTTGTCCATAACTAGGTTTATCGGTCAAGGTCTCAGAAGGAAGCAAATGTAGACTCAATGGCTTGAACTGAGGAGAGCATAATGAGGTGATTTTTTGAAGAGGTGATTTTTTGAAGAGGTGAAAGCAAACCTGAGAGAATTCCAGTAATGAGTGGTGAGGCTCCCAGAGCCTGGCATCAGTCTATATGATCGCAGCCACCGTTATGTATCCAACCTGCCCACAGCAGAGACCAACACTGAGTCCCCAGTAAGATAGCATTGCCTGGGGATGGGGGTGTGGGACCAGTCGGCCACCTGATGGCAGACTGATGAAACCAGAACACTTGCATCTGGAAGGGGCAGGAATTTGTCCTCACTTGAATAGGCACTTATTGTAACAGACGTTTCTGAGAGCATTCCCACCCGTAGACTTACTGCCTCTTATTCACTTTCACAGTATCTCACACAAGAGTGCTCTGACCAAGGAAATCTCTGTAAGACAAAAGACGTGTCAGCGTGCTTGTGCTGAGGGGCTGCACGAATCCTACCGTGTACCCCATCACCCTGAAACACCTATCTGACGGGATGGCGAGATGGCCAGTCTATTGAAGACTCAGTTGCTGCATTAGTTGGATGAAAATACACTGAAAGGTGGAGGTTCTGTCTTACAGGATGAGGTACATATTTTGAACTAGTGGCCATTGCATGGTGCTGTTTTTCCAAAGCCAGAAGCCATGGGTGCAGGAATTAAGAGGTGGAGGTGGAAGGGATTTTTCTCCATTTCACACCTCATAATCCCCTTAAGGTGTTTCTTCCCATCTCCACCGCGTTGAGATCTGCTGGTCCCCAAAGCAGGACTTGCTTCTTCCACCACAGTGACGACATTGGTTCCCTCAAATTGCAAATTGAGATTGCCACGTGGCCATGTAGGGGTTTTTATGCCATGGGACCGATAATTGATGGAACTTTTGGTATGTTGTGAGGAGTTTTTTTAAGTAGCTTTTTCATCTGAATCTCTTAAGCAGGGAAGGGGGGAGGGTCAAAGGCTCTTTCGGAGTCGAGTCTTTTGTTTCTTAACGGTCAGCTTAAAATCAATATCCCCGCCAACAATCGAGTGCATTGGGAAGTCAAAGAGGTGTTAATGCTTTTCTTCCTGCCGAACCAAACGCAGGGCAGGTGCGAGTCAGGTTTCGCCTCTGGGAGCCCCGAGGCCCTGGAGCCAGCCCTTTTGACGTGACTGCTCGGAGACAGGGGTGCGGGCAACCGACAGGGGACAGATTCGTGCTGCGCTCTCGCTCTCATTAGGTCGCGGGACTCCTCCGTGCGTTCTCTCGTGGCCCCGGCGACCGGCCACTCCGCTAGGCGCTTGCTCGAAGGGGCTTCCCCGCGCCTTGCCGCCCGCTTTCCCTGCTGTCTCGCGCTGCGGGCGGTGGCGTCCGTCCCCTCCCGGGGGGCCGCGGCGGCCGGAGGCGGGGGTCGCGGCGGCAGCTCGGGGCGGCGCTGGGCGGGCGGGCGGGCGCTGGGCCCGCCCCGTCGGCATCCCTGGCCCGACTTCCTCCTGCAGCGGGCGGCCAACCCAGCTGGAGGAAGCGGCGGCTGCAGCGGCCACGATGAGCACAGGCGACACCGTGTGCACCGGCTGGCTCGTCAAGTCGCCCCCCGAGAGGAAACTGCAGCGCTACGTGAGTAGGGGCGCTGCGCGCCCGCCCTTGCGTCCTCGGGTCCCCGCCCGCGGGGTGGCCGCCGGGAGCCCAGGGGCTCAGGGCGCCCCAAACGCAGCCGCTCCCAGCTCTCGGGGCTGCAGGCAAGGCCAATCGACCGAAAGCGAAATCGCACGTCGAGCCAGTGTCGCCGCGGAGCCCAGCAGCGGGCAGGGGCCCGGCGGCCCCAGCCCGCAGCTGACCCTAGCGGAGGAAGGCCGGTTGGGGCTGAAGCCCGGGCGCCGGTGTCGCTGCAGAAGCAGCGAGGGGGACATCTCCAGAGAGCGCCCTGTCCCTGTCTCTGGCGAGGGGTGGCCCCGAGTCCCATTGCCTGGCGAGGGAGACGGGGCAGGGGTTAGAGACGCGGCGGGACGGGGCCTGCAGTCCCCTTGGACCGTTAAGGAGTGCTCGCTCTCGTAGCTGCCATCGGACACTGCTATCTGGAACCTTCCACGGAGTGTAACTCTTTTCTCATGCTGTCTCTTCTCAGCTTTTTCTTTATGCTGACACCTCGCTTTTTTTTCTAGTACCAGCAGGAACCGTGGACTTTTGCTGGTTTGAAATGAGGGACACTCGGAAGAGCCCATCTTCCTCTACATTCCATTACCGTTCTCAGTGCTCTGCCCACAGCTCAATCGTTCATTATCTCCATCGGCGCCCTCAGTATAAGATCTTAAAAACATTCCGCTTCCAGACTTGATTGCTGCTGAGTGTTCTTCATCCATTACAAAGAACCACTTCAGCCCTCAGGGACTTGCATATAAATAGATATTAAGGCTTCTTGCTTTTTTTAGGCTGGGAGTAGCTTGATGGATCCATCTTGTTCTTAATTCCCAATTTCTCTGCAACTCCGAACAGGGTGCTAGCAACAAACACACTCGTGTGTGCTCTGCTCTCCAGCAGCCCACCCACAAACCTCTTGTGTATGGCACGCTCCCAAACTGATGTCCGCCTTTCAGCCAAATTTCACCACTGTTTTTGTTCCCACATTTATGAGGCACATACTGTGTGGAAGCGGAGGAGGTGGGATTATAAGTAAACTTTAGGCATCTATGTATACTTCCAGAACGTGTGAGAGCCTTCCCTGAACATGCACCCGCTCGGGGCCCCTTTCCCCACTGACCTTAGACGAGCCAGTGTCACTCTTTTAGGAGTCTTTGGGAAGTTTTTTGTTGTTTATTCTGCTGAGCCACATTTTATGGGAATGTTCTATGTAGCATGTAGATGTCACAGATCTGTATATACTGAGATTTTGCAGATTAACTACCAGTGTGTCCCTTTATTCTCTTTTGAGTCCCCAAGTCTATGAACACAAGGTCCACTATTTCTCAGCCTCCGAATCACCCAGCTGTTTTCCCTAATAAACGGCGAAGCTGCTTTGAAGACGCATTACTACTCAGGGTAGGCAGAGGAACACCTGCCTATCCCCGTGACCTTCGTGGGCAGGTGAAGGTTTGTCAGTGGTATTTACAAAGCCAGCTCAGGTGGGCTTCCTCATTCCCCTTTTGGAATGTGAGACATTTTAAAGGCTCAGTAGATATTTTCAGAGTGGCACTCACTCTCCAATAGATGATTCAGGAAGCTGGCGAATCTGGAGGGCAAAGTTTATAGAAGTTTTTTTTTTTCCCTGTCTTGTTTTGTTATCTTGTCCTCACCTGTCCGGCTTAGGAAAGTTTATTAGGATTTCATCAACGTTGGGAAGGCACGAGTGTGTATACCTAGTATCATATGTGCTTCATTCTTTCTGGGTGCAAAGGAGGGGGGTAGCCAGTGTGGACTTAGCACAGCCCGTTGGGTGTCGGGGACATTGTGTTGGTGGGGTGGTGATGGAGAAAACTTGAGACACAAGAGTGCCTAGATGTCATCCTATCAACACTCCAAGACATAAACCTCAACCTTTTAGCCCACGAGCTGGGAACTTTTTCTCCTTGTGGTCATAAATCTTAGTCAGTGCTGTTTTGTTGAAAGGTCTCCCTACAGCACACCTCAAAAAGTCTGCTTCCTTTATCTCGAAGTTCTGGGGGAACCCCCTTGTTGCCACTAGATGGCGATCATGTGCCAGTTCAACGGGGCACGGACAGCACCATCATTTACAGCCACCTTTAAAATTCAGATCTTGTCCTGTCCTCTCTTTAATTGAGCTCCAACTCTAAACCAGGCCCTCGTGTCACGGGATGGAGAGGTAGAAAAAAAAAAAAAGACTTGATTCCTGTCCTCAAGAGCTCCACAATATAACGTTTGTAACAATAACTGAACAATGCTAGTTTGTCACACAACCAGGGCAATAATAGTTTTTAAAAAATAGTTGATTCTTTTGTATTTTGTGTTTCACAAATTACATAGGAATATATTGTAAAAAGTCAACCGATCTAGGAATAAATAAAAGAAAATGAAAGGCCTTCCTTAATTTTTCCTCATGTCCTATTCTTTCTGAGCACCCCTCCTTATTCCATTCTCTTCCCTGGGGATAACAACTGTTAGCAGTTTGGTGAGTATCATCCTAGAAAAATTTCCACAAAAGACATAATTTTCTTTTTGCACAAATGAGATCATACTATACAAATTGTTCTGCAATTTTCTTTTTTTTCACAGCAATCCTGGACATCTTTCCAGGTTAGTGCATATAGCTTTCCTTCATTCTTTTAAACCCTTGCCTAATATTCCTTGCAATAGATGTAACATAATTTAAAATTTCTCTACAGATGAATATTTGTCTTGACAATAAAATTAAAATAATGCAAATTTATTCAATGGTTCTATGTGCCAGGTACTATGCTAAGGAGTTATCTTGTTTAGCCTTCAAAGCAAATGCTAAAAGCCAGGTGCTGTTTTTATCTCTGCATATAAGTTCCTTTTTGGATGTATAATTTGCAGTTATTTTCTACCAGCCTATAGTTTGTTATTTCATTCTCTTTACAGTATCTTTTGCAGAAGAAAGATTTAAAATTTTTGATTAAGCTTAATTTATCATTTTTTCTTTTATGGATCATGCTTTTAGTGTCAAATCTAAGAACTCTTCACCTAGCCCTACATTCTAAAGAGTCTCTCCTGTTTTTTTCCTCCTTAAAAGTTTTATAATTTTACATTTTATATTTAGATCAATGATCTATTTGAGTTAAATTTTGTGAAAGACACGAGGTTTATGTTGTGGTTTATTTTCTTGCAAACCTACCCCATTTATTCCAGTACCATTTGTTGAATAGACTGTCTTTACTCCATTGAGTTTCACTTTTGCAATTTTGTTGAAAATTAATTTTTTATTCTATTATAGGTCTATTTCTGTGTTCTCTGTTCCATTGATCTCTTCATTCATCTTTCTGCTAATACCATGTTGTTCTGATTACAATAGCTTTATAACCTTGAAATCAGGCAGTTTTAGCCCTCTATGTTTTACTTTTCAGAGTTCTTTTGCCTTTTCATATCAATTTTAGAATCAGTTTATCAGTTAATTTTTATTTATTAACCTTGTGTTCTGCAACCTTGCTAAACTCACTTATTAGTTCTGATAGCCTTATTTATACTTAGAACCTAGGATACTGTGCATGTTACATACAAATGATGAGAGCAGACTTTATCCCGATCTTAAGGGGAAAACATTCAGTTTTTCACCTTTTAAGATTGTTTGCAGTAGGCTTTTTGTTAGACGCCTTTTATCACGTTGAGGAAGTTCCCTCGTATTGCTAGTTAGCTGAGACTTTTTATTGTGAATTAGATTTTGTTAAATCCCTCTCCTGCATCATTAAAAGTAATATGCTTTTTCTTTTTTGTTTGTTACTATGGTGAATTATTCTGATTGATTTTTGCATGTTGAGCCTCCTTAAACTCCTGGGATAAACTTCACTTGGTTGTGATATAATTTTTTGCATATATTGCTGGATTTGATTCGCTAATGTTTTACTGAGGATATTTGTGTCTTTGTTCATGAGGTATATTGGTCTGTGGTTTTCCTTTTTTGAGCTATCTTTGTCTGGTTTTGATATAAGCATAATGCTGGCCTCATAAAATGAATTGAAAAGCATTCCTGCCTCTTCTATTTTCTGAAAGATACTGTACAGTGTCTTCTTTAAAGTGTTTGGTAAAATACACCATTGTATTAATGGTTATTAACTACAAATTCTATTTCTTTAACAGATACAGGGCTATTGGGATTATACATAGCTTTTTGAACGAGCTTTGCTAGTTTGTTTTTCAAGGATTTTCTCTATTTCATGTAAGTTCTTGAATTTATTGACATAAAGTTGTTTATTATATTCCCTTATTAGCCTTTTCATGTCTGTAGGATCTGTAGTAATATCTCCTCTTTCATTTATGATATTGTAGTTTATTCTTTTTTTTATTTCTGATCAATTTGGCTAGAGTTTGATCAACTTTACTAATATTGTCTAAGAGCCAACCTTTGGTTTCATTGATCTTCTGTATTGTTTTTTTGCTTACAATTTTATTGATTTATCTTCTTGACTTTCTTCTGACTGCTTTGGGGTTAATATTATCTCTTTATCTGGTTTCTTAAGATGGAAGCTTAAATTACTGATTTGAGATCTTTCTTATTTTCCAATATAAGCGTCTAATACTATATACTTCCCTCTAATCTCTGCTTCAGGTGTACCCCACAAAATTTGGTATATTGTGTTTTCATTTTTATTCATTTCAAAATATTCTTTAATATCCCTCTGAGATTTCCTATTTGACCCAAACGTTGTTTAGAATTTTTTTGTTTAATTTCCAAATAACTGGGGATTTTCTAGATATCTTTCTGTTATTTTTCGTTAAATTGAATTCCATTATGGTCTGAGAATTCTGTATGAGTTCTAGTGTCTAAAATTTGTTAAGTTTTTATTATGGCCCACAATATAGTTTCATTTGGCAAATAGTACATATGTACTTGAAAAAATGTGTATTCTCCTGTTGGGTAGAGTGTTCTATAAATGTTAATTAGGTCTGGTTGGTTGATAGTGTTAATTCTTATATATCCTTACTGTTTTTCTGCTTACTCTTTTACTATCGATTACTGAGAGTGGAATATGAATGTTTCCGTCTATAATTGTAAATTTGTCCATTTCTCTTTTCAGTTCTATTTGTTTTTGCTTCATATATTTTAATGCTCTGTTGTTAGTTGAACATATTTAGAATATTATGTTTTCTTGGAGAGTAGACCATTTTTTTTCATTATTTAATGTTTGTGTTTATCCCTGATGCTATTTTTTTGTTCTGAACATTTGTTTTCTTAACATAAATATAACTACCCCAACTTTCTTTTGATGTGTGCTTGCATGATGTATCTTTTTCTATTCTTTTACTTCTAACCTATCTGTGTCTTTATATTTAATGTGAGTTTCTTATACACAGCATATAGTTGGGGCTTGCTTATTTATGCAATCCTACCCTCTTTGTTTTAATTGGTGTACTTAGTTCATTCACATAAAATGTGATTATTGAAATGTTTGGATTAAAATCTATCATCTTACTAACTGTTCCCATTTGTTCTATCTGTTCTTTGTTTCTTTTATTCTGTTTCTGCCCTCAGGTTAATTGAGCATTTTTTATTATTCCATTTATCTCCACTATTAACTTATCAATCATAACTTTTAAATTTTTTTAGTAGTCGCCCCGTAGTGTAAAATATACATCTTTAATTAATTGGAGTCTTCTTTTAAATAATATATCATTTCATGAGTAGCGTAAGGACTTTGTAACAGTACATTCACAATTATATCCTTATGATCTTTGTGATATTGTTGTCATGTGTTTTACTTTTATGTGTGCTATAAACACATGATAAGATTGCTAGTAATTTTTCTTTAGACGATCAATTATTTTTTGAAGCAATTAAAAATAAGGAGAAAAAATCAAATTTATTTTCCTTTATTCTGTTTCTGGCATTCTTTATATCTTTGTGTAGGTTCAGGTATCTGTCCCATGTCATATTCCTTCTGTCTAAAGAACTTCTTTTAATAATTTGTGTGAATTATATAATTGTATTAACCAATGTTATCCCAATAAACTTAATAAAAAAATTTTTTTAAATTATGTGGTTTATATCTGCTGGCAATGCATTCTCTTAGTTTTGTTTGAGAATGTCTATTATTCCTCATTTTTGAAAAATATTTTCACTGGGCATGGAATTCTGGATTAACATTATTTTTTTTCCTACATGTTAAAGATGTAACTGCTGTCTTCTGTTTTCTATTTAGGATACAGGCTGATTGCCAGAGCTTCTTTCTCAATGTCTGCATGACCTTCGATTTTAGGTGTTCTTTTTGTGTTTTTAATCTACATCTTGTTAGTTCATTTTTCCTCTTTTCTGCCCTGTTTTGGATTAATTAATTTAATCCAAAAATTAAAGATGTTTAACAAAGATGTAAAACAAAGATGTTTCCATCTTTTCTTTATTTATAGTGGTTGCTTTACAGGTTTAGTCTTTATCTTTAATTGATTATAGTCTACCTTAATGTAACATTGCATCACTTCACATATAGTATAAGAAACTTACAAGTGTGTGCTTCCATTTACCCCCTCACAGACTTTGTATTGCTGTTGTCACACATTTTACTTCTACATGTTATAAACCTTACTCTGCAGCATTATTTGCTTTGTTTTAAACAGTATTATCTTTCAAAGAGACTTTAAAAACAGGAAAAATA
This sequence comes from Eidolon dupreanum, assembly GCA_028627145.1. NCBI lineage: Eukaryota > Metazoa > Chordata > Mammalia > Chiroptera > Pteropodidae > Eidolon > Eidolon dupreanum. The sequence continues at coordinate 96,780,231 of CM053505.1, read as the reverse complement.
TATTTTATATTTACCTACATATTTACCATATTTAGTGCTCTTTTCTTTTTGCATATCCATGCTTCCGTCTGGAATCATTTTCCTGCTCTGTAAGTCTACTGGTGATTAATTCTTTCAGCTTTTTTGATGTCTGAAAATATTTTATCTCTATTTTTGAATGATATTTTTGCTGGGTAAAGAATTTTTGCTTAATTTTTTTCCTTTGAGTATTTTAAAGATGTTTCTTTACTATTTGCTCATGTATATTGTTCTTTGCTTGGTTCCTTTACACATTTTTTTTTCTGGCTGCTATTATTACTGGTTTTAAATAATTTGCTTATGATGTGCCTTGTCATTTTCTTCATGTTTCTTGTATTTGAGGTTCATTGAACTTGGATCTCTGTGGGTCTATAGTTATTTATTTTTATTTATGTATTCTTTATGGTGACATTGGTTAATGAAATCCAATAAGTTTCAGCTGTACATTTTAACAGTAAGGCGCGCGCCATGTATGTGTGTGTGTGTGTGTGTGTGTGTGTGTGTGTGTGTGTGTATATAGTGAACACAGCATAAAATATATATATATATATGGCGAACGCAGTGTAAAAATATATATATGGTGAACACAGTGTAAATATATATATATGGTGAACACTAAATATATATATATATATATATATATATATATATATATGGTGAACAGAGTGTAAATATGTATATGGTGAACACAGTGTAAATATATATATAATATATATAATAAATATATGTATTTACACTGTGTGTTCACCTCCCATCATTAGATTTCCTTCTGTATATTTATTTCTTGGTTACAGTTTTATCTTTTAATATTTTTCTCTCTCCCATCTCTCTCCTTTAATTTGGAAACTCCAATTACACCTATAATAGGTTGCTTGAGTTGTTCCACAGCTCATTGATGCTGTGCTCTTTTTTTTTTTTCCTCAATATTTTTTCCTCTGAGTATCATTGTGAATGGTCTATTGCTTGGTTTTTCAAGTTCACTGATATTTTTTTTTTCTGCAGTATCTAATCTGTTATTAATCCCATCCAGTGTACTTTTCATCTTAGACCTTGTATTTTTCATTTCTAGAAGTTCAATTTGTGTCTTTTTTATCTTTCAGGTCTCCTTATTATGCTCATACTTTGCTCTACCTTCTTGAACATGTGGGACACAGTTATAACAACTATCTTAATGGCCTTGTCTGCTAACGAAGAGTACAGCAACTTCTCTTCCACGTTGGAGGGGGATAGCACACTCCGAATCATTGTGCCCCTAGAAACATCATTAGGGACCAGGCCCCTGAAACGTGTAGAGTTAACATCACACTTTCTGGAATGCATCACCGTGCTCAGCAGTGCTCTCTGCTTTGTGCTCACCAGGTCTTAATCAGCATGGCGTAGTGTACTGGTATGATGTTCTGTGAGATGACAAGGTGATCACGGTCTTTGCAGAATACATCATACATGGCAGAGAGCAGCAGGCTTGTCATAGTTGCGAGGCAAGATCATAAAGATGTACCATTGTCCCTGCCAATTCAAAGTAAACTGTTTCTGCTGATTGTCAGAAGGTGATGTAGAGATAAAAGCATTTGCCAAATCGATAGCTGCATGGTAGATGCCAGGGCTGTGTTGATTTGCTCTAGTGAAGAGACTGTGTCTAGGAGAGCAACTGCAGCTGGTACCAACACTGGGGTAAATTAATGAGAATGCATTCACCAACATCCATCCACCTTTTTCACAGGCCAAACAGGCCTGTCCACTGGGGATGTGATAGGAATCACTGCCCTTTCACATTTTTGGTGGCTAATCTCTGCAATTCCCCCAAGCATGCTTTCGAATTACTATTCTAGAAGTGAGTGTGGGGAATTTCACTGACTTTCCATTCCTACTGTCTGTCACGGCCGTCACTCCACAGGCCAGAAGGTTGATATGGGGGTTTGATCAGTCACCAGGGATGTCTTCCACTTGTTCATTCAAGAACTGGAGAAGTAGCCATAGAACCACTGGGCGCACTTTGAGATAGAATTAGGTCAAAACTTCATTTATCATCTGACTTCCCTAAACTAATCTTTCAGGAGATATAGTGGTATAGTGGAGATGGGTAAGTCAATGGGCCACACATGGGAAATCCACGACATCTTGCTAGCCCCACATCCTTTGTAGTTCTCCTTTTACACAATGACAAGGAAATCCTGGTGTCTCAACCTCATTAAATGTATTCCCGATTTACTTTATTCCAGTCCAGCAAACTGTTAGAACACTAAGTGTTTGAGCTAACACACTAAATCTAGAATCTCTGGTAAGCGCATCCATATCCAGATGCTTAACTTGATGCAGTATTGTATTCCGTCTTTCTTGGCCTCGCATTTCCACATATTCTAATGGTTTATATAAAGACAGCTTTATTGAGGTATATACATATAGCCATGTGTGTGTGTGCGTGCATATATGAATTTTTCCATTGTAATTGTACAGTTTGGTAATTTATAGTAAACCTATAGCTGTGCAACAATTACTTCAGTCCATTTTTAGACCATTTCTATCCTTCAGAAAATTCCCTTGGCCTATTTGTAGTCAATCCTCACCCTCTTCTCCAGCCCCAGGAAATAACTGATCTGTTTTCTATCTCTATAGATATGTCTTTTCTGGCAATTTCAAATAAATGGAATACTAGAATATGTGGTCTTTTGTGTATTCTTTTCCTTAGCTTTGACCACATGGCAACCAGTGCTCTTTCTGAAATTCACTTCAGGTAGGACCTGAGGCCACTGATTTGAGACCCTTCTTGTTGTCTAATATAGACATTTAGTGCTGTGAATTTCTCCCTTGGCACTGCTTTAGTGACATTTCACAAATTCTGGTATGTTGTGTTTTCATTTCTATTCACTTAAAGATATTTTTCTAATTTCCCTCATTATTCTGTGACCTGTATGTTCTATTTTTTATTTCTAATTTAATTTTATTGTAGTTAGACAACATACTTTGTATGATTTGAATCTTTGCAATTTGTTGAGACTTGACCTAGTGCAAGGTCTACCTTGGTAAATTTGCTGTGTGCACTTGAAAAGAATGTGCACTTTGTTGCTGTTAGGTGGAGTATTCTATAAATATCAATTAGGTCAAGTTGGTTAGTGTTTAGTTCTATATCTTTGTAGATTTTGTCTTGTTTTACCAATTACTGAGAGAGAAGTATTAACATCTCTGATTATAATTATGGATTTGTCTATTTCTCCTGAAAGTTTTACCAGTTTTTGCTTCCTGCAGTTTGAAGCTCTGTTATGAGTTACATACACATGTAGGGTTGTTATTTTATCTCGATGAATTAACCATTCTGTCATTATGAAATGACCTTATTTATTCCCAGTACTATTCTTTGTGCTGAATTCTACTTTGTCTGTTATTCTAGGTCATTGTAGAGGTTTATTTCCTAGGACTACTTCTGGCACTGTACACTTTATCAGCTGGGCTCCAGACAGGAAAACAGAAGCCACACTAGGTATTCAACAGAGAGAATTCAAAATAGGGTGTGGTTTACACAGGTGTTAGAAAGCTGAAAGAGCAAATTTGGGGCATCTAGATATTATTAAGTACAGAAAGCAGCCGTGTTGCAAGAAGTCAGGCATAAAAGTGAAGTTTGACATGACTGGAACCTGGGAGCTTGGAGGTGGGGTAACTGAAACCATGCATCTATTACCCTGACTTCTGATGAAGAGAGTGCCTATGCAGTTAGTGCTGGTGCCCCCGAGGGGACCTGATGAAGCTGGCAGCTGGAGCTGGTGCCGTCCTCTGCCCCTGGAGGGATGCAGATGGATGCTGAGAGTCCCTGCTCCCTCGCCTCTGCTTTGCAGTCTTCTGACGGTGTTTCCCATTAGCAGAAGTCGACAGGAAGACAACAGAGAAGGTGTCTGAGAAACATGATTGGTAGAGTCCCAGTCCCAGAATTAGAGGAGGCTGTAGAGGCGTGCTCTCGGGGTTGGCAGACGATAGGTAAACAAGTGGTTGAGTCTGGATCTACTCTCCGGATTTGTCCCAACCTTTCTCTCATACTTAATATCATGGTGTCCTTTTGCTCCATGTTCTGAGAGAATTTCTCAGGTCAAGTGTTAGCTCGCTGATTTATTCTTAAGTTGTAAACATTCTGCTGTGCAGCCCGTAGACTGGTAGTTATGTCATGTTTTTAATTTTTAAGAATGGTTTCCTTTTCACATCAATCTGCTCATCTTTTCTGGATATCCCACCCTCTTGTGAGAATTTTCCCTAGCATATTTGTTATATCCTGGCTTCCTCGCTCACATTCACAGATATTTAGGGAAACAGATTTCTAGAAAGAGGGAACAGAAAGTATAAAGGCCCTGAGACAGAAGGAATGTATTTGCCATCTTTGAGGAAGAAGTTTTTGTTTGTTTCTGTTTTTTTTTCTGAGGAAGAGCTTTGTGAATTTGGTTTTATATTCTTCAAATGCTTGACGATTCTTGGTTGTCTGCTCATGTTCATTCATATTAGAAGGTCTAGTTCAGTAGTTCTCAATGGGCATGAAATTTTGCCCCTCAGGTAGGGATGCCATATTTAGCAAAGAAAAATATAAAGAGTTAAATTTCCATTTTGGATAATAAATAGATAAATAAATTTTTAGTTTGTGTATACATATATGTCAACCCTATCACCAGGATACACTTTTTATTAAAACTACCAGGGAGGATGCTACAGGCATCTAGTAGGTAGAGACCAAGGATGTTGCTAAACATCCTACACGCACAGGAAAACAACCCCCACCACCAAGAATTTTGCCCAAAATGTCAATAGTGTCAAGAGTGAGAAATTCTGTTCTATATTGAACAGTACATTTCTTCAGCTGAAATGAGAAACCTGTTGACAAATATCTATTTTAATTATGGGAGCCTGTTACTTGTTGTTTATAGCAACTGTAAGTCTATATACTCACTATCACCAGCAAGGGGCTTTGCCACCACAGGGCTCATCTATCCTGGTCCCTTGTGACATCAGCTCTCTGATGGGGTTGAGAAAATGCAGATTCTGTATTTTGTCCTGCTTTTCTGGTCAGGGAGTAGAGGCTATTTGCAATTTTCTACATCCTAGGCAGAAATGGAAACCCCTTCTGTTTTTTTTCTGAGTTTAATAAACTCTCATGTTAAGATTTAATTTCTTCTTGGTATTTATTAATTTCTCTTCTTAGCATTTGACATCTGGATGATCTCAGCCTGAGTTATATTTAGAGGATATGTTGGGAGTTTCAGATTTACACGGCCACCATTACCTCAGCTGGTTTCTCTTTTTAATCTTTTATTTCTCTAGTTCAATCGGTATTTATGTGAGTGTAAGGTGAGAGTATAACTTTATTATGAATAATTAATCGGTTGATCCAACACCATTTGTTGAGTAGTCCTTCCTCCATACATATTTTCTTTGTATGTTTCCAGAGCCCATATTTTTTTAAAGGGATATACGCACATAATTTAAAATCGAAGCATATTAAAGTATATACAGTAAAAAGTAAGTTTCCTTCCTCCTTTCTCCCAGCCACTCAGTTTCTCCATCCAGCTGCAGGCATTGGTTTAGCACCTTGATTTCCATGTTTGTTGCAACATTCTTCACAACAGCCAAGATAGGGAATGAACTTGAAGCGTCCATCAATGGATGAATGGATAAGGAAGTTTGGGTATATGGTACAATAGAATATTACTCAACCATAAAAAAATGTGAAATCCTGTTGTTTGTGACAACATGGATGGACCTTGAGGATATTATGCTAAGTGAAATAAGTCAGAAAAACATAGCATATGATTTCACTTATATGTGGAATCTGAAAAAACAAACCAACTCATATATGCAGAGAACAAATTGGCAATTGCCAGAGGCAGGGGCTAGGGTTGGGCAGAATGAGTGAATGGGATCAAAAGTACAAACTTCCAGTTATAAAATAAACATGGCATGTCATGTACAGCATGGTGACAATGGTTAATAATACTGTATTGTATATTTGAAAATTGCTAAGAGAGTAGATCTTAAAAGTTCTCAAAAGAAAATTTATTCTAGAATTCCGTGTCAGTGACCAGAGGTCTTCATCATTTTTGACAACTGTATACTATTCTATTGTATGGCTGTGCCACATTTATTCAACCAGTTCCCTATTATGGACACAAGTGGTTTGTTTCCACTCTTTTGATATTTACAGCCATTGTCACAAATAATAACACTGTGACATTTTGTACTTGTGCAGGTACATCGGTATGATTTCCAGAACTGGTATTGCCGGGTCTGTGAATCTAAATTTAGTACTGAATGTCCCATTTTGCACTCCTACTGGCAATGTAAATAGTGCCTCGCAAACAAAATGTGTTGTTATCCTTTGGGGTTTTGACCATCCAACTGTGAGAAATGGTATTTCTCTGTGTGTGTTTTTATCAAGTACATTTCTGTGCAGTGTTAATACGTAGTTTTTTTTTTAGTCAGGTTGAACATTTCTTGATATGTTTCTTTTCCTGTGACTTGTGTGCTCTTTTTCCATTGTTGGTCTCTTTAGTCTTAATTTCTGGAAAATGGTTAGTCCTTGGTGTCAATATTTTCTTGTATGGCTTCTGGATTGTCAGTCACATTACGAAGGCCTCTTCTACTCCCTGGTTTTAAAAAAACTCACTTATGCTTGCTTTCTCCTGGTGCTTGTATGGTTTTATTTACATTTAGATTTGTGATCCATTTGGAGTTTACAAATGTAGATGTTATTAGAAATGTGCTTTCTCTCATTATATCTACTAACTGGCTGCTGTTTGTATACATAAGGCTATTGATTTCTGCCTTTGCCCGAGTTCCTTAGAAAACAGAGCTTGAGCCAAAACTTGTTTGCCAATTCTTTGTTGGGGTTGTAATCTCAGTGCAGTAAGAGTGATAGAAAAAGGGAAGGAAGGAAAGAAAATAAAAATTGATGTGTAACTGAGTTGGCCGCAGCTTTGTGAGAAAACACAGCCAGTTATTGGGTCATTCGGATGTATTTGGACAGGCTCTATAGAACCGCTGCACCTTGAAATGGTCTTTTGCAGCGAGGAAGGGAGATAAATTTATCTGCCAGTTCCCTTATGGTTCCTGTCTCTCATTGTCCCTCTGGGCGTCCACTGGGAAAGCCAGATCCCATATTCTGTGGCATGGTGTCTCATCTGAATCCAGAAGTGGTGGAAGGAACTAAAGTGTTTAAGGGTTCATTTGGGCTGGGCCTGGCATAGGAGCTGCAGTGGCTTCTGCCGTAGCAGACATGACAGAAGCTACGCCAGAGTGCAGCCTTCATCCAGGGAGGCCAAACTAGGCAGTATGGGAGGGACTCTGAGTGAGCAGCTGGGGATGCACAAAATTGGGTCCAGTAGAATTTCCAAATATTAATATTCTATCCTCTTACCTTTGAATCCTCTTTTATAGTAGTTTCTCCAGTCGATTCTTTTGGGTTTCCTGGGTATACAATCATGTCATCTGAAATAGTTTTACCACTTTTTTTCAATTCTTACTATCTAATTTTTTTTATCATGTCCAAATGTGTTGCTTAACACCCCAATATGAAACAGTAGTATTGATAATGAGCATTCTTATTGTTATCTTGACTTTCATAGGCATGCCTATGATGCTCTCTTATTACAAAAGATATTAGAAGTTCATATCAATTACACAGCAACTTCCATTTCCTCTTCCCCTGTACCATGGCAACCACCATTCTATTTCCTGCTTCTATGAGTTTTTGACTATTTTAGAGACCTCATATAAGTGGAATCAAACAGCATTTGTCCTTCTGTGTCTGGCTTATTTCATTTAGGATAATGCCCTCTAGGTTTTTTTTTTTTTTACGTTGTCACAAATGGCTGCATTTCTTTTTTTTAGACTAAATAATATTCCATTGTATGGCTGTATGCATTTTCTTTCTCCATTCATCCATTGACGAACACTTGGGTCGTTTCTACATCTTGGCTATTGTGAATAATGCTGCAATGAATGTGATAGTGCAGTTATTACTTTGAGAAACTGATTTCAATTTTTTGAGTATATACCCAGAAGTGCGATTGCTGGGTCATACTGGTATAAAGTTTCAGTTATGCAAGATAAGTTAGTTCTAGAGATCTGCTGTATAGCATAGTACAGATGGTTAAGAATACTGTATTGTACATCTTAAAATTTATTAGGAGGGCAGATCTCACGTAAGCATTCTTATTTCCCCCCACAGGAACACAAAGAAACTTTTGAGTGATGGTTAAGTGTATTACCCTGATTTTGGTGATGGTTTCACAGGTGTTTACATATGTCCAAACACATCGAATTGAACACATTATGTGTCCTTTGTATGTCAGTTATATTTCAATAAAGCTGTTCTTAAAAAAAGAAAGATACTGGCTTTGGGGTTAAGAGAATATGTATTTTTTATGTTGGTGAAATATTTCACTGAATTCTGTATTATACGAAGTGTTCTTTCCATCAAAAATCATCATTGGATTTTATTTAAAAGATTTTCAGCATTTCTAGTGATAATCATGACTTTTTCATTGAATCTAGCAAAGCAATAAATTCTATTAATAGATTATCTAACATCGAATCACCTTACATTTCTTGAATAAACCCTGGCTAGAGAATTTACATATTTATATATATTTATATATAATAACATATAAATAAACTTGTTTATAGTAATTAAATATATAAATATATTTTTATATAAATAAACTTACATAAATTATATATAAATAAAATTATTGGATTATGCATGCTAAATTGAATTTTTGCACCAATATTTATAAGTGAGGTTGGGCTTTGGCTCTAAATTTGGCTTTTTTTTTTGTTTCTGTACAGTCTTTAGCAGATTTGGCATTGATGCTGTACTTGGTTAGTATAAAAATTTGGAAGTTTGCTATATTCTAGAATATTTTAACTAGAGCTAGAATTAGCAGCACTTTAAAATTTTGGCAGAATTCCTCCTCTAAACTATATCTGGTGCCTTTTTGTGTGTGTTTAGATCTTTTTCAACTCTATTTCTTTTATGGAAATTGATCTGTTTAGTCTATCTCATCCAGAGTCAGTTTTGTAAATTATACTTTTCCCGGAAAAGTATCTGTTTCATCCTGGCTATCAAATTCATCTACATATAATTCTTATAATTTCGAAATTTCTTCCATGTCATTGTGAATTCATGCTGTCCCCTTGTCCCCTGTTGATTAGGTTACCTGGTGGGGTTTTATTGCATTTATTTTTATTTTTGCAGTGAACCAGCCTTTTAATTATTAATTAGTTCTATTTAAAAATTTTTTCTTACTCTTTAATTTCTCCTTTTATATTCACATATTCCTTCTTTCAACTTTGATGTGTTTTATAAATGGGGAAACTGGGCTGACCACACACTTCGTATAGATGTACCAGGGTTTTAATTTCCATGTAACACTGGCTGACCTGACTGATTAATGGTGCTCGAAATCGTTGACATGCCCTCAGATATCTCAATTCACAGGGCCCCAGTCTTTCCGAATCTTGCTCTTGATTTCACATATAACACCTAATGGAATAATTTGGCAACTTGCGGTACTAAACTCTGAGGTTTGTTTTGGGCTATCTCAGCCTGTGGCTGTAGATCTGAGATTCTTTTAACATTTTCTCAGAAAGTCTAGTTTTTCAACCATGCTTGAGCCAAGAATGTAGGTGTTTGACTTGTCATCATTTTTCTTTAAGAGCTCCAGGTTCCTACCTTGGACGAGATTGTCCAAGAAGAGAGTGTGATGAGTAAGTCCTAGAATGCCTCATGCCTTTCATTTGCTACGCTGAGCTCCATCTCCTGTCTCACCCCCCAAAAACCCCTTATCTTCAATGAGCACATCATTTCAGGTAACTAGATGATTATTCAGTTTGGTGGGGTCTGCAGAAGCAATCTTGAGACTGAACTGTACCGTGGGTGGAATTGAGCCTGGCAAAGAAACGGTATTAACGGGAACGCAGCAGAAGGGAAAAATATGAGAATGATTTGTGAGAAATAATCAATGGGACTTGTGATTGCTTAATTAAAAGGTATGTGAGAGAGGGGACATTGAGAACAGTGATTGGCAACCCCGGTTGCAATGCAGCACTGTAAACTTCAGTGATTTGAAGGGATAGTAACAGTGATCTAATTCAACGCTGACCACGTTTTTGACCAGTCATTTGTTATCTGGACACTTACAGTGACAGGAAACCGGTTACATAACATGCTTCCCAAATAACTGTGTGATAGCTCCGGCTGCGAGAATCCAGGCCTGGTGTTGCCTCTCTAGAATACGCAGAACGCATCTCGTCTTTCTCACCTTGAGGGTTCTGCGGCTCTCCAGTCTGAAGGCCGCCAGTTTATTCAGCCGTTTCTCTGTCTTCCCACAACCATCCTGATAGAGCACCTCTGAACTGGTCCCAGAACTGAATAAACTCCTCCATATTCAGAGCGGCCAGGGCAGGGCAGAGCAGAGCAAGATGATCAGTCCTCATCTGGACGCTGTGCAGAGAAGGCAGCTGGAGATTCCATTAGCTTTGTTCTGGCAGCCACACCACACCGTTGACTCACACTGAGCTTCCTGTCAAGTGAACTTAGTTTTCCTCTGTGCTTTTGCTAAGCTATCTTTTCTCCAGTCTGTTCTTGTGCTGTTGGTGTTTTGTTTTGTTTTAAGCCCAGGAACTGGAACGTGCATATTACTGTTAAATTTATCTTTTCATTTGGCCCTTCGTGCCAGTCTGTCGAGATGTCGTCGGACCCCGATTAGGTCGTATGTGACAGATATGTGAGAGGGAGCGTGGGAGAAAAGATCTTAATTTGGGGACAAGTCCTCGTGGTGGGCATGTTTAGACTGGGACTTACTGACTTTGAAGTAGCTGTGGGTTAGGCAACCATCATTTGAGTAAATTGGTCCTGAGCCTCGAGGTGGCACCTGGGCCTGAGATGAAGCTTGGTGGTCCCTGGGGTATAGTTAGTTGAAATCAGGGTATGGATGAGATTATTCAAGGAGAGTAGGATGAGAGAGAAGGTGAAGGACCTCGGACAGAACTTTGGGAGAGACCCACGGTTAGTGAAAAAGACAGGTGTCAGTGAAGCTGAGAGCTGAGGAGAGCACTTAGTGAGGGCTGCCGTTATAGGGATAGTGACAGTCAGCCTTCCCGCCTCCCAGGCCTCCGAAGTGGAGAAAGCCACAATGGTGCTTCCTACCCTTTCTGATGAAGCCAATTCCCAGTGGCTTAGGAAGAAATGGGTGTATGGGGGACAGTGGAAGTGTGGCAGTGGCAGAGAAGAGAGACGAGGTGGTAGCCGAAAGAAGGGGAAAGCGTTCTTTTCATCTGCAGTGGAAAGCAACCAGAAATCAAGGGACACGGGCTCCCAGACTCAGGCCTGAAAGAAAAAGAAATACAGGCAAGTGACTAGAAGGTATCAAAGTGAGCAGCTTTCCAGATAGACAGCTGTATCTGAAGTGTATGTTTTAAGATGAGTTTTTGCTCACAGGTATTTGTGAAATTGAGGAGAGTGTACTGGTTAGAAGTCTTAATAGGAAAATCTGCCGCCCTCCACCCCCAGACCCTCTGCACAGTTCCTTCTAGAATAAAAGTACCCACTCATTTGGAATCTGGAGTGAGAGTGGAGAAATAAGGCAGTGACCTGGTTCCTCCATGGGTCAAATGTCCCCTGTCCCCGCCCCTGCACTTGGTCAAGAGCCTATGCAGTTTCAACCTCTAGATTATAAGTCAGCACTCAAACATGTTATTTTCTGAGAGACTAAAGAATCCATCACCTATCTCAATAGAACTCATGGCCTCATAGGTAGTATTCCCACACTTCCATTAGGAGAGAATTCCTATTTGGTTGTCTTTTTGTGATTTGAACAATCACTGATACGTCATACGTAAAGTGACAACTTCATTAAGGATTGCACACGGTGACATTCTGTTTCTCATTCACTCTTAATCAGGCCTTCACCAAGGTTGAACAGTGTCCTGCCTCGTAGAGTTTTCATGAGGATTGAGGACTTGTGATATGTAAAGCACTTAGAACACTGGTAGACACATCTAAGTGGTCAGTAAAGGTTACTGATTAGTATTTATGACTGAAACCACTATTAAGTACTACAGAAAGATATCAGGGGTACTCCCTGCCCCACCCCCAGCTTGGATGGGCTTTTACTTCCAGTAGCCATCACCTGCCACTCCTGTTTGAGGAATTACTCTTGGCCTACTAGAGAGACCTTGCCTGTACTTTACAGAGCTGGAAGGGTCTGGGAATTTGCTTACCCCACCCCTTACACAGGAGAGGAAATAGCCAATGCAGAGCCCTTCAAGTAGGAACATACCTGGAATGTTCCAGGAGCAGTAAGCTTGGCTGGAGCCCAAGGAGTGAAGATGGAGTAAATGAAGTCATAGAGGTCACGAGAGGGAGAGGAGGGCTCGCATAGCGCCTTGTAGGCTGTAGCAAGGCCTCTGTTTTTTCCTCTGAGTGAAGGAGAAAGAAATTAGATGGTTCCAAGCACAGAAATAACATGGTTTGACATGAATTAGAACAGGATCACTCTGGCAGCTGGCTTGAGAATAGACTGTAGGGAGAAGGGCGGAAGCAGGGAGAACAGATGAGAGGCTACTGCATGATCCAGGTGAGAGACGAGGGCTCCCACCAGAAAGGCAAAGCCAGCAGGATTTTCTGACAGATTGTTTTTCCTGTGTGAGCGAAAAAAGGGAGTCGAGAATTCCAGGGTGCTTTGGGCTGAGCACCTGGAGTATGAAGTCGCCACATCCTGAGGCGTGCGAGCCCATGGAAGACACAGGCTTGGGGGAACCCAAACTGCCCTGAGGGCTCCATGGCAGAAAGGTGTCTTGTGAACAGCCTCTGCTCAGTTTTGTTTTTGGAAATTTGCTTTTACTTCGGATTTATAAACTTTACTCTTCATTTCAGTCAGATGTGAAGATGAGATAAGGGAAATAGAACTCAAAGAGTAGGCTGGGGTGGGGGGGTATATGTGTGCTTTGCATATTCATTCATACTGTGATTGAACCTTCGACATTTGCTTGCGTCTGATTTTTAGCCATCGCAAATAATGACATTAACAGCCACGAATGTACAGCAATGTATACACGTTTTAAAATTTTTTGCCAGTCCGATGGGCAGGGGGATCATATTTTCAACTAGCAATTTCCGGATATATGATTTGGGGTCATTTGTTTCTTCTGTGAAATGCTTATTTGTGTATTTTGCCCATTTTTACCATTAGGTCATTTATGTTTATCTTAATGTTTCACATGTGTTTTGTTTCTTAAATTGTAGCTCCCTACGTATTAATTATTTCAGCTTTGTTCAAGGGGTCTCTCACCATGCAGATGTTTTTGATGTTTTGTAAACAAATCTATAAATCTGTTCCTTTACAGTTTCTGTGACTTATTCAGCATCTCACGATGATATTCAGATAGCAATTAAACATAAACATTAAAAGAAAATATTTTTTAGAATCCTGGAGTGGGGAAGGCCTCCAAACTGGTGTCCGGCTGGATGTACCCCGAGGCCCTGTGTAACCCGGCCCCAAAGCATGCTGGGAAGCCCTGGCCCGGGTGCCTCCACATCTGCTGTCTCAGGAGCTAAGGGCGAGGTGTCAGAGTGGAAACAGGGATCAAAGTCGGTTTCCTTCCCTTGCGGAGCACCTCGTCTGTTTAGTTGTCTGTCTCTCAGCCTGCGCTGTGATTCCATGAGCACAGGGACCGCAGTGACTTGCCCAGTGTCATCTATCTCCCCAGGGCCTGGAGGGAGTGACATCAAGGTCTGGGTTCCTTCCCCTGTGGGTTGGTGCCCAGGACTTGAAAACACACCGTCTTCCTGTCTGTCCCACTGACCTGTAAAGTCTGTAGGTGAAACCTCCTCCCCATTCTCCTCCTCAGGCCCTGGCCTCGCCCCTCCCTCTTATGGGGCTGTGGTGTGATTATTTGTTTGACTTTCTTATGTCTCTGTTCCCAGTACCGAGCAAAGCCTTTCACTAGAGACTTTCTATTCAGGTAACTCAGCCTATTTTGCCTTCTTTATAGATGAGAAGTTTGCCTGGCTTTACACCAAGATGGATGCCTTGCTGTCACTTACTATAAGGCAGCGGCATCGACATTCCAGCTAGGTCACCTAATGGGTCGCTTTGTATTCCCCTCCCAGCCTCCTTTTTGGTAGTTGCTTCCGTGCATCATTGCTGGTTCCTATTTCACAAGAAGTTGAGTTGTGGCTTTCAGTGCTAACAAGAAACCACTGGTTTGGGGTCTTTGGCCAAGAAAATGGTATAATTAGAAATTAGACTGAATTGAAGTTTAAGTGGTAATTTAACCCCACCCAAATTTTGACACCAAATGAGAATTCTCACATTATCTTGCCAAATAGAAGTACATTCTTCAAAGTCTTATTACTCTAAAATGTTATCCTGAAAGAAATGAAATGTATTTTCTGATAATCACATGCTTGACACAGAAAGTTTTTGTATTTGAGACCTTTTAAACTTTCAAGATAATGCTCATACTTTATTTTATATATATTATATATGTTTTACATATGTATTTATTTTCTATATATAAATATATATGTGTGTGTATGTGTATATATATATTAGCCTACAGCACCTGGTCTTCCTAGGTGGTCTCCCATCCAAGTACTAACCAGGCCCGACCCTGCTTAGCTTCTGAGATCAGACGAGATCGGGCTTGTTTAGGGTGCCATGGCCGTAGGCTAATGCTCATACTTTAAACTATTTAGGCAAACTTCTTCAATAACCCTGATACCGACTTAGGTAAGATTCCAATACAAAAAATAAAACTATGGATGAATCTCACTTAATATAGATATGAGAACCCAATTCCAGATGTGTTATATTTAAATGTAAAGAAATGAAACATGATTTCTAGAAGAGAATGCTGTAGAATCTCAATCTGATCTTGAGGCAAGGAAAACCTCTAAACATGATAGCAGAGGGGAAAACTATAAAGGATAAGACAGATTTTTGCCATTATGAAATAAAACACTTTTGTTCATTTAGTCAGTCAATCTGAATGAATATTTCGACAGATACTAAGCAAGCGTCTCCTATTGGCCAAGCAGTATTTCAGGCCTTAGGAACTTCAAAAACAATACAAACTTATAAGGCAAATGACATTTTGCATTGATCACAAATATCTGGCAAACAAAGAGTTTGTATCCTTCACCTCTATGAATGCTCCTTATCAATCATTAGAAAAAGATCAGCATCCCAACTGAAAAATGGGCAAAGTATATGAACAGCAGTTCAAAGAATACGGTCTGCAAGGGGACATGACACATAAGAAATAATACCCAATCTCATCAGACACCAGACAAATATAAATATAAACAACAAGATACTCTTTTGCTTTGGCCTATGTGACTGCCAGAGCTTTAAAAGAAGTTTCTGTGAAAGATGGCAGACAGTAACATAGTTCTGAGTACTGGCTTCCATAATTCCCTCTGTGAAACTCATCAAACAGAATGAAAAACAAAGATCCCAAATAGAAAAGGAAAATCCAACGGAGTCATAGAAAGACCCTAGCTCAGGTTTACATTTCCTCTCCTCCTGCCCAGTTTTAACAAAATAGGAGAAAGTTTTCTGAAGGCTTACGGTGAAAGGTGCTTATCTGGGAGAGGAGAGGACTATGGCCTGCGCCTCCATCCGCGCTCTTAGGAGTCATCAGGAGTCATGAGCAGAAAGGGAAAGTGAGGGAGAGAGGGCGGAGGTTTAAGGCGACAAGAGGAATACAGTGGTGGCCAGGACGGGAGGCAGGGCGCACTGAGGCCCTCCCGAGGTTAGTGCGACCGCTTAGCGTTCTTGCGCCTGAGTATTCCTGGTGGGGAAAGGAATGGCATTGGGGTCCCCAGTGAGGAGGCTCAGGGAGTTTGCTTTGAACAACTGTAAACAATAAAGCGTCCTTCCCTCTGGCAGATGGATGTGCTTTGAACCAAGCAAGTAATGAAACCAAGTTGAAACTGAGAATGTTCTTTTCCTCTCCAAGTATCTGGAGATCAGTCCGCAGCCAGGCACCCTCTGGGATCTTAGCTTCCTCCATGCTGAGACAGGAGCTTAAATAAACACTGGTGCCCTGTGGTCTTCTGGGTGGAGTAGCTTCTATTGATTGACAGTTATTTGCTGGCCAGAGACCGGGAGGTGGTTTTTGGCCGCTTCCTCCAGCCAGAAAAGTATGTAGAGCTGATGAACCACCTTGTAAAACATCCCTTTGGACTGCTTGATGTCCCGCCGACCCAGAGGTGTTGTCACCGTCAAAGCTGGGACCCCGGGGAAGACTTTTCACTCCTCCTGCTTACTTTCCCCTCTCATCTTCCCTCTCATCCTTCTAAATTTAGGCTCACATGTAACACAGGTGTTTCAAGCATGGACTTCTCTGCTTTTTAGGAATTCACGTATCGCGATGTTTTTCTTTATAGTTTCTGGCTGTAGTGTCATGTTTTTAGAAAGCCTTTCCAGACGCCAGTGTTAGGTAAATGTCCACCTCTATTTTATCAGTACTGTTATAATTTCCTTATTTAGATGTGAATCTTTAATCCAGGCAGAATTATTTTGATTATATGTGGAATGAGCTAGAGATGCATTAATTCACTCAAGATTTACTGAGCTCCTGCTGGGCACTGGGCACCATTGGGACATTTTAGAAAGATTTTCCTCAGTAGGAAACCTTGGATATCGGATATTGGAGACCACGTTTTTCAAACACTTTCCAAATTCACATATTTTTAGGAAAAAGACCGGAAGGACCTCTTGCTAGACTGTAAGCTCATTTTTATAAAATGGTGCTGTGTTTTCTCCTTTCTAGACCTTTAATCCCAGACTTTGCAACCCAAATACACACTCTCCCACAATCCCAGTTGATTTGCCTTATTCCTTTCTTCCTGTCTGACTCTTCGGTGTTCCGAGCTCTTCGGCTTACACAGCTGTCATCGGTGGACAGCAGCTTCTAATCTCACTACAGCATGTGACTAAGACCCAGGCTCCTGAAGTAGCTGATCCAAGTTCAAAGCCCGCTTCTGCCACATGTCAGCTCCCGTGCTTAGTTAGGCCAGTTGTTTAACCTCTCTGCACTTCAGTTTTCTCATGTGGATCAAATGGCGTGAAGAGCGTGTACCTCATGATTTCATTTAATCCATCCAAAGCACTTAGAACAGTCCCTGGACGTATGTGTTAACTGGTATGATGGCTGTTGTCTACTTTGAGGGGTCTGTGTTATTTCAGGTCTGTCACTCTAGTGCTGATAGCTTCTCATTGCTAACGGACTCCCTCGGAGACAGTCCTAGGAGCCCTCACACCTGTGTACTCAGCTTGAGCAGTGGAGAATGTCCCTAGAGGACATCCATGGTGTGAGGGTAATATTTTTATTGTAGTAAAATATACGTAATGTAATATTGGTGATTTAGCCACTTGTAAATGTACAGTTCGGTGGCATTAAATGCATCGATGATGCTGTGTAACCATCACTACTATTTGTACCCAACACTCTGGTGCGAGGGCAGTTTTATGATTTTTTTTATGCCTACAGCACCTGATATTCCTAGTCTCCCATCCAAGTACTAACCAGGCTCGATCCTGCTTAGCTTCTGAGATCAGACGGGATCGGTCACGTTCAGGGTGGTGTGGTCGTAGACATGAGGGCAGTTTTAAAAAGCTTATTCTCATGTGTTCGTGCCTTTCCAAATACCTGCTTACAGGAGCCTCCCCGCAACCATTTTGGTCTGGCGAGCTCAGCGCAGTTGTCACTTCCTCCATGTGGTACCTTTCCTGAACTTCCCCCACCCCCGGACTCGATTGCCTCCTTTGTGTTTCCATTCCACCTCAGACCCTCAGTCTATCATAGAAGTTACTAGAGTTTAAAATAACTATACCTGAGTTGGCTTTTGTCCATTGTTCCAACCCACTATTTTGTGTCCCGAGCCTGGTACCTAATACATTGGTGACCCTCCCAGGTTTGTAGCACCTGCAGATTTGATTAGCGGGTCTTAATGACCTCTCAGATTTCAGCCACACAAGAGATCATGAGAAACTGGTCAGCACGTTCAGTGGCACTTAGGCCGGCAATACACGAGGAAGGTCAGGTCCATGCTGTGTAGTGTGGCATACTTATCTCTGCTGAACCTTCCTCCTCAGGATTCCTCCTTCTAAGGCACACCACATCACAGAGATACAGGGTTTTTCTGCTCTGTTGACAGGCCATGGAAGCAGACCCTGTGGGCCAGGCCATCTCTAGGACAATCACAGGAAGTTATTCCACGCCTGGGACAAGTCCCAGCTCTATCTGGCAGCAAGCAGAAGGTTACAGGCCATCAGGCTGAAGGGTCACCAGCAATCCCAGGGCTAGTGGCACTAAGCCAGGACAGAGAGGAGCCGTATAACCTGCTCCTGGAAATTCCCGACCTGCTGCCCTTGGGTCCCATAGCTTTTGTGGTCCCCTTGGCAAGGAAGTAGAAGGCGGAGAGAAAGGACCCTCCTGAGTAAAGCACAACAGAAAATAGAACATTAACCAGAATTCTGTATCTTCGATGATATTCACCTTTTGCAACACATGAACACACCCCAAACTTCCTGAGCGTTTTCAAGGTGAAACCACTGGGAAGAGAATAGGAGCTAGGCTTAGAGGACTAGGTCTTGGGAAATGACCAAAAATCTCCAAGTTGTTCCCAAATGCTTTCTTTCATCTCATGTTCTGGGACTACATCCAAGATTCCTGGGGGCCTTACAAATGGCAGTCAGCAGTTGAGTTGTTAGGTTTTCTCAACACTAATAGCATTTACTAAGTATATGTCAATAGCAACACAACGACAAGAAAAACACAGTGGGGGAACCTGTTCGTAGAAGAACAGGGATGAGAAAAGATGTAAAAGGAAGTGTGATGGCAGCAAATCAGACAAGAGCAAGTCTTATTCCTCCTTCCTTTTTCCCCTCTGTGTCTCCCGAACTCCAGAGAAGAATGCTTGTACGCAAAGGGACAGAATATTCCACTCTGGAATACAGAGCTAAATCAGGGGAAACGGCTTTGACAGCTCCTCGTGATAGAACAGTCTTTGCTGAAAGCGCTCTAACACGGATGTGACTTTGAGGGTAATATACTCCGTTAGTTTGGTTTCTTCCAAATACCTCCCGGTAAACTGCAGGGGTGGCAGGAGCAACCATCTTGGAAACCTGCTGATAAAGTGTGAAGATATCTTACTGGGTCACCAGCCAACTCAAACAGGCATATACCCCCCTTCCAACTGTGACTCTGTTTTCTCTCCTTTAATTTCAACTAACTTTATTTCCATTTCTTCAACGAAATTAAACAGTGCCCTTGAATCCCAGAAAGGGAGCCATTAGACTATCAATTGTACCCCCACCATATCTTCCACCATCTGGCCACTGCCACCTCTCTAACTTTGTCTTCTGTCACTCCCACTCTGACCTTCCTGGCAGGTACAGAGTTGTACATGTCACACATTCTGTTGCACCACTTGGTCCATGAGACCACTGTGAGTGCCATAAGAGCAGGGCCTGGGTCATACTCATCTCTGTATCCCCTGCACACATCCCATTCAATAAACATGTTTTCGCTAGAGAGTTGGGTCCATTTCCATTTAATATAATTATCGATGCATTTGGACTTAAAACGAACATCTATCTTTGCACTTTTTATTTGCTCCACCTCTTCCAGGTTTCCTTTCTCTATACTTTGACTTCTTTTGGATGGAGTATCTTTTCGTAAACTTAATTAGATCCCCAGGAGGTTGTAAATAAACATACAAGAGGCTGCTGGTCCTTTCCTCAGTTCCCCCAAGTGTCAATATCTTACGCAACTCCAGTCTGGTCTTACAACCAGCAAGTGGCATTGGTACCTACCATGCAAGAGCTGCAGCATTTCACCTATCACACACGCAGTCACGTGCATTCACGTGTCATGTGTGTGTGCATGCATGTCAGCGCAATTTCATCACATGTAGATCCACGTGACCACCCCTATAATCAATATACAGATCACTTCCAAGACAAGGATGCCTCCTGTTAGCCTTTTATACAACACCAGTTCAGTCCACCGCAATGCATAGAGTATGAGTATGTATTGTACGTCAAGACTGTTAAAGGCGCTGGGAATACTTCAAGGACCAAGACAGGTGACATTCCTGCCATCGCAGAGCGTACAGGCTAGGTCAGCAAAGGCTAAAGTCCCAGGGAGAGCTGGAGACGTTCATTGACTGGGTCTTGGTATCTAGAGTGCTTTTATTCTGCCTGTAACTTCAGATGCTCCCCAAACTAGTTCCATTTCCAATTTCGCACCGCTTGTCATTGTAATAACGAGAAATTCTCTAGCAGGCCATTCACATACAACTTCAAAGCTTTCCACAATACATCCAGGCCTTGCCGGCCATAGGTTCTTAGCGACATTTTTTTCTCCTTGTTGTCCTCTAATCTGAGGCGTCTCCTGCAGCCTGACCAACGGGGCCACTGAAAGAGCGCCTCAGAAGGAGCCCAACACCTGTGAGCAATCAGAGCAGTCAGAATCTGAGCACCAAATCCTGGAGCTTTGGACAATCTTGGCAGTATGGAGCACATCCGCAAGTCAGGAGGGGGAGAGGCCCACACTGTTCCTTTTGGCAGGTTAAGTCGAAAACTGCCATTGCTGAAATGACAGCAGTACTGAAGAATCAAAACCTAGAACTCCAAATGCAGCTCGATGTAGGTTTTGTTCCCGCAGCCTGACTTGGAGAGCCTGGCTCTGGAGGCAGGTTGCTGACCCATCCTGTGCACATGCAAAGGAAATGATTTCATAGCTTTGGGATTTCACCGCTGCAGAGGGGGCAGGGGGCCAATTCCGCTGAAACAAAGGGCCAGTAATCACTCTTGCCAGAAAAGCAGTTTAAATCAGAGGTGTCTCTTTACAGCCTCAGAGACTTTCAGGATGTTTCTCAGTTCATTTCAGTGTCTTTAGAAAATGGATACAATCCAGACAGGCCACTTCAATTTTATTGGAGTGAATTCTGGAGCCCAAGATGTAAAAAAAAAAAATTGCTATAACCCAGCCAGGTTTATTTTGCTGTGCAAGTAAAATCGAGTGCAGGAATAAAGTGCTGAAACCTCTAAGTATTGTCCATTGTAAATATCAGCCTTGGTAGCCTGTCTTATGAGCATTTGCTGTGTTGGAGTTAAAAGTCTGGTACCAAGTCTTATCTGACAGCTTAAGGTCCAGCCGAGAGGTCGTGTCTCTGTGCTTTACCATCACATCCCCAGCTCCTAGACCATAAATCTGTGGTGAGTAAATCTTGGTGATTACATTTGTTATGAACCTGGAAAACTTGTTACTTTTCTCAAGAATAGAGTTTGAAACCTAGGTCTGTGATACCATGATATCAGGTGTGGAATTCATTTAGTCAACAAGTATTTACTGAGCAACTATTTGTGCCAGGAACCACTAGGCCCAGAGAATTACAATGGTGATTGATCGAGACAGACAAGGCCTCTGCGCCCCAGGAGCTAATGTTCTAGTGGCGATGATGGGTGGGGACGGGGAGGAAACACACACTAAACCTCAAGTAAACAAACAAGAAAGAAAAATACTAGGTATTGAAAGTAGTATGTAGAGAATTAAGATAGGGTGATATGATACAGAATAACTGTGTGGCTGGCCACCTTACTTTGGATGATCAGAGAAGGTCTCTCTGAGGAGGTGACAATTAAGTTGAGGTCTCAGTGACAGGAAGCCGAGCACTGAAGGACAATCATGCAAAGATCTTGTGAAAGTATACACCAAGAAGAAGGAACAAGTAGGTCAAAGGCCCTAAGATGGAAAGGAGATTTTAAACGTTCAGGAACAGCAGAAGACCAATGCGAAAGAGCAAGGGAAGAGTGGGTATTGGTGAGGTGGGACAGATGGGCAGGGCCAGTCCACGTGGAACTTTCTAGCCCAGGTTAACAAGTTTGGATTGCATATTTATTATTAAGGCATTAGGTAGCCTTTGGAGAGGGCTCATCAAGGGAGCAACGTGATCTGATACATGCTTTTCAGAGGTCATTGACATCTCTATTGAGTGAATTTATGGGGGGAGTTGAAAGTGGATATGAGAAGATGAGAGGCCATTTCAGTTACCTAAGTCAGAGACATTGGTGACTTGCACTAGGGTTGTCATAGGGGGTGTACGGACAGAAGGCCATTGATTTGAAACATTTTGAAAGTAGAACCTGGGAATGGTTTGGATGTGGAGAGTAGAAGAAGCAAGGATCACTTGAAGGTTTGGATTTAGAAAATGGATGGATGGTGGTACTATTTAGTTGGATACTGTTGGAAAACTGGACAACAGATAGGTTTGAGGGGCATGAAATCAAGAGTTTAGTTTTGGGCATGTCAAGTGCGAGAGGCCACTTAGTTCGAAGTGGAGCTGTCAGATGGTTGGTTGTATGTGTCTGAAGTTCCTAGGAAAGGTCTGGGTTGGAAACATTTGAAAGTCATCATCAAGTAGATAGTAGCTGAGAAAAATGACACTGGATGAGGCTGTTAAGGGAGAGAATATGTAGTTCAATAAAGGAGAGAAGACCAGAATTCTGTGTGTGCGTGTGCGTGTGTGTGTGTGTACACACATGCATGCATGTTTCTGATGAGAGAAGGTTCCCATTTTTCATTATGCTCTCCAAGGGATTTGCGGCACATCGAAGGTTGGGGCTTCTCTGCTAAAATGGTGCACCTTGAGATTGTGGTTCAGAGAAAGGTGCATTCTATCTACTTCTTCCTTTCTTCTTGTCCTTGGCCATTTATTTACGTTTGGAAATGGGGTCACCTTTCTCCATGACAGTCTGCAGAGATGCATACTAAAAATGCACAGTCCTGGGCCCTGAGCCAGGCCTGGTGAATTAGGCTCTCTGGAGGTGAGGTCCAGCAATGTGCAGTTTTAGCAGCTCCCTGGGTAATTCTGCTCATTTCTCCCCTAGCCCATGCTTTCTGTGCTTCAGGTTCACTGATCCCTTCTTCAGTGTCTAACATTGTTATGCCCATCCATTTTTTTCCATTTCAAATATTGTATTTTTCACTTCCTCAGTTCTATTTTGTTCTCTCTAGATCTTTAATTTCTCTCATTGTGTACATGTTTTCCTTTAAACCTCAAACATAATAGCTGTTTTAAAATTCTTGTCTGCTTAGTCTATCATCTTCATCATTTATAGGTTTATGTCTATTACCGATTTTTTTCCTCCTGATTATCAGCCACATTTTCCTGCCTCTTTACATTTTTAGTAACATTTTTGGATGCTTTACATGGTAAATTTTATATTGTTATGTGTTTGGATTTTGCTGTCTTCCCTTGAAAAGGGTTGAACTTTCTTTAGTAACTAACTGTAAGATCGGCTTGATTATTCCAAAGCTTCCTTTTAATCTTCCTTAGGTTAGGTGTAGAGTCTACTGGATATTCCAGTCTCCACGCTAGCTGATCAGAACTCAGCTCCCAGTCCTGTGCGAGCTCCATCAGTTATTCAGTCTGTGAGTCTCCAGTAGTTGTTTTTGGATTTGCCTCATGGGGTTTCACCCTGCACAAATGCATATTATGTTAGTATTCAGCCAAAGACTCACGGAGGAATCCATACGTTGATTTCTGGAGCTCTTTCTTTATTTAGCTCCCTCCTCTCTGGTACTGTGCTCTACAAATTTCGGCCACCTCAACTCTCCAGAATTCTGATCTCTGTCTTCTCAACCCCACAAGATTGCAGCGCTCTGTTTCAGACCCTCCCCCTGCACTGTAGTCTTGAAATGTGTCTATAGGCTGAAGGCCAGGATGGTCCCACGGCTCACCTCTTTTGTTTCTCTTCTCATGCTGACCACAGCCACACACTGAAAGCAGTTGTCTCATATGTTTGGTCTGGTTTTCTCATTGGTTTTACAGGTAGGGGACAAGTTCAGTGGGTGTAAGTGGAAGTCCTCCCAGATAATTCAGATGCATAACGAAGGTCGGAGAACGTATTAGTTTGGTGGGGCTGCTGTAACAAACTATCACAGACTGGGTGGCTGAAACAACAGAAATTGATTGTCTCACAGTTCCAGAGGCTGGAAGTCCAAGATCAATGTGTGTATCTTTTAATCTGAAGTGAGTCTTTTATATTTCTTCTTAAAGAAGTCCCTCCAACATTTCCTGTAATACTGTTTTGGTGTTGATAAATTCCTTTAGCTTATTTTTATCTGGGAAGCTCTTTATTTGTCCTTCGACTCTAAATGATAGTGTTGCTGGATAAAGAAAGTATCCTTGGTTGTAGATCCTGGGTCTTCATCTCTTAGGCCATGGGGGCAGGGTTGGGGGCGTGTCCCAGACCTCTCTCCTTGGCTTGTTGATGGCTGTCTTCTCCTTGTGTGTCTTCACAATGTCTTCCTTCTGTGCATGTCTGTGTCCAAAGTTTTCCTTTTTATAAGGCCACCAGTCATATTGGATTAGGGCCCACTCTGATGATCTCATTTAACTTGGTAAAACCTCATCTCAAAATCTCATCCAATTCTGAAGTACGGGGGTTAGGATTTCAGCATATGAATTTAGGGGGGACACAACTGAACCTGGAACAGGGAAGTTCAGATTCAAGTCTCCGCCCCTCTTCCCTAGATGCTAAAGCAGTAGCAGCCTTGCACGCGTGCACTGCGCCAGCTCAGTCTTGCAGGCACTTGCACTTTTGTTTAACCTGGTGGGTCACTCTTGATCAGGAAAAACTAGGGGGTATTTGTAAACTGTGAAATCTGCAAGTTGGGTTGGTTCAGGAGAAGACTCACACATAGCTTTTACTCACAAGGATGGGATTCAGTGACCCCGTAACAATTCCATGAAAACGAACAAACTTGTGACCTAGACACACCTTCCTTGGAGGAGTTCACATTCTAGAAATGAGCACAAACACTTTTCCGCAAGGTAACAGGATGTTGCAGGTTTTGTTGTTGGAGATGATACTGGCGGGGTGGTAATGAGTCAGCTTGGTGGCTGTGGCAGGAAAGGCTGATGGGAAATGGATCCTTTGATGGTCAGAGCTGGAAAAGCCCTCAGAGTCCATCGGGGGCTCCAGACGGGGAGAAGCAGTTTTCTCAGGGCGAGCGGCGCCTTAACGCCCTGGGAGCCAACAATCCCATCGTCCTTTTATAAGTTACTTTCAGATCAATCACGTTTCACTACCCCTTTCCCATTGGTTAACTGCAATTATACCATAAGGGAGGCAGGACAAGGTTTATTTATTATCCTCATTTACAGATGGCGGTACTGAGGTTCGCAGCAGTTGAGTTAATTGCTCAAGGTCACCCAGAAAGTCTAAAGTAGAATCAGCATTCAGATGCACGTCTCCTGACTCTCTCAGTTCAGCCCTCCTGTTTCACGCTCGGTTGCTGTGAGTCATAATTGTGGGTACTCCTTTGCACAGTGATTCTGCTTTCTAGGTCCTCTTGGCTCAGGGCATACTCGTCTTTGTAGTCTTTCCCAAACTGTTGACTTCATCTTTTTTCATCATGGCTTTTCAAGCCACTCCTGACCTGCCCAGCACAGGAGGCCTGAGGGGAGAAGGTGGAGTCCAGCGCAGCCGCAGAAGCCAGCGATTCTGCACTTGTAGAATGTAAACAGCTCCCCAGTCAGGAGAGACAACAGGCCTCGGGTCCTCACATCCTCTGTAAGCGTCCCCACTCCCTGACAAACCA
The DNA here is from genome assembly GCA_028627145.1 of Eidolon dupreanum. Classification (NCBI taxonomy): domain Eukaryota; kingdom Metazoa; phylum Chordata; class Mammalia; order Chiroptera; family Pteropodidae; genus Eidolon; species Eidolon dupreanum. Next base: position 96,754,557 of record CM053505.1, on the reverse strand, counting down.
ATCCCCTTCTTCCTGTTGTGCACAGTGCCTGCACATAGTAACTGTTCTTTGAATGAATCCATGAATACTCCCTGTCCAGAGGACTTACTTTAAAATCCATTTTATTGTAAAAGGAGAATACGGTGTCACATTTGTTAAATGCATAGCTCAATGAGTTACTATTAGGTGAACCCCCCTTGTAACCACCAACCAGTTGAAAAAGAACTTTGCCACCCACTGCTGAAGTCCCTCTGTGTGCCCCATCTCAATCACAGCCGCCTCCTTGTCCCCATGAGTAAGTACTATCCTGATGTGCATAGAAATCTTTTTGCATTTTTTATGTCTCTGTCACTCAAAATGAGCATCCCCTAGGCACTATAATTTAGTCTAGCACACTGAAAAAAATTCGATACATCTTTTAAGTGTCATTTAGTTTGTAGATTCCCCCCTCTGACCTTTCTTTTTCTTACCATTTATCTGTTGAAGAACCTGGGCCTTTGCCCCACAGAATTTCCTATGACCTGGCTTTTGCCTCATGCCAGGCTGCTGCAGGTGGGCTGTCTGCTTGTTTCCCTTCCTAAGTTGGCCACTATTAATGCTTAATACGTATATTTACTAATTCGCTGGGGACAACAAAATGGTGATACTCTAATTCTGTTGTTTGTTTTCCTTTATCAGCCAGAATACATTTATAAAAAGACGTTTTACTTCATCTGCCCAGTGGGATGGCTTGTCGAGGAAAGGCAGAATAATGCTCAGTTCTTTCCCCTAACTTACCAGTTTGCAGGATAACTAGGTACTTCCCTCATGTCCTCTGATGATGACATACTTTTTTTTTCTTTTTTAATATCATGAAAACTCAGATTTAAACATATTTGATGGATTGCAAGCCACTGAAATTATTATATTTATTAAAGCTCAAATCGTTACATCTTTGGCTGGTGGGAGCTTCCTCAGGTTGGCTTCTGAGTCCTTTTGATGTGACCCTTCCTATTTGATGACTTCCTTGTGGCACTGTTTCCTTGTAAAGAACTTCACTTTGGTGCTGGTTGACTGCTTTCGGGGGTTTTTGTCACATGTCTCCCACTTCCAGGAGCCTGCAAGCCTGATAAGACAGGACTGTATCTAGCCTCCAGTTTTACCTAACTTAGCAGAGAGCTCCAGGAACACACTATTTCTGTTTTTGCGTAATTACACTATGAGGTAGAGATTTTCAAACCCCAGGGGAGGGTGTGCTGTTGAGGGCCCGATTTAGCAGGATTATGCTTCATCTTATTTAAGTTACTGGGCAACTGTTCTTTTTCCTTTCTGCTCTCACGCCTGCCTTCCAGCTCTGCTGACCTACCGAGACTTCCACATGCTGCTTCCTTATCCTTTCCTCGGTCTCAGCTTAGCCATCATTTCCTTCTGGAAGCTTCCCTAGACCCAGCAATCAGATAGACATGTCTCTATTGTGTGTTACCATAGCATTTTGGCTTTCCCTTATCACAGCACTTATCTCACTGACTGTTTATCCATCGGCCCACTTCCCCTGCTGCCCACGAGACTGTGAGTGGAAAGGCCCGTGGCTTGTTCACCTCCATTTTCACAGTGTCTGCACAGTCTCCAGCCCATCAGCGTGTGATTGGTGAACGAATGAGTGAAACCCAGACTTGTCCACGTTGCTCTCCTCTTTGCACTCCCAGCGCTCCTGGTGGATGCCTCTACTAGTGGCCTCATTACCCCACGTCGAATCTACCCATTTCGTATTTCTAACCTTCCTCTGCATATTCCCTACCAAAGTGGCCTTTGGAAAGTTTGGGCTCCCATGACAGCTTTCTTCAGCAGGGATACATGACAGTCTCTCATCCCCTGGGACCTTGCCCTGGACCCGCATTGTCGCAGGGAACACAAGGACTAGGCCTTCCTTTCCTGTTTGCAAGAAGCCCAAGTGTCCCACCTCCGTCACTCCAAACCCCACGACGACACTTGAGCCCCCGTCCTCACTTTCAGTGACTCCACTCCGTTCAATACCGTGTTTTTGCAATGAGAATTTCTGGAATCATTAATTTTTTTCTCACCCTCCTGGATGACTCCCATAACCATACAGACATGCTGTTATTCCTCTTGTGAAAAACAAGAGCTTAATCACAATGCTTTGTCCCTCTTCCAAGTAGCCAAATATCTCCTCAGAGCTTTACACTGTCTGTAGAGGCAGAACCCAGGGCTCACCTGCCAGGCATCAATTTCCCCTCCCTGTCCCACCATGACATGGAGTGACTTCCCTCTATCCGATGACTGCCCCCGCCTCAGGCTCAAAAGGGTTTCTTTTTTTTTTTTTTTTTTTTTTTTTAGGCGAGGCAACCCTTGGTTGACCTCACAGATTGCAAGGACCTTGTCAGTTTACAATCCCTTATTTTTTTTTTATTTTTTATGCCTCCAGCACCTGGTCTTCCTAGGTGGTCTCCCATCTAAGTACTAACCAGGTCCAACCCTGCTTAGCTTCCAAGATCAGACGGGATTGGGCTTATTCAGGGTGGCATGGCCATAGACAAAGGGTTTCTTACTCTAGGGCATAATTGCAGGTCTTTCTCTTTTTGGTGCTTTATCAGATTTTCTACTGCCTCAGCTCCTTGAGCAGGGAGGGAGCTGAGAACACTCGGAACGGTGGGTTTCCCTTTCTCCCGGGCCTCTTGGTCGAAGCTGGTGGGCTTATAAATGTGTGAGGCATAAATGAAGCTAGAGATACAAAAGACTTCCTGCCCCAGTGGTCATCATGCCTCCTGGCAGAACCCCATACTTCCTGCTGTCACACATGCCACTGCACAGGAGAGCAAACCACAGACATAAATCTCTCCATTTGCATTTGCCAACTGCAACATGAAGCGTCTCTGATGGAAGAAAGCCTTGCTGTCACCTGTCAGCCTGTTACCCTGGTCTGTGCTCGGTTCTCTCCAGCAGAAAGCAAGGACGTGCTATCCACATGGGCTGGCCACGTGGCATGCACTGAGCAAAGAGGACCTAAAAGTAAGAAGATAGGGAACCTGCGGAGAGGCTCCACTTCTTTCTCCCTGGCTCCAGGAGACAGCACGGAGCTTTACAGATACTGAGGATGCCTTAGAATGGCACGGCTGGGATCAATTGCAAATACGTCTTTCCCCAGGTCTCATACCCAAAAAAGTAGGTTATCTGTTTATGTTTTGAGATTTGCCCATCTTCTTGGTACTGTCTGCAGGAAACGTTCTAGGTCAAGGGTAAGTGAGGAGCCGAGGAAGCTTAAGTCCCCTTCAGTAGCTCCAGTGGCATGCGAAGTAGCCTGCTATTAACTCAGGCTGGATTCTGGGGAGCATCATTCTCTTCATTTTGGAGCATGGACTAAGCTTTGCCAGATCATCTTACCTCAAGACTCGGCTCTTTTTAAGATTCTTATTGCACTAAGGAAAGGTCCTTTCAATTGTTACAGTGTTTTTCAACAGGACACTGATAGCTTTAGGCCAGACAAGCCCTAACCCTAACCCTAACCTTAGATTTTATGACAAGCAAAACACACCTATTTTCAGATACCCTGTAGGACATCTCAATTCCAAACTGAGGAACATTGTGTCTAGGGGGTGAATGCATGTGTTCTCCATCTTTAAAAAATACTCCCTTGACTCCAGAGCACTCCCTTTTACAATCAGACATCCTTAAAGAATGGGCCGCTCCCCCTCTCTACTCTTCTACTTCACATTCATCACTGATCCTTCTACCCCTACTTGAGTTCGGATCCATTCCTACAGCAGCTTAGCTGTGTCACCTTGGGCATATTCATTAATTTCTCATTTTTTCGTACATAAAATGGACATAAAAATAGTTACCTCTCTAGGAGACTTCAAAAATTATAAAACACTGAAGAAAGAAATTGAAGAAGATACAAATAGATGGAAGCATAGACCGTTCTCATGGATGGGAAGAATTACCATCATTAAAATGTCCATCCCACCCAAAGTGATCTATAGATTCAATGCAATCTCTATGAAAATACCGATTGCATTTTTCACAGAACTAGAACAAATAATCCAAAAATTTATAGGGAACTACAAAAGACCCCAAACAGCCACCGCAATCTTGGGAAAGAACAAAGTTAAGGTATCATGTTACTTGATATCAAACTATACTGCAAGGCTATAGTAATCAAAATAGTATGGGACTGACGTAAAAATAGACACATAGATCAATGGAACAGAATAGAGAGTCCAGAAATAAACCCACATCTACACGGTCAATTAATCTATGACAAAGGAGACAAAAATAAACAATGGGGTAAAGACATTCAATAAATAGCGTTGGGGGCATCTGGATAGACACACAAAAAAATGAAACTAGACCACCTTCTTATACCACATACAAGAATAAACTCAAAATGACTTAAAGGCTTAAATGTAGGACCTGAAACCATAAAACTCCTAGAAGAAAACAGGCAGTAAACTCTTTGAGGTTGTTCTCAGTAATTTTTTTCCCAATGTATCTACTCGAGCAAGGGAAACAAAAGAAAAATGAACAAATGGAACTGCATCAAATTAAGAAGTTTTTGGACGGCAAAGGAAACCATCAACAAAACAAAGATGATGGGAGAAGATATTTGCCAGTGATACATCCGATGAGGAGTTAATATCCAAAATTTACAAAGAACTCATGCATACTGAAAAAAAAAATCTAATTAAAAGTGGACAGAGTACCTGAATAGACGTTTCTCCAAAGAAGACATACAGATGGCCAGTAGACATATGAAAGGATGCTCGAAGTCACTAATCATCAGAGAAATGCAAATTAAAACCACAAGGAGATGTCACCTGACACCTGTCAGAATGGCCATCATCAATAAATCAAAGAACAAGTGCTGGCGAGGATGTGGAGAAAAGGGAACCCTCGTGCACTGTTGGTGGGACTGCAAACTGGTGCAGCCGCTATGGAAAACAGTCTGGAGGTTCCTTAAAGAATTAAAAGTAGAACTCTCTTATGACCCAGCAATCCCACTTCTGGGTACTTATTTGAAGAAATCCAAAACACTAATTTTAAAAGATAAACGAACTCCTGTGTCCGATACAGTGCTATTTACAATAGTCAAGATATGGAAGCAACTTAAGTGCCCATCAATAGATGATTGAATAAAGAAGAATTGATACATATGTACAATTGGATATTACTTAGCTATATAAAAAAAAGAATAAAATCGTGGCATTTGTGACAAAATGGGTGGACCTAGAGGGTACTATGCTGAGTAAAATAAGTCAGAGAAAGATAAACACCATATTATATGTGTTATCTAAAAAAAAATAAGCAAATGAAACAGAAACAAACTCATAGCTACAGAGAGCAAATTGATGGTCACCAGATGGGAGGGATGTTTGGGGGGTTGGGTGCAAAGGGTGAAAGGGATTAAGGGGTGCAAATTGCCAGTTATAGTCTCGGGGATGTGAAGTACAGCATAGGGAATATAGTCAATAATACTGTAATAACTTTGTATGGTGCCAGGTGAGTACTGGGCTTATCAGGAGAGATCACTTAATAAATTGCATAAATGTCTTACCACCATGTTTTACACCTGAAGCTAATATAAAATAAGATTGAATGCCAACTATAATTGAAAAAAAAAGTAAAGGGAATTAGTTACCTCTCCTATAGGATATTTCTGGAGATTAAATAGGTTATGGTAAAACATTTAGGAAATGGTTTTCTCACAGAAATGTAATTAGCCACGTGTTACTTAATTCTCTTAGAATTCTACTTGTATTTTAATCATCTTTGGGGGTTTATAGAAAGAGAGATCAATTTCAGATAATGGTAATCCTCTCTCCTCTTCAACATATGATTTTTCTTTTCTTGTTGAGCAATTCTCCATAAGTTAACAATGTTAGATGATACTGACATCGGTGGGCACTGATTTGCATCTGATCTTCATGTATGATTATTGGCTTTTGGATTGAGATAGATAGCAGTTAAGAAAGTTTTCTTCTAGTTCTTCATTATTAGTAAAGTTTTTTTTCTAAGCCTGAGTGTAAATAAGTTTTTATTACATTGATTGCGATGTGTCGATTGTGATGATATATAGTTCTGGCCCTTCAAAGTGTGGATGTGAATCATATCACTATACTCCCCATCCTATAATCATCGAAAAAAGCAGACTCGAAGATGGTGCAATAGTCCTTCAATCCAAAGCTGGGTGGACTTTGCGTGTCATTGTTAGGATGGCTGACTTAATTCTTTTTGCTGTTATTATCACTAAATAGGTTACTGTCAGAGTCTGAGAAGCACAAATAATTGGATCAGTAACTCCTTGTGGAATTGCCTCCCTGCAGGCCTGGCGCAAGCGCTGGTTTGTCCTCCGACGAGGCCGCATGAGTGGCAACCCTGACGTCCTGGAGTACTACCGGAACAAACACTCGAGCAAGCCCATCCGTGTGATAGATCTCAATGAGTGTGCAGTATGGAAGCACACGGGCCCTGGCTTCATTCGGAAGGAATTTCTGAATCATTTCGTGTTTACTGTTAAGACTACTTCTCGTACGTACTATCTGGTGGCCAAGACCGAAGTGGAAATGCTGGTGTGGATACACAGCATCAGTGAGGTCTGCAACCTTGTCAACGTGGAGGATGGTACAGGTGAGAGCAGAGTTGGGGTTCCCGTGTGCTAAAGGGGTGGCCTGGGACACTGCACATGCACTGGAGGGCTACGGTGGGAAAAGTGTTATAAGGTGCCAAGCCTACCACCTTTGAGGGCGCTTTGATGGGCTAACATATCAGATTTGCTCCCTCCCACCAAGTATGGTACCAGAGATCTCTCTCCCTTTCACCTGGTTTCAGGCTTCAGGGCCAAATGTACCACACACTGAGCATTGCAGGCAACTTCAATGGCTTCGAAGCTGATCCGTGCCTTTGCTCTCATCAGCCACAGAGAACGCACTCGGTGAAACTAAAACGTGGGTGAGGACGTCCGGTAGGGCTCTGATTTTTGCTGCTGCTGCTGCTGCTGCCGCCGCCGCCGCCGCCACTGCATCTGCTGCATCTGCTGCTATTGCTGCATCCGCTTCTGCTTTTCTAGAAATATTAAATAACACCATCTTTCAAAAATGCATGGAACTCCAGCTTTTCTATTACCTATTGTGCTGCTTAGGACTATACGGCAGAAAGATAGAACTTGGCTACTTATCATAGGCAAGGAAGAATCCCTTGAATCTCCAGTTGGCTCAAGGTCTCTGCAAGCGAAATTAACTCCCAGTTTGCTCAGGGCCATTTCTGGACAGTGGGAACAAATGACCCATGAGGCTGTTTCTCACTCCTTTCTGTTGCTCTCTCTCTCATTCTCTGTCTCTCTCTCTCTGTCTCTCTCTCTCTCACACACACACACACACACACACACACACACACACACACACTACCCTTTCTATGTTAAATATACCAGGTATAATACACCTAAGATTACAATTCATTCCACTTAATGGATTTTATTGTTGAGCACCATGCCCTGATTCTCAAACCATGGGACTTTGGATCTGATTTCTTTTAGCTTCTGAGTCTAGTAGACAAAACCTTGCTCCTGCATCCCATGGTTAACAGCTGCTTCTTCATTTCCACTGTTACTGTATGCTTTATCATCAACTGCTGAAATATCCACATTAAACACTAGGTGGTGCTGGAGAGTCAGAGTTGCATCTCTCTAGGACAGGCTCGTGAGCGTGTTTCCTGAAGACAAAGTCCTTTTCTTTTCAGGAACCAGGGAAGATTATTAAGTGAAGCTATTCAGTCACATTGTTGTGCTTTGACAGCACTCAAATATAAGGAAATGAAGTGATGGCGAGTTCTTTATCCTTACCAGAATAGATGAAGCTTACTAGCAAAGTTACAGTGAATGTCCTTGGCCAGAGTCTGCCACTATGCATGCAGACAGCAGAGGCTCCCTGCCCAACTCCTCCAGCCTTGCCACTCACTCTTTGCCTTACTTTGGCCCAAAGTAGAGATACATTCATGTGTCATGTTACGTGTTTCCTCTGTTTCTTTGCTCATGCAGGAATTATCCTAAAACATAGATACATAACATGTTAACCAATATTTGAAAAAGAACAGGAGTAAGACACCAAGGAGAAAACAGAAAGCTTTGACATGAAGTGAGGGGAAGCCAACAACCCCCATGACTTCTTTCCATCCCTGTATCTCCCCTAGGTTTTTAGGAGGATTCAGATCAGAGTCCTCTTCATCCGAGAACCACACTCAAAGGGTTTTCTCGTGGCTTTTTGCACATAGTGTTTGGTTCTTTCTTTAGCAGCCATAGGTAGTCAACACTGCATACTCTGGCCAGGAGCTCTGTTAAATGCCTTTGCCTGTTAGCTCGTCTTCTCTGTAGGCCGATTCTGTGGCGTATGTACTGTTAGCATCTTCATTTCACAGAGAAGGAAATTCGGAGCAGGAAGGTAACTTACTCAAGGTCACAACAGCTAGGTAGTAGAGCCTGGACTTGAACTCCTGCCAATTTGGTTCAGAGGGGAAATAAAAGCAGGCTTTTCATAGGGAGTTTCTGAATGTTACACTCCTTGAGAGGGATGTGCGGGCTTTACCAGCCATCACAACACCTCATTTTTTTCTTCCTTTTCCTTATAGGTCATTAACAGTCAATCATTAATAGTCTTCTTTATTTATGAGTTGCTTGTCTGTGTCCTCTGGCAGACTATAAATTCCAGTAAGTCTTTGTCTCAGCCACATCGGCAGAGTTAGAACAGTTCCAGGCACATAGTAGGTGCAAAGTAGGGATTCTGTAGAGACATAAATAGACATAGTTCTCTCTATATATACACATACATATATGCATAAATGCATATGTAAGTGTATACATATGTATTTGACATGCATGAATATGTGTGTATATGTATATTTGTTGAGTGAATAAACAGTGATGCAAGGCTGCGGCTGAGAGCCATAAAGAAGCTGTGTATAGACTATCTAACTGCAGATTTTTATGCCAAGAATGCTTGTTTTTTTTTCTTTTTTTTTTCTTTTTTTTTCTTTTTTTCTTTTTTTTTTTTTTGCTCTTAATTGATTCAACACTTCGCTCTCGGAACATTGGCCTTCTTTCCCAGACATTGTTTATAGCTTGGGGAAACGGTCTCCTCCATCGGTACAAACACCGGCTGTGATTTGCATCTTCTATTTGGCTTCTTTAGATGCTGTTTGAGAAATTGTGAGTGAGTGTTATAGCCATTCTTAAACGCTAACCTGGGACATGATTTCTCCAGCAGATTCCACGGAGAGCTACTATCGCGCGTCCTCCTCCTCCCTCCAGCCATCCTCTGCCAGCTCCCTTCACACCGCCCCTACTGTCAGCTCCTCCTTGCCAAGAAATGACCCAAGAACTAATACCATAGCCACTGAGAAAAACAGAAATGAGTCAGAGTTCCTAAACTCCCTTCCTGATTATATGATTCTGTCCAACTGTGAGACTGGAAGGCCACACCATGCCAGGTACGCTCCTAGCACACTCTGCTCTGTCTGCATGGCCCACGCTGGCTCCCCTTTCGGTGTCTGTCACTGAGACATGCTCAGTGTGCCTGACCAAATCAGTCCATTTAGCTGTTGCATCTTCTAGTGGGTGGGTCTGTCCTCACCTCTCTCTCTTCCTGCCGCTGACAGGGCGGAGACAGATCACTATCAGCTGCTGTGAAGGATAGAGCATGCAGCTTACTAAACAAAATGAGTCATATTTCAGTATTGTGGCTTTCGTTTCTAACCTTGCTTTTTCATATGTAGGTGACACTTACAGGATGAAAAAAATTAACAAGCCATTTTTTTTCCAGCATTAAGGGGTTGGCGTGACCGAGGGTTATAGAGGGAATGTGTCTATACAAATAAAATAAAAGGTGATATTCGAGGAACAGGAGTGAGGCCAGCGTGGGTTTTGTGGTGGGTGGGTGGCTTTCTCATGTTCAAACTTCTTCCAAGGGCGTATCAGTAGTGTCGCTGTGGTACCGACAGCAGCTGCCGGGCACCCGCTGCATTTTACTCATGTTTACATGTTTTTCTTCCCTCAGTCTACCCACCAGATGTGATAGCTGGTCAAAGTCAGAGCGTTTTTCGGGACAGACTTCATACGATGACGTTTTTGTTGACTACCTGAGGCCGCCATCCCCCAGGTGCTTGGGCTACCATGGGAAGGAGTGTCAGCAGAAACTTGCCACCAAGTCTCACACCACCCTCACCCGGAATAGAGATTTCAGTGGGTCGTATAAGAACCACTTTTCTTCACCGTTCGCAGAAACTTCCTTAAGTTCCACCATTGATGTAAATAAAAACCGAGGTTCCTTGCCCTATAGGGCAAAAGAACTAGACGTAATGTACAACACACCACCTCCCCGCCCACCTAAGCCAAGCTACCTGTTTGAACAGCGTCAAGAGGAGCAGCCGTGGTGCGGGCACAGCAACTGCAGGAGGCCAGAATCCACTACGACACCGAGAAGAACCTCTCTCCCTGGTTTAGATAACATGAGAACCTTCAAAGGTCAGTGTTGGATGCTAACATTCAGGCACAGAAAGAAGCCTGGCCCCTCTTGACTCCTTAGGTCCTGGAAGATGCTGAAAAAAGTCAGAGCCCTGGTCCCTTAGCCATGCCCCTGCTCCTGTGACGGGCTCCCCACCTGAGAATAAGCTCCTGCTGTTTAAGGTCCCTTGGGGCCCCACAGGTTACAGAAGGCGGTACCTCTTGCGTCGACTCTGCTCCATTTTGTTCTTTGTCTGTCGCATGCATGGCCAACCCGGAGACTGAGGACCACAGCTCTTTTGTCCTGTCGTCAACAGTCCCATCAGTCTCCTTCATCATCCCACCTGACATGTTTTTTCCAAGTTCTAACTAGCTTATGTACTAGTCACATGGCTTTTAACAAGCTGTCACCATCAACGTAATACTCTGTAGACATACCCTCCTTCTCCTGCCTTTTTCTGTGAAACCCTTTATTCTCATGGGTTCGCCTCTCTCCTTCTCTCCCTCTCCCTCCCTCTTCATCTAAACACAATCACTCCTACACTGCTACATATAAGGCCACATTTGAAAGGAATTATAGAAGTTAAAAGAATGCAAATTAATTTCAAACTGTATAACTTTCTGATTCTGACTGAGGAACTGAGTCACTGTCAAAAGACCTCCCCCAATGTCCCTAGAGAAGTGACCATTACACGGATTACTTCATTCCGACAACCTCGATGAAATGAGTATGTGCTGATTACACAGAGGGTCCAACATGCCACAGCATGTGAGCAGCGGAGGAAAAGGGAAACCCGAAAAAGTCTGTGAGCAGGTTTTGGAGAGTGAAATGAATGAAACCAGAGGAGTGATAGAATATGAAAATGAATCTCAGTGCAAGAACGGATCTGATAAAGCAGAGGGAACAAGTCAAACTTTGTCTGCCTTCCCCACTGAGTGCCACCTGGAACCAATGTTCATGCGTGGCTGCAGAGTGGGGTCAAGGTTCATCATTGAGGAGGTGTGTGTCATATCTATAGAGCGATTTGTGAAGATTGGACCTCCTGACGATGTTGAGTTTTCCAGTTCATAAACAAGAAATATCGTTCCCTTTATATCAGTCTCGATTGCTATAACAAGGTTGATGCTCTGTGTTGAGAATAGACTTAAGGAAAGCAATGCAAAGGTAAAAGCAGGAAAACTGGTTAGAAAATGAGTATAATAATCCAGGCAAACCATAAAGGTAACCGAGACTAGGATAGGAGCTTTCGAATTTGTTAAAGATGGTGGGATGCTTGATCTGTCTTGGAGACAGACCCTCGCCCATTGGATGTGTGGTAGAGAAAGAATGGGAGTCGATGTCAACTTCATGGTTTTGGCCTGAGAAACAGATGGGGAACAAGGAACGAGTGGAATGAGTTGGATGATGGGGTGGAGGTCAGGAAGTTGTTTTCAGATGTGTTGAGTTTGAGATGCCTGCTAGATGCCCTAATGGAAATGTCAAATAACTTGTTAGAAATATGAATCTGAAGGACAGTGAGAGGCCTGCGCTGGACCTATGAACTCGGAGGTTGTCGGCGTTTAGACAGTAAATTCACATGACTACTTGAGATCACCAAAAGAATGGATATGGAGAATGGAAAAGAACCAAAGACTGAGCCTAGAGCCCTGCAAAATGTGGAAATCATGGACAAGAGGAGGAGCTAGTAAAAGAAATTCTAAGCAAGTGATCGGTGAGGTAGGGGAGCCCGGCAGAGTGAGATTCTGGCACAGACTCCTTTTCCAGGTATCTGTTTCGTAGGAGTGTGGATGTGAATCCATTCTCGGTGCCTGCTCTTAGTCTGATCCCATCTTTACTCTATCATAAAGTTCGTAAACTCTCTGATGTTGATGAAGGGTTTTCTCCATATCGGTTTTATGTGGTGACATCACTAGGGATCTGGTAATGGAAAGGGAGTTAGGGACCTGTGTTGACATAACACAAGTCCCACATTCTTTATCAGCAACACCCGTAATAATTTCTAGGGTTTATTAAGTACTTTCTGTGTTCCAGGCACTGTACTAAGCACTTTACATACACTAGCGCATCTAACCTTTGCAGCAGTCCTCTGAAATAGATTCTATTATTTGGTCTTACTCTACAGATTAGGAAATCGAGACGGAGACTGTAAGTAACTTGTCAAGTGTCACATACTTAATAAGTGGTGGAGTTGGGATTGTAAATTAGACACTATGAGTCCAGAACAGCTTCTAACCAGTACCTCTGCAGGTTTGGAGACATAGAACCATGCATACATACATTTGTATATATAATAAGTATTCCTAATTCTGTCCATCTTCACATCTACCTGTCACTTTCGATATTGACATATATAACAATAAAAAAATGAATGAACTTTATCCCTAACAACCTGGACTTATCTTACAAACAAAAATTGAGCAAAAAGGTCAGACACATATAAGTACATCCTCTATCATTCTCTTTCAATAAAATTTTAAAGGGTTAAAAAAAAGATAATGTTGACTCTTTAGTTTATTTCTCAGAGGCAACCTGACTTTTCACACCTCTAAGTTCTTGGGGGACACCTGGCTGTACTGCTCGGCAGTGCTCGCCATCATTGGCCATCCTCTCCTTCCTCAGGCCCAATGGCACCATGCCCCCAACTGTCCCCATTACCCTATGGTTGCCCTCTCAAGATAAGCCAGTGAATATTGGATTTCTCTAGGGTTTGTTTGTTTATTTGTTTGTTTAATGCCTACAGCACCCGGTCTCCCTAGGTGGTCTCCCATCCAAGTACTAACCATGCCTGACCCTGCTCCTTAGCTTCTGAGATCAGATGAGATCAGGCGTGTTCGGGGTGGCATGGCCGTAGCCTAGGGTTTTATAGTCAATCTTCTCTCAACACTTGCAACCCAGATAATCCCATGTACTCTCAAGGTTTTGACCGTCATCTCTAAGCTGTTAGTTCCCCTAGAATTAAATCTCCTGAATTAGGCCCATATATATGTTGCTTCCTTCTGGATATCTCCTCTTTCAATTCGATAATCATTCTAACTGTTTATGTCACACTGTTTATTTGTCATATTCATCTGACGAGTTTTAATCCTGTATTCAACTTTCCGCTCTCTCCACTCCTGTACCTGAGTAGCTGACCGTTGCTGCAGAAAATCACAGTCATCAAGTCGTGGTCACAGATCTCAAACAAGCCCTCAGTGCTGCTCGGCAGTGTTGAGACTCCTCTGTTCACCCCATTCTCCTTCTCATCACAAGAGATATCTCACACCTCCTCTCCTCTCCTCAGACCTCCAGCTCTGTCTCCACCATCTCTAAGCTTGGAAAATTCATACAATAAGTGCAACGAGTACTTGTTAATTCTTTGCATCATGCAGAAACTTCTTCAAAATCTGGTCTGATTTCCACCTGTTGCAGAATGTGTTCTGACCGCCCAACTGGACTTAAGAGCAAGTCTTGCTTATAGAAACTGTGTTGTGCATCTCTGCCTCTACAGAGCTGAGCACAGGGGCCCGAGGTTCATGGCGACTTGGTGCCTAGTTTACATTGATGTTGTCCTGCGTTTCTCACCACCCCATCTTTTGTTTCTTGCAGCTGATGTGGAAGGCCAATCAAGACACCACGACAAGCGGCTTAGTTTAAATTTGGTGAGTTTGACACTTGAGTTTCTTTAAGCCTTAATTTTACCAAAAATAGCCTGACCTATATGTGTTCCCTTGAAGTCTTTTGAGACTCAGCACTCTAAATCTTTGACGACCCTTCCAGTCTCCCCTTAATACTTGAACTTGTCTAGGAACTACTAGACTTAGTGTCCTGTACGGACCCTGCCAATTCTGGTGGTCCAGACATATTTGCCCAACGGGGTAGCTCTTTAAGGCATCGCTTTATATTTAAAGTATTTGCATCAAAATTCATAACCCTGTGTCTTCCGGCCTCAGATCTAGGAGAGTCATCACCTACCTCACATAAGTCCAGAGGCAAAGCTTGAGTAAAAGGCTTGTCTGACTTTCCCAGGGAAGTTCAGAGAGATTCTTGGATAATTTGCAACTGAGAGCCAGTGTGTAGGTGAGGCTGCCCACTGGGCACAGTCTCTGTGACTGTTCTGTGCTTCAGAACCTGTACCATTTTTTTTGCAGTCATGCAAGTTCTCTCCAACGTACCCCACAGCTTCATACGATGATGATGACGACGGCTACGTACCCATGGGCCCCATGCCTGCCCCGCCTTGTCCCAAACCCCAGTGCAACTCTGATAATGACTACATCCCGATGAACGGATGCATCTCTGGCCTACTGCCTATGCTGCCTGCAAACATGGAGCCTCCCCCAGTGAACAGAGATCTCAAGCCTGAGAGGAAAGGTAAGCCATTCGAGCAGGACTACTGTGCAGGAGAGTGGTGCAAGGCCTGGCAGCCATGTGAAAATTTCCTTCCTGACCTTCTCTGGGAAGGAGGCATTAGAGCAGCGGTCTCCAACCTTTGTGGCACCAGGGATCGGTACTCCTATGAGAATCTAATGCCCGATGAACTGAGGCGGAGCTGAAACGGTGATGCTGGTGCTGGGGAGCGGCTGCAAATACAGATGCAGCTTTGCTCCCTCACCTGCCACTCAACTCCTGTCTGCAGCCTGGTTCTTCACAGGCCATGGACCCATACCGATTTGCGGCCCGAGGGTTGGAGACCCCTGCACTAGATAAACCATTCTAGAGGACTGGGAAGTATAAGGGCAAGGATCAAAAGGGAAGGGCTGGGAAACCTTGCTGGACTAGATTGTCACAATTAAAGCAATCAGGGGACTTACAGACACCATGGCCCTGGAAATACAGCCTACAAGGCCAAGTTCATTCCAGAGGGCTCATTTTGGCTGCATCCCTAACAAAGACCCAGAAATAAGCGATGAAGGCTGGGAACAGAACCTCCCTGACATCTCCTCATGTAAACAGCACTCGAATGTCAACACAGCACCCTCCTCCTGTAAAACAGCCAAAAATGACCTTTGACACTAATTTCTGAATGTCAGACCTAGTTATGTGCAACTTATCACTCACCGATGCTCTGTATATGCCTATCAGCAGAGCTGTTTGGGGTGGGTGAGGACTTTGGCAGTGAGTGGTCTGGCTTCTATTTGCACAGAGCTCCTTGAAGCATCTGCATTTATCTCAGGCAGCTTTTCTGGTCTGCTAAGCAGCATGGACAGGCAGAGAGAAGGGAGAAGAGGGAAAGAAGTAAAGCAGGTCAAAGTAACTTTCTAAGTTCATTCTTGCCTACTATCACCTGCTCAGTAGGGCTGTGTGATTCCAAAGAAATATGTGATACAATGACTGTGACCTTGACATTCCCATCTGATACATTACATTCCCACCTCTCTTTGCCCTTTGGAAAAACTACTGCTTCAGCTGGCAGTGCCCAAAGCTGGCAGCTAAGTCCCTTCCTCACACCCGGTCTGTCACAGTCTCACCCCTTCAGTTTGAGTCAAGTCACAATGACAACGTCTGCTGTGTGCAGGATGCTGTGTGAGGCGCTGGGTGGGATGAATGATGAGGAAGCAAGGAGGGTTCTTCAGTATGAGGGGGATGAAGATATACAAAAACCATCTGGAAGAAGAATTATGAAGTCGGTACTAAATAGGAGAACAGACCCTGTCTTATGAGGTTCAGAGGAAATAACCATTCATTCTGGTCAGAAACAATTTAATAAGGACCTGTAACTTGGAGGTATGTACTGTTGTTTTGTTCAGTTCATTTTCTCTAGCAGTGCTGTCCGGCAGAACTTTCTGTGATGATGGAAATGTGGCCATCGGACAGTTGAAATGTGGCTAGTGTAACTGAGGAATGGAATCTTAAACTTTCTTTACTTTTAATAAATTTTAATTGAAATCGTCACATGTGATTGTGGCTACCCTACTGGATAGTACAGCTCTCTAGAACCTGGTGATCAAAGGCATAAGCATAACAAATGAACTTGGGGTTGGAGAGTCATTTGGTGGGCCAGGAGGGGCTGCTTTTCTGACAGGGTGGATGCAGGGATGGACCATGGGGCCCAACCGGGACAGAGCTGGTGATGAACCCCATGCCAGGGTGTCATGCCACCAGGAGAGACCTTCTCCCCAGAGACTATATGACTCTTGTGTCCTTTCTAGCTCACCACCTTGCCCAGGTCTGAATCTCCCAGGAAACTGAGCAGCAAGAAAGTTACTGTACTAGGCTTTGGTGATATTCGGGGTGGGGGGAGTAATTAAACTGTCTCTATTTACATAAGATAGTGGAGGAAAGATACAAAAGCAATATGGCCAAGGCAATGATCAAGGAATTACATGTGTGACCAACTCAGCAAGGGTGGGCCACTGAGGCGGAATGAGGGTCAGATGCCAGGTGCTTTTCTAAATGCCAAGGCTACTGCAGAAAAGCGCCTGTCCTCCCAGAACCCAGTAAGTCTAGACCTGGATCAGATAATCACAGATAAACCTATCACAAATGGGGTCTGCTCTTGTCTGGAGGTCAAAGAAGGCCTTCCTAAACAGCTGAGGTCTCAAGATGACTAACTGGGCAGAGGGGGAAGAATATTCTAGGCAGAAGGACGAAGGACGATGAGGCAGACCGTGGACTGGAGGTGAAGACTAGAACTTGGGTGATCATTTCTGCCTGTGCTAATAAGAAAGGTAACATTTCAATTTTGGACAGACATGTCGAGTGTGATGGAGGCACCGGTATTCACTAAAGTCAGAGGCTTTCTTGTTTTATCCATACTGTGCCTCTAACACCTAGAACCGTGCCTGACATATAATGAGTTCTTAATAATTGTCTATTGACGAAATGTATTGCCTCGCTGTTAACCTCCAGCTGGTAATGTTTGCTCAGTAGTTGTCCTCTCTACTCCCAGTGAGGCAGGGAAGAGTAGGACAATGAAATTCACACTCATCATCAGTGCTGCTTGTTAGTAAATTTGAATTTGATGTGCTAGGTAAGTGGAATGTCATCGTCGTTTTTTAGTCTTTAGATTCTGGCCTTGAACTCCTGAGAACTGATTCTATTGGATATTGTGTGTTACTTTATAGCACGACTACCTCCCGTGGACCAGAATAGCTTCCCTACCATTCGAGAACATGCGTCTCTAACCAGAACCCACACCGCACCTTGGTAAGTCTCTGATTGCTCAAAGGGGCCGCATTCAGCATAGACACTCCCATAGGTCTTAGTTAGGCCTCTTTGACTGAATGTAGTTGAAGCCCACTTGGGGTTTATTACCACGAGCCAGAAGTGTTTTGTCGATCACGAAGGAATATAATTGAATCTCCCAGGATACTGGGATGAGGAAGGAGAGTCCCGCTGGGAACCCCAGGAATCCTTCTTACATTTTTGTTCATTCCTCTTTCTCTGGAATACTCTTTCCTTTGTTGCACCATCCTCATGGCCAAAGATCACTAGTACCATAGTTCCTGAGCTCATTTACGTGCCACAGTTCCAGTACCCACAGAGACAGGCTCTTTTCAATCCTGATTCACAGATCCTGTGAAAGGGCATCGTATTACCCCAGCATAAGTGGAATCGACTATGGCTCAGGGGAAGGCCAGTTGTACTGACATGGCTTCCAGAAAGCTCAACTTCATGAACGGAGTAGAAGGAAATTCTCAGAGAAAGAGGGATGGTTCACGGGCTTGGTGGACAAACCTCAAAATATATCTGCACTCTCTCATCTCACCTTTTAGAAGTTGCATTTTCAGAGTCCTGAGCCTTGTCCAGGAGTTTCTTGGTTCCCTCTAAATGCCACAGGACACAATCGCTTTGTAAAGCAGAATTCTGCAATGAGCTATATTTTCAGCCAAGACTGTAGAGACTCAAGTCTGTGCTTCTGACTTAGGAAAGGGATGGATATTGATTCGCAATCTTGTCCTCATCCTATCAGGAAAAAAATGGCCACACTTCCTTACTTTCCCTGGTGACTTTCAATGGAGACAAGAGAGCCCCAAAGGAGTGTTGGTGTGGTTTTTTTTTTCCTAAATGATATGATGCCTTGGTCTCTTTCTAGAAAGCTCATGAGCTGTGTCACATGGAGGGCCTGGAAAAAAAGCAGCTTTCGAGAATTAGGAGTCATTTGCCCGAGAGTGGGACAGAAGCTGCTGGGCAGTCTCTACTGCTTTAGGAATCGCTTTGCCCGGAAGGAAGTTGTATCTGGAAGGGGAGGGTGGAAGCCCCATGGGGGCCATGTCAGTTCCTGGCTGGCTTTCAGAACAGCTGTAAGACATTGCTTTGACCTCACCTATATTTTTGTTCTTAGCAATCGGACAAGCTTTCTCCCTCCAGAAAGAAATAGTGTTAATTCTGCAAGATATTATGCCAATTCTGCTTCCAAAAACGAGGACGAAATCTACATCCAAATGGTAATCCTATATTTTTCATACTCTTATTCTTCAGCCCAATCAATGTTCTTATGAGTTCATTAGACTTCAGAAAGCCCCATGCAATCTTAACACGATTACTTGGCTGTAAATACCAGGTTACAGTGTTCTCCAAACTGCAAACAAATACATTTGAAGTTGGCTTTCTTTCCTGCAATATGCAGCTCTTGTACCATTTGGAGACCACAGTATTTCAGGAGTAGCCAAAGGCTGAGGCGCATGTAATGGGAAAATGGAAATGTCAGCAGTCCTTTTCACCAGGGCCATTGATATCCTGTTTGACCCCAATAGGTTTGTAGTTCCCTGGGGATCTAGAATCTAAGCTGTGAAAACACACGTTGGATGGCTCCTTCCACCACTCTACTTGGTGGCCCTACCCTGACTGTCTCTGAACCATTAGGAAAGATGAGACACTTAGAGCCCCACTGAGAGGGGGCTACCCTGTCCTAGGCTATAGATGTGTCTTAGTCTCTGGAGAGTCCTGTTATAGGGTCTTTTGTAGACCTGAGTAGATAGAGACCTGACTTCTCTGTCCTTTGATTAACCATTTACAGCTCAAGAGTCCTAATCTCTTTCTGTCCTCTGATGTCTCTTCTGTTCTCTTTCCCTTGGATTCTATTGAGAATATGAGTTTTTGAAGAGAGAAGAGGGGCGTTCGGTACCTCTGGCAGTCATCGGGCACTTTAGCCAGATTTGTGCCCATTCTGCAATTTAAAAAATATTGGTACTTTACAGAGAATTCTCCAGAGAGAATTTCTCTTTAAACTATGAAATTTTGAAAAGAGATCTTAGAAGGACAATGTTCAAGGCAATGTGACTATACTTTTGAGAAGATAATTCTTTCCTTCTATACATGAGGATAATAAGCAATTTAAAATCTAAAACTGGTAATCTCCACTTAAGCAGTAATTAAATGCTCCATTTTGCCTTTCTAGTTGATAAAAACTGTGCTGTAAGTGCACTTAACCATATGCAGTTGGAAAGTGACTCATGTGCAAATCTGCTGTGATATTCCCAATGTTTTTCACACTTAGTAATGGCCCTTGGGAAACTAGTAGAAGAAAACACTCTTACAAAGGATGCTGACCAGCTGTGCTCTGTCTCCAGAGAACAGAAAAGGGAAGTAAATGTATAACCGAATAGAAGCAAGTGCATGGTCATTCCAGGCACTAGCAGTCCATTCCTGATCTTGGAGGCTGGGAGAAAGAGCAGTGCTTCATTAACAACATGGTTAAAGGTCGATTTCTTGCCTAAGTTTATAATCATTGCCTAATGACCGTCTCTACTCATTGCTAGGTGACACAACACAGTAGATTAAGAGCCCAGAATAACTAGCCAAAGGAAATGACTCCTGTGAGGGAACCACCATATAAGTGTTTTTATTTTTTTATTTTTTTAAATGCCAGTTTGTTTATTTATTTTTCACACTATATATACATAATTTTTTTAGCATTTTATTTTCTTATTTTCCTCCTTCCCCCCCATATAAGTGTTTTTAAAGGCTGTCCCATCTCATTCAATGGTGTGCTTTTTTTTTTAACTTCACTAATACGATATTTCCAAAACTTTGATTTACATTATTTCACTTGTTCCACACAGCAATCCTATGTGGGAGACAGAACTAAAATAATTTGATTTGGGTTTTGCGCATAATCCTATGCGTTATTTTTTTCTTTGAGGACAAGTTCTGATCTGAATGTAAAAATTTAGGCCAGGGGCTGAAATACAAGTTTTGTTTTATTACTATATCCTTCTTTAGTACTTTAAACTTGGGTTGTGAAATTCTTAAAAATTTAGAAGAATGAGCATAATTTTAATTTATGTTATCTCTTTTCTATGGGTTTTTCAAACTCTTTAATTTTAATTGTTTTGTAAGGTTTTTATGGTAGAATTCTGAACTCCTTAATTTCACATTAAATTTGTATATGGTATTATAATAACTTTAGTTTTTAGATTATCTTACAGTGAAATTGACCTTTTCCTGGTATGCAGTTCAGTGAGTTTATTTTTATTACCACAATACGTTTAACATACATCACCACACAGTTAACATTTTTTTCTTGTGATGAGAGATCCTTAGATCCCCTCTTAGCAACTTTCAAATATATAATCCAGTATTGTTAATAGTTACCATGCAATATATTACATCCCATGACATATTTATTTTATCAGTGAGTTTTAACATACGCATAGATTCGTGGAACCACAATCAGGACACAGAACGGCTGCACTGCTCCAAGATGCTCCCTCGCATCACCTTTTCATAGTCACATCCTCCCCACAATTCCATTCCCTGGCAACCACTGATATGTTCTTCATCACTGTACTTTTTCTTTTCAAAAATCCACATAAATGGACTCATGTAGTATTCCATCTTCTGTGACTGGCTTCTTTCACTCAGTGTAATATCTGTGAGATTCATTCAAATTGTTACATGTGTCAATAGTTTTTTATGTTTTGTTGCTGGTTAGTATTCAAGTGCGTGGATGTGCGGGTTTGTTTATCCACTCACCCATTGAAGGACATTTGGATTGTTTCATGTTTTTTGGCAATTATATATTCATGATTATGTATTCATAATAATTATGAATTGTTATAAACGTGCTATTACAGCTTGTTTTTGTTTTTTTTTTTTAAATTTAGTGTAGTGAGATGCATAACAAAAAATTTACAATCTTAATAGTTTTTAGATGGCTGCTGTGCTTCCATCACCACCATCCATTTTCAGAACTTTTTCATCATCCCAGACAGAAACTCTGTACCCATTGAACAATAACTCCCTAGTCCCTCTCCCTCAAGCCCCTAGTAACCTCTGTCCTACTTTTTGTCTTTGTCAATTTGCCTATTGTAGGTCCCTCATATAGGCGGAATCATATGCTATTTGCCCTTTTGTGTCTGCCTGCTTTCATTTAGCATAAGGTTTTTGAGATTCATCCCTATTGGAATTTTCATACCTTTTTAA
This sequence comes from Eidolon dupreanum, assembly GCA_028627145.1. NCBI lineage: Eukaryota > Metazoa > Chordata > Mammalia > Chiroptera > Pteropodidae > Eidolon > Eidolon dupreanum. The sequence continues at coordinate 96,732,748 of CM053505.1, read as the reverse complement.
AGCTAATACTCCATTGTATGCAGGAACCACATTTTGTTTATCTATTCATCTGTTGGTGGACATTTGGGTTGTTTCTACCTTTTGGCTGTTAAGAATAATGCTGCTATGAGCATCAGTGTACAAGTATTTGTTTGAATCTTGGCTTTCAAGTCTTTCAGATATATACCTAGAGGGGGAATTGCTGGATCACATGGTAATTTATGTTTGAGTTTGTAGGAACCACTAAACTGTTTTCTACAGTGGGGAAACACTTTTATGTTCCCAGTAGCAATGCAGAATGGTTCCTAATTTCTCCACATCCTCATCAACACTCTCTATTTTTGTTTTTTATTTGTTTGTTTTGTATAATAGCCATCCTAACGGGTGTGGAATGGTATCTCATTGTGGTTTTAATTTGTATTTCCCTAACAGCTAGTGAGGTTGAGCACCTTTTCACGTGCTTATTTATCATTTTTATGTCTTTGGAGAAATAGCTAATCAACACTTTTGCCCATTTTTGAATTGGGTTGTTTTTTTATTATTGAGTTGTAGAAGGTTTTTTTTGTTTTTTAAGAAATACATTATAATGTGTGTGTATAATGTACTCTTTCTTTTAGATATTTTAGATATAAAAACCCTGTAAAAACATTGAAAGGTAGAAAACTATAAAGGAAATAAAAATCTTCCAAATAATTTTTTAAATACATTATAGATATAAACCCCTTATCCGATAATGATTTGCAAATATTTTCCTCCATTCTGTGGGTCGTCTTTTCACTGTCTTGATGTTGTGCTTATATGCACAAAAGTTTTTAATTTAGATGAAACCAATCATTTCTTTTATTGTCTGTGGTTTTTGTGTTATATCCAATAAATCATTGCCAAATCCAATGTCATGAGGTTTCCCTCCTTTTTCTTTCAGAGTTTTATAGTTATAGCTCCTATGTTGAGGTCTTTGATCCTTTTCGAGTAAATTTTTGTATATGGTCTAAAGTTAGGGTCTAACTTCATCCTCTTGCATATAGATATACAGTTTTCCCAACATTATTTGTTGGAAAGACTGCCCTTTCCCCCATCGAATGGTCTTGGCACCTTCATTGAAAATCAGCTGATCATAAATGTGAAGGTTATTTCTGGGCTCTTTATTCTATTCCATTGGTCTATATGTCTGTCCTCATTCCAGTATGACACTGTTTTGATTTCTATAGCTTTATAGCAAGTGCTAAAATCAGGAAGTATGAGTCTTCCAACTTTATTCTTCCTTTTCAAGATTGGTTTAGCTATTTAGGGTTCCTTAAGATTCCATGTGAATTTTAGGATGGGCCTTCTTATTTCTGCAAAAAATAAATGTCATTGGAATTTTTCATAGAGAATACTTTGAATCTTCAGATTGCTTTGGTTAATGTTGTAATCTTACAACATTAAATCTTCCAATCTACGAGCATAGGATGTCTTTTATTTATGTGTGCTTTACTTTCTTTTGACAGTGTTCCATAGTTTTCCATATACGAATCTTTGTCTCCTTGGTTAAATATATTCCTAAATATTTCATTCTTTTTGATGCTGTTGTAAATGAAATTGTTTCCTTAATTTCCTTTTCAGGTTGTTCATTGTTAGTGTATAGAAATGCAGCTGAATTTGGAGTGTTGATTTTGTGTTCTGAAATCTTGTTGAGGTTGTTTATTTTTGTTTATTAACTTTTTGTGTGAAATCTTTAGATTTTTTTTTATGGATAAGACGGAGAGGACTGAAAGTTCCAACCCTCTAATCACATGCAGGGTTCTCCTGACAGCCAGCCCCCATCCTTACCAGGGATCCAAAAATCAACTCATTAACATAACAAGAGACACCTTTGTCACACTCCACACTTAGGAAATTTCAAGGATTTGGGGAGCTCTGAGCCAGGAACTATAGACAAAGACCAAATATATATGAAAAATATATTTTGATCATCTGAATGACCAAATATATATTTCTTATGACATTTCAATACTGCAAGCACATATTGTATGATTCCACTTGTATGAAATGTCTAGAATAACAGATCTATAGAGACAGAAGTTAGATTAGTGGCGGTTCCTAGAACTTGGGGAGATGGACTGAGGGATGACGGCTAAGGGGTGTAAGATTTCTTTTGGAGTGATGAAAATGTTCTAAAATTGATTGAGATGATGCTTGCACAAATACATGACTATACTAAATATTACTGAACTGTACGCTTTAAATGGGAGAATTGTTAAAGAAATGGTAAAGAAGATTTTAACAATAAATACAACACTGCATAAAGTTGAGAATATATACAAACAAGTTGGATTTCTCCCAGGCATGCAAAGTGGATTTAACACTTGAGAATCTGTTCATGAGCATCTTGGTAAAGATGGCAGACCGACCACAGGCTTTTACTTTCCCTCCATCCAAAATGTACTCCAAAGTCACAGTAAAGGGATTTGTTAAAGGCATAAACCCACAAGGATATGAAGAGTTGGAGAAGACAGTAGTAGTAATATTGGAAACTGGTAAGCAGATGGATGGTAAATGACTTATCAGACCCAACGAAGTTAAATCCTAAACACGCTGTGGGAAGGATAAGAAGCAGCTTAGAATAGCTAGAGGGTTCAGGAATTGCCCATGTCACCTAGTTCTGGAAGTAAGGCAGAAGAGAAAGGAAAAGAAGGGGTAGTGGTCAAAAGTCTGCAAAAGCAGCAGGTCAATCCAAGATCCCCTCCCTCACTCCATGGAGGTGGACTGCTGTGACTTCCCATCTACTCCAGAAAAAAAGTCAAAGTGTAGTCTCTGGAGAGAGTTAAACAAAGGGTTTCTGTACCGGAGTGTGTGTGTGGGGGGAGACGCAAGACACATTTGACCAAAAATACTATACTAAAAACAAGGTAATTAAGTAAATATGCAAAATGGATTTGAGAACCATTCCCAAACCCTTTCTTTAGCCCCTCTTTTCCAGAATGTTGACAACCAGACATTTACAACTGAGTCTGGAGATTGGAAGGCTATTCTCTGGGCTGTCTATCTGAGCAGCCCAAAAGGCAAGACCTGGGTTGTGACATTGGGGGTTTGCTAAGAAAATGGTCCAGTGAGTTGACCTTGCAGTGAGCTCCATCGCTGACAAGCACAACTCATGTACTCAAAGCTTTGGATCAGCTTTTTGGTCTTTCAGTCCTAAATATGAACAGATGGCCGATGATTTCATCAGACATTTCAGGAAAGCTTTAGCATGAAGGATAGAGACTAAAACAAACAGTTTGGAGGAAACAAAAATGATGCCAGGAGAAATGTTTCTTTAAAAATCTATTATTATAACTAATATTCTCTGATAGATGAGCTATTATAACCATAAATTAAAAATCTATTAAGTCAATCAAGTGCATTAACATACTAAGGAGAAGAATAATGTGTTCTCATTAGATGCAGAGAAGGTATTTGATAGAACTCAACATCTGTTCTGTGTGTAGGAACTTGATGTATGACTGGAAGTTACACTCCTGGGGAAAGGATGGTTACTTACTTGGGGTTAAAAAAATGAATCGTATCTCTATTTTATTGCCATATGTTAAAATCAGTTTAGGCTAGACTATTACTTAAATGTGAAGAGCAAAACTTTATAATATTAGGAGAAAATATGGGCAAACAAATTATGACCCCATCATAGGAAGGATTCCTTGAGCAAAATACAAGAGCAGGCCACTCAGGAAAATATTGAGATATTACATTAAAAGAACAAGTGTAGATTGTGATGGGCTATTTGCAATGCATATAAGCAACAAATGATTATTCTCAGGATGCATGAGGACGTATTGATAAAAATACAAATACTTCGATGTAAAAATCAGTAAAACATGGAAAACTGAAACACAGTAAGTTACCATTTTCCCCATATCAGGTCAGGAAAACATTAAAAAGTCAGACAATGCCAAGTGTTGTTGGCCAGGATGGGGAGCAATAAGAGCTTGTATACACTCCTGGTTGGTACAACCACAGCTCCTTTAGAAAATAGTTTGGTGACAGGAAAGTTAAAGATGCGCACATCCTATAACCCAGCAATTCTACTCCCAGCTACAGGCCAGAGAAATCCTTCCACAGGTGCATGGATGCTCATGGCAGCTTTGCTTCTAAGAGCCCCAAATGGGAAGGAACGCAAATGCCCATTAGTGGTGCAACAGTTAAATAAATTATGCAGTGGAATCATCTATCCCAATGAAAATGAATGAAATAGGACTAGTGCATCAGTGTCGGTGAGTGTGAAATATAGAATGTAGAGCAAAAATTAAAGTCACCAAAAATACCATATGGTTCTATTGATAGAAGCTAAAAACAGGCAAAACTAAAAAATATGTGATTTAAGGATGCTCACACCCTCATAAAACTGTATTTAAAAAGGAAAGGAATGACGGTGATAGAAATGGAACAGACACTTGATGGGTACTGGCGATAAATCTATGAGTGAGTGCCGCACACGTTATCACTGTTTTGTATTGTGTAAAGTATCTTTCAATGCATTGGGGGTGGCTTTGCTAGAACTTTAGACTTTAGTAAGGGTGGTTGATCTTTTCAGGATTTAATCTCTAAGGTCTCATGGGCCTGTCAGATTCATGAAACAAGTTCTTGGGGGAGATTTTGGCCAGCTGTTTCCATGGTGAATAAAGGTGTAACTTCACATGAAGGCTGAACTGGCTATTTTATATCTCAAATGCCTCCTCTCACTTAGACGTGCAGGCTGATAATCTGCACAAGTCTCATGAAAGCAGTCTATTAGGGTGTAACAGCAGCTGCTCCAGTGAAGACTCGCCCTCCTTCCCTTGGGCAGCCTGGCCAGACATCCTTAACCCGAGTCCTGTGATGTCGGTTTCTAGGATGGACACCGAACAGCTGGCTCCGTGAGCAGTGGTGCTGTGACATGGAAGAAGAAATGCAGCCTGGATTATTTAGCCCTGGACTTCAATACGGTGCCACCAGTTCCTGCAGCGCAGGTAGGAAGGACTTGTGCCTCAGAATTCCCAGGAGATTTCATTTCTTTTTAGATTTTTCTGATGATTCAACCATGTTTGTTCTCTTTGAAAAGTCTTAAACATACAGACACGCACAGTGAAGAATATTAAAATCAGACATGATTCTGCCACCCACAAATCTTGCTGTATTCTTTCTGGAGTATGTTCTTTGGCTGTACAGGCAAACCTCGTTTTATCACACTTTGCTTCATTGTGCTCCACCATGTTGTGTTTTTTTTTTTTTGTTGTTGTTGTTGTTTTTACCAATGGAAGGCAAAACCCTCCACCAGCAAAAAGATTATGAATCTCTTGATGATGATACTCGCTTTTTCGCAGTGGTCTGGAGCCGGACCCGCAGTATCTCCTAGGTCTGCCTGTATATGTATAAGTAGTATTCATGCCCTTCAAAACTTAGACCTTCAAGGTCATCGAGAAAATTTTCTGGCAGAGATGACAGCGAGGTAAAGGGCACTTCAGGCATAGGAAGGGCCTGCCGAGGGAAGAAGTCATAGCCTAGTTTGGCTAGACTGGGGGTTGGTGACAGGCGCTCTCAGTCAGAATCGAAACTCCTCAGTAACAGGCCCAAAGGCCAGGTTGGGCAGTTTGGACTCCTCTGGGTAGTAGTCTTATCTGCAAAGTGAGGATCAGAAGGAATAGCACGTACGCCGATACCTGTTGTGGGGATTAAATGACTTAATATATGTAGGCGACACTAGCCACTCACTAGTGTCGCTCACTGCACAGTGTAAGCCGTGGAATGAATGAATGGTCAGCAGTGGAGAACAGCTAAATATTTTTGAGCAAATGATGGTCTTAATCTAAACTGTGCCCAACAATGCATTGTTTGATGAGAAAAGCAACCTGCTAAACAGGATGCACAGAAAAAAAATCTGGAAGGCTTCTTCTTCCTTTTGCCAAATGAACTCCCATTTCTCCTTTACCTTTAATTTCATTCCAAAAACCTGAACTGATTTCTCCAGAAAAGGAGAGGCTTTTTGACTGGTTGCCAGTGGGACCATCCACTATAGGCCAGGGCCTCAGTGTTTCCAGGTCCTCTTCAATCTGGGGTCCAGGCAGGAGAAGCTGCTCCATCTGAGACGTGCTGGCTCCTGGGAAGGGAAAAGGAAGAGAGAGGTGACAGAAGCAGAGGGTGTGCCTCTTTTCTCTATGGGATCGGCACGTGTCACTTCCACTCATATCGGTCAAAAGCAAGTTAAATGGCTCGAACAAAGTTGAAGGGGGCAGAGGCGAAGAGAGATTCCTGTACATCTACACAATGTATGCTGACGCTTCTGTAGGGAAGGACTCAGGAAGAAGGGGAAGTAAATACCTGACCGCACTGTCTCCTACCTAGGAGGACCAACGGTTTCCACAATTTTTAAGTCAATGTAATGAAAACCTTTTTGTCTTCCTATTTCAGAAGAAACCTCTTTCAGAAAGTGACAAAGTCGACTACGTGCAAGTGGACGAGCAGAAGACGCAGGCTCTCCAGAACACCAAGCAGGAGTGGTCGGACGAGAGGCAATCCAGAGTGTGAGCAGGGTGGGCTTGGGCCGCGTGTGACACAGGGCAGCCTGGGGCTTGTTTTGAGGTTTTCTTTCACTAGAATCACAGTGACGTTAATGCACATGGAGACCCACAGAGAATGTGTAATTTCCGTAGGCTCGGCAAGAAACTTTGGGGGAGAGGACCGATTTATACACGTTGAATGACGAGAAGAAGGAAGCCGTGCCCTCCCAGAGGGGGCTCTGAGGGACTCCAGCTCCCCCCTCCACCGCCACCACCTGTTGCAGCAGTTTCCTCCTTCGGTCACACTTGTCTGCACCCAGAACCTCAGGGATACTTCGAGTTGGCTCCACAGCCTCCAACTGGGATGCAGACAACTCCATTAATTCATGCAGGGCAGGAACAAGAAAATTAAGACTTGAGAATGTTTTTCTGATACTTTGGTTAAAAGTTTCTCCAATGGAGAATTTGGAGTGCAGATTGGAGCCAGTGTTGCTAATGGGACAAGAAGATACCAGTTGATTCCAGTCCCTGAAACTGACCTCTCTCCTGTGCTTCCATTGACATTATAAATTTTCCCGGCAGAGAAGCCCCTGGAAGCCATCTTGTTTGTCCCATCCGCAAGCCCAGCGTTGGTGGGAGAATCTGCACTCCTTACTCCAAAGACTCCAGCACATAAATAATTTCTACCCCCCCCCCCAAAAAAAAGACAATTCAAGTGACAGGGGCAACGAGTCCCGGGCTACATGGTGAACATATCAGATGACACCAGTAGCTCTAAAGACATCAAGGTTAAGCAGCTACCTGTGGCTGGGTATTCCATCGCTGTTGGCCTTTTCCCAGCATGTGCTGGTTGACATGCATCATCTCTTCTCTTCCCTGAATGACCTCGAAGTTCGACTTGGCAGAGATTGTTGCTCCCACATTGAAGAAAAGAAAATTGAGAACCACAGGAGATGGGTGCACTTTGCCCAAGATCGTTCATAGAGCCAAGACAGTCAGGCTGAGAATAGAGTTGGCCAGACTGCCCACTGCAGGCTCATTCCACCGTCTCATGCTGCCTCTGAGGATTTCAATGACCTCAGTTTGGTCGACCTCAGAGACGTGTGGGAAACACGTACAGACACGAGATGAGTCATCATCTCCTCTTCCTTTCATAGGATTTTGAACAGGTGCTTTTATACTTGAAAGGTATGTGTGTCAAGCCAGGGTTTCTTTGAGTGGTGTTCAAATGGGGAACTCTAGTGAAATCAGTAATTACCATTAGAAATACCTCCTGACAATTAGTGTGAAATCCATTTTTGGACCTAGTGGTCCCTTTGCAATGTTTCCCCTTAAGCTATGTAATGCTGGCAGAATTTTTGCCACCTTGGGAAGGCACAAATTGTCCCTGGCTCTCCTGTGCCAGACCCAAGCTTGTTAGTGATAAAGACTTATGAGTAGGAAAAAACGAAAACCAATGAGTTGCATTCTCAGGTTTCCTGGCTGATTTTTTCCTTCTGCTTTAATGCTGACCAGGTCCTGAGAGCGCAAATGTTCCCACTTTGCGACGAGGGTGTCGTGTCTCCCCTTCCTTTATTGGGCACTGGGGTTCAGGGGACTCGGGTGAAAGTCTCGCTCAGGCATGGGGCTTGAGGTTAAGCCCCTTTTTGATCCTTCTGAACACCTGTGGCCAGAACACAGCTCTGAACAACTGAATATTAAGCAGATAACTGGTCTGTCATTTCAACTGACACTGTGCCTTCTATATGAGGTTGGATCAAATAGGCAGGTAGGTCGATGACAGGGTTACTTAGGGCAGTTGTAGGCTTTGCTGCACGGATTCAGGGCTTCAGACTGCCCTAAAGGTAAGCTAATGCCAAAGTCTTGGGTTTTCAGATCATAAAAAAAAGTAAGTTTGATGTTCGAAGCAGCAGGATCTGGTGACACCATTTTCTTCCTGGAGCAGGGGGGCGGGGCAGGGAATCGCTGAGTTCTTTAACTGAGTTGAGTTCTTAGCCTGGACAGAGCAACATGAGGGCTCCCTGCACCCCGAGGCCAGCTCCATGTCACCACACACAGAGGCTGGAGCCCATAAAGATCTGCCATCTTCCCTATGTGACTTGCAAAGAGTCACAGAGCCTCAGGCAAGTATCCAGGGCTGCTGACTGCCAGTTCCCATAGATGGTGGCTTCCTTGTATGTGGGGCCACCTGTGTTTAGACCACTGAGTACCTGACAAAGGCCAATGCAGAAAAATTGCATGCCCAAGTGTCAAGAACCACACCAGATTGAAGATAGAATGGGAAAGAAAATAAGCTAAAATTGTGTCAATAGTGAAATGGCATCCAATTGACAAAAAAAAATTTGTTTGTATAAAATATTTCCAGGGACACATTTGCTGCACAAAGCAATCTACACCTCAGTGGTGTGACTTGTTTGGAAGTGATTAGTTTTGGTTTTGGTTTTGGTTTTGGTTTTTGGGTTTGTTTGTTTTTTTTATGTTTTTGGGTTTTGGGTTTTTTTTTTAAGAGGTGACTTCACCCTTGTTTTCAGGGTGTATGCAGTTATGTCTTGCTTTGATAAAACTGCTAATGGGTGGCTACTTAAAAATATAATGATTCAGGGATAAAAAGTACAAGTAGTTTTTGAGTTGATAGCAGTGTATGCTGCTGAGAAGGCACCATAAGTCAAAATGGTGCAGGATAAATCTTGTTTTCTGGTGGATTTGACCACGTTGTGAGATTTATTTTTGAACAGAAATCATCCCAGACTCCATCCCGAGTCAAGTGTGAATGACATTTCTGTGCATTAGGCAGGGCATTCCTTCCTGGAAGATGTAGGAATCAACAGACAGGATGGTGCAGCAATTGATTCCACATCGTTTTTTGTAGTTCCTTTTTGTTTTGTTTTGTTGTGTTGTGTTTTGTTTTGTTTCATCTCGTTTTATTAGGAAATTCCTCCAGATCAGGAGTTGAACAGTACAGAAGAGGGAACCGAGGGGGTCTCAAGTCTGCAAGTCCCTAAGGCCACAATCCCCATAGGAATTTATGGAATTGAGCTTTCCTTGGGGAGGGAGATCCCCTGTACCCCAGCACGCAGTCTGGACACATGGGCGTGGAGTGAGCCTGAGGGAGTCAGCGTCCAGGCCACTATACCATGGAGCAAGGGTCGACTGAATCATGACCTTTGGGTCCCAGTCGAGACTGAAGGCTCCCTCAGGTCTGGCTTTGTCCTCTCAAGGCCACCTCAGTCCCTTTTGATACCATCTCTGTACCCACATTCACACTGATCTATAAATTTGTTTTTCTACCAGTTCATTTTTGGCATTAATAAAAGTCTTACATGGAGGAATTGTGACTAAAGTTCCTTGTTTGTTTTAAGTGATGGCATTCAATATAAAGGCAGAACATGTTTTGCAAGCCGAGTATGTAAAAATAGACTCCATTGCCATTTTCAAGTACAACAAACAAAACCTTGCTCACATGCAGTGACCTACATCAATGTTATTTCGCTGCGAACAGAAGCAGCTGTGAGTACCGCTTCTACTCAGCCAATCCCTATCTTGACACCTTATTTCTTCATCAGCAACTACCCTCAATAATTGGCAGTAAAATCAATGGCCTTCCCTGATAGATACCACATGTAACGTGACCTTTGTCATTACTGACATTTAAAAGCAACAGCCTTCCTCTCGTTAGGAGGGATCTCTTGTGCCAGCATCTCCCTTCTCTCCATGGATGAAGCTTCCAGATGCCCCGGGTGCTGGGTTAGCGGCATCTCTGGGTCATGAAGCAAGGCAGGGACAACCAGAGTGTGGGGGCTTGGGCCTGCAGAGAAACAGGAAGAGGCAGAGGGAGGCCTGGGCCAGGAAATCCTGGGGCTGCAAGGAGAAGAAGCCACATGAAATTCCTCACCTCCATGAATGCTTTTACCCGACGCACACTCTGTTGACCAAGTCCCTGACCCAAAGAAGCACCCGTTGGCCCACAGGGCTGACCTGAAAATCAGGGGTGTGAAACCTAATCTAAAAGGTCTTTAAACTCCAGGCCCCTTATACCCTGGTGCCTTTACCAGACACCTTCCTAAGTTTCCAGCTTCCTATTTTAATTCCCTTGGTCTTAAATTCCACTTATTGTTACTTCCTTATTTTAGTTGTGCCATTTGTTATATAAATTTAGTTTTTATTTTCTGCAACAGCGAGTGTGGCATAGGAGCAGGCTGGACCCAGGGGCCCAATCGGGGAGAGAGCAGAGCTGTGACACAGAGCCCACACACATAGGTGACACTGCATTTATGACAAAGTGGCCACTGAAGAGCCTCGGGGACCTGACAGCCTTTTCAGTCAAGGGCGTCAGGGTCATTGGGCGGAGACCCATGTGAACAGTAATTAACCTTGACCCCATTCTGCCACTATGCACAGGCATCTATTCCAGGTGGACCTCAGTGGGGGAGGCAGAACAATCACTGGCACGTGTCTCCTGTTTTTATCGGATCTGTTTTACTTCTATTCACCACTGTCGTTTTGATCTTTCATGATCAAAACCTCTTTGAATGAGTTTCAGTGTTCATTAGCCTTCATGTAAAAGAACACAACCTAATTGTTTCAATTCTCTTGAAATTTAAAATTCTTTTCATTATTTTGTTCTTCAGTTTGAGACTTTTAATTCATTATTCTATTGTGACAGAAGTCAGAATAGTGGTTACTTCTGTTGGAGAAATTATTGATTGGAAGGAGGCACGAGAGAACTTTCTGGAATGATGGGAATACTCTATCTTAATCTGGGTGCTAGTTATATGGGTGTATGCACATGTAAAACTATCAATGCATAAATTAAGTATTTGTACCCTTTACTTCATGCAAACTATACATGAATAAACCAGTTAGCAAGAAGGAGAAAAAAAAGACTTCTAGGGAATTAAAAAGCTAATGCAAGACACACGACCATGAACCATATTAGAAAAAAACTACAGGCAAAATTTATTATCTTGGGTGTAGAAGACTTAGCAGCAAAGCACAAAAAAGGAGCAATAAAGGAAATAAAAATTTTCCTTTGATAATTCCATTTAAATCATAAATTTAGTGACCACCTGCTATGTAACAGGTATTCGTGTAGGCAGTGTGGATACATGAGTGAGTGAAACAAAGACCACTTTACCTAAGGAGCTTCTCTTCTGGCAGAATGTGAGGGCACTATTGGTGCTCTGCCCAAATCCTCCAGGAGCACTTTCGCTTTCTGATGTAGCCCTTTCTGGCTTCAATGTGCTTTTGCTTCCAAGGGCCCGCACCTGGGACTCTCGGAGGCAAGACCCTCAGGAAGTTACTAGGGCTGCTTTACCTGTCAAGAACAGAGTGCTGAAGGTGTCTCGGTTAGCCCCTCCCTGCTCTTTCCTCCAAGGGAGACAACATTCCAAAATCCAACTCTTTTACTTCAGGTTGGGACAAAGTACAAGTAGACATTAAGCTCTGGAGTTCCCTGGTGGCAGCTGGTGGAATCTCTCCATCCTATGAGATTGCCTCCTCACCTGGTGTTAATGAGCAAGGGCTCACAGCCCACATGCATGGAAGCCAATACTATGACATTGGCATTTGAGAAAAGTAAGGTTTCATTTCAACATCTACCCGCAAGGAAAAAGGAGGCAAGGCTCAAATCTCTCTCCCCGATCCAGGGTTCCGGGTGAGATTTAAAGGGTTTCAGCACTGGATATTCCCGGACAGCAGACCCTTCGCTTCTCAAAAGGTTTTGGCTCTGGGTTCTGGTCACATCCTGGTCCTTTGGCTCCATGGTGAGAGAGCAGTTAAGGGTCCACAAGTGTTACTCATGAGTTGCATATCTAAGGTGTAAACTGGTTCCGGGTCTTGTTAGAAACAGGATAGGGCCAGTTTGAGCTGATTCTGTTACACTGGTCTCAACTTTTGGTGAACACAATCGTAGTACATTGCATTCTTGAAAAATGATCATAAAGATATCTACTGTCTCACTTGCTCTTCCAGCATCCAGCCACTGCCCGTTAAGAGGTGGCGTCTTATGTCCACTCCTTTAGAACCTGAGTAGGACTGGGCGGTGACTTCCTTGACCAATAGAGTACAGCAGAGGGGACACTGTGATGTCTGAGTTTGTGTCATAAAGTTGTTACAGCTTCTGCCTAGCTCTCTCTCTAGGGCTATGCACCCTTGGAGCCCAGCCATTATACGGTGAGGAAGCATAGGCCACATGAAAAGGAACCAAGGCCATTGGCCCTCAGGCTCCCCTGAGTTCCCAGTTGGCAACCAGTGCAAAATTGCCAGCTGCGTAAGACCTCTTGGAAGCAGATGCCCACAGTCAGCTTAGCCACGTCAGCCGCTATGCCATAGAGCAGATATGAGCCTTACTCCCAGTGACTGTCCAAATTGGAGATGTGTGTGTGAAGTAAATGATTACTGTTTAGTCACTACCTTTGGAGATAATTTGTTATGTAACAGTTATTGAACCACCAACCTAAGACATAGATAAGGCAGGAAATTTAAAAAATATATAAATTTGTAAATTATACTGATTTGGAAGGTGGTGAGTCATCTGGAAAAGGGAAAAAGCAACGTGAAGGGGATTGGCTGTGCACTTGTTTGTTGGGGGAGCAGTCAACTGCATGACTTAAGTAGAGCGGGAAGATGAGATTTGAGCAGACTTGAAAGAGATAATGGAGTCGGCCATGAGCTATATTTGAGCATTTAGAGCAGAGAGAATAGACTGCAAAAGCCCTCATTCATCAGAAAACCTGGAATGCCAAGGGCACAGCCAAGAGTCCAGTGTGGCTGGCATGGAGTGAACAAGAGAGAGCACAGATGTGGTAGAGAGTTGTTAATGGGGGGTTCACAGATTATAAAGCCGGGCCTTGTTGGCCATTGTAAGGTCCTTTGGCTTAACTTCTGAGTGAGAATGGGGCAAGTGAAGGGAATCGAGCAGGGGAGATGCATGATCTGACTTACATTTTGAAAGGAAGCATCACTGTAGCTTCTCTGTTGAGAGTAGACTAGACGAAGGCGAAGATGAGAATCAAGGAGACTAGATAGCAAATTAATGCCCTCGAAGACACAAGAGGAAACAGCTCGGACCAGGGTGACAGCATTAGAAGTGGTGAGATGTGGTCAGATTCTGGATAGTTTGACAGAATCTGCTGAGGGATTAGATGTGCGCCAAGAGAGGAAGAGAAGAGTCTGGTATTTTCCACTGGACAGAAGGGGTCAGTCACCACAAGAGAGGTTGGAAAGACTGTGGGTCATGGTGGTCAGTGGCCAGAAACTCAGAGTTTTCCAGAGCTACCCAGGCTTCTGTGGGAAAGTGGGGAAACCTTGGAGAAAATCTTGGGATAGTGGGAGGGATGGTGCCAAGGTACAGGCATAGCTCATTTTATTATACTTCACGCATACTGTGTTTTCTACTAATTGAAAGCTTGTGACAATCCTGCAAGTCTATCATAATAAGTCTATCAGCATCATTTTTCCAACAGTATTTGCTTACTTCATGTTTCTGTGTCACATACTGGTAATTCTCATTGTTGTTATACTGTTATGATCCGTGATTAGTGGTCTTTGATATTACTATGGTAATTGTTTTGGAGGCACCACACACCACTCCCACATAAGACAGCAAATGTAATTGATAAATGTTTCATGTCTTCTGATTACTCCAATGACCGGCCAGTCCCCCATCCCTCTCCTTGTCTTTGGACTTCCCTGTTCCCTGAGATGCAACGACATCAACATTAGGCCAATTAATGACCCTACCATGGCCTCTGAGGGTTCAAGCAGAAGGAATAATCGTACATCTCACTATAAACCAAAAGCTAGAAGCAGTCAAGTTTAGTGAGGAGGGCGTGTTGAAAGCTCAGATAGGCTGAAAGTTAGGTCTCTTGCACCAAACAGTTAGCCAAGTTGTAGATGCAAAGGAAAAGTTATTGAGGGAAATTAAAAGCGCTACTCCAGTAAATGCAGAAACAATAAAGCAAAACAGCTTTATTCCTTACATGGAGAGAAAGTTTTAGTGGTCTGGATAGAATATTGAACCAGTCACAACATTCCCTTGAGCCAAGGGTCCCCAACCCCCATGCCGTGGACTGGTACCAGTCTGTGGCTTGTTAACTGGGCTACACAGTAGGAGGTGAGCACTGGGCTAGTGAGCGAAGCTTCATCTGCATTTGCAGCCGCTCCCCAGCGCTAATATCAGCCTTGGCTCCGCCTCAGATCATCAGTCGTTAGAGTCTCATAGGAGCCAAAAGGGTTGGGTACTGCTGCATTAAGCCAAAGCCTAATCCAGAGCAAGGCCCTGACTCTCTTCAGTTCTATGAAGGCTGGAGAGGTGAGGAAGCTGCAGGAGAAAACTTTGAAGCTGGCAGAGGTCAGTTCATAAGGTTTAAGGAAAGAAGCCCCCACCATAACATGGAAGTGCAAGGTGGAGCAGCAAGTGCTGATGCAGACACTGCAACAAGTTATCCAGATGATCTAGCCAAGATAATGAATGAAAGTGGCTACGCTAAACACCTCACACTTCAGATTTGCAATGGAGACAAATGGCCTTCCTTATATTGGAAGATGTCATCTAGGATTTTCATAGCTATTGAGAAGAAGTCAATGCCTGGCTTCAAAGCTTCAAAGCAGAGGCTGACTATAGTTAGGGGCTAGCGCAGCTGATAACCTTAAGTTGAAGCCAGTGCTCATTTACCATTCTAAAAATCCTAGGGCCTGTAAGAATTATGCTAAATCTGCCTGTGCCCTATAAATGGAACAAGAAAACCTGGATGACAGCACGTCTGTTTACAACATGGTTTACTGAATAGTTTAAGCCCACTGTTGAGACCTGCTGCTCAGAAAAAAAAATTCCTTTCGAAATATCACTGCTCATTGACAAGGCACCTGGCCACCCAAGAGCTCTTGTGATGGTGGACAATGAAATTAATGTTTTCATGCCTGCTAACACAACATCCATTCTGCAGCCAATGGATCAAGGAGTGATTTCAACTTTCAAGTCTTATTATTCAAAAAATATATTTCATAAGGCTTTAGCTGCCATAGATAGTAATTTCTCTGATGAATCTGGGCAAATTGAAAAAGATTCCCCATTCTAGATGTCATTAAGGGCATTTATGATTTATGGGAAAAGTTCAAAATGTCGACATGAACAGGAGTTTAGAAGTTGATTCCAACCCTCATAGGTGTCTTCGAAGGGTTCAAGACTTCAGTGGAGGAAGTAACTGCAGATGTGGTGGAAAGACCAAGAGAACTTGAACTAGAAGTGGAGCCTGAATATGTGACTGAGTTGCTGTGATCTCACGATAAATCTTTAACAGATGAGGAGTTGCTTCTTAGGGATAAGCAGAGAAAGTGGTTTCTTGAGATGGAAACTACTCCTGGTGAAGAAGCTGTGAAGATTATTGAAATGACATCAAAGGATTTAGAATTTTACATAAACTTAGTTGCTAAAGCAGGGGCAAGGTTTGAGAAAATTGACTCCAATTTTGAGAGAGTTCTGCTATGTGTAAAATGCTATCAAACAGCATTGCATGCTACAGAGAAATCGTTTGTGAAAGGAAGAGAATTGACTGATGCAGCAAACTTCATCGTTGTTTTGTTTTAAGAAATTGCCACAGCCACCTTAACCTTCAGCGACCACACCCTAATCTGTCAGCAATCATCAACATGGAGGCAAGATTCCACCAGCGAAAAGATTAGGATTCGCTGAAGGCTCTTGTATTTGTAGCCAATCTGTGCTTGTAAGTGATGAACAAGTGTGGTCCTAACATGAATGTTCCTTGATATTCTCATTCATGTTCATGAGTAAGGCAAAAACAAAACAGCGTAGACACACATCCATCAGTAACATGAGCAATTTCTTTTCTGAATCAAATAATAGTGTTGGAATACAGGAAAAGCATTTCATCAGGTTTTTACGCTATTCACAGTGGAATAGCTACAGACACAACAAACAATGTTAAGTGCATTTAATCTGCATTATTAACATTGCAGTTTGTCCAAATTCAGGTTCTATATTTAAGACATGTGATCACTGAGTAATGGCTACATTCAGATCCAGATAGGCTTCATGGAATCCTGAACTTTCTCAAGACTAAAACTAAGTGACATGTAGGAGATTTTCTCAGACTAACTGGCTAGTGTTGAAACTGGATTCCAAACTTCTCTCTTATGGCCCCAAACCCATATGCTTTGCTGAAAATCAACAAAGCAGATATAATTTGGAGAGATCGAGATGACTTTGCCTTTAATGCCTTAAAGAAACACTTAATAAAATACCCCTGCCCTTGGACATCTTACTTACCAACTCACCCAAAAGCATGGGGATGGACCATCATCAACCCATAAGGTATTAAAGCCAACAGCTGAATCTTGTAGCATGAGGATCCCCCCCTCATCTCAGAGCCATTCTTGCCACTGCCTTTTGGTTAAGGCTACCAAAGAAATCATCATGGGATCCCCTCCAACCATTTTTGTACCCCATGTGGTAGAAACCCTCCTGAATTCTTATCACACTTTCTAAGAAATCCTCTTGCTAACAGCTCCTTGTATAACTCTTTCCGGCTATAATAACCTTAACCCAGCTAGTCTCCTCCCTTCCTTCACTGAACGAAAACCCTCACAACTGCTTAATGCTGACAGATCACGTTTTGACTTCCCGGGATAACTTAACAGAAAACTCCTCTAATCAATGCAGATTTTTCATGGTTTACTGATGGTTCTTATTAAAAGGATTAAAATGATATATATGCTGCATATGCTATTGAAACTCCTTTTGAAGTCATTGAGGCAGGATTTTTACCTCTGCCCAACAGGCTGAATTAAACGTTCTTACTTGGGCTTGTGCTCTAGCTAAAGGTAAAACCACAAACATTTATGCTGATAGTTGGCATGCCTTTTGAGTAATCCATGACTTTGGAATGCTATGGAAACAGCAGTGTTTCTTACCTCAAATGGGATTGAAATTAAAAATAGCTCTCATGTCCAAAATTTATTTATATGTCATACTTGTACTGGCCACTATGGCTGTTATTAACATCCTTGGGCATTCCAAAACACTCCCTGGAAACTGCCTTGTTGATATATATCTACCATGAATGTTGCTCTCAAAGAAACCAATAAGCAAATCTCTGTCCTGGTCCAAAGGGATGTTTCCCCAAATAATTAGTTAGAAATATTGACTAGAGATGCCCAACACCTGTTCCCAGGGAAGGAGAAACAATATTGGAAATCTAGTAACTGCTGTTTCCATAAAAAAAGAGAACTCTGGTTTAGGCCAAATAAAAACCCAGTCCTACCAGAAGTCCTAAATTTCCACTGCTGACTACCGTACATGCATTAAACCATCGGTCTATGGATAAAATGATAATGTTCATAAACCAATATTGGTGAAGAAATATTAACAAGGCCTCAAAAAGTGCCTACTTTGCTTGTCCCACCTGCCCAAAATATAATCCTGGGACAAGTGTCTGTACTGCTCCTGGGCAATTCAAATTTCCCAATGAACCCCTCGAAGTTTGGCAAATGGATTTTATTTATCTTCCCCCATCTCATGGATCTCAATGTTTTCATCATGGTTTATATGTTTTCTCACTAGACTGAACTTTCCCTTATATATAGGCTACTGCCTCTACTTTGGTTTAAAATTCTGTTAGAAAAGATTATCCCAACCTTGGGAACCTCACCTCTTACTTCATAGTGACCAGGGAACCCACTTTCCTGGTCAAGCACGATGACAAGTCTGTGCTGTTTGTCCAGTTTTACAGCACTTAAACCATATCTACCATCCTCAATCCTTGAGGCTGGTTGAACTGACTAATGGCATCATTAAGACACAACTGGTTACAAAAAAAAAGACCCAACTGGTAAAAGTTGTAAAGACCCTCCAGATAACTTGGTCAAAAGCATTGCTATTGTCCTTCTAAATCTCAGGTCAACCCCCTTTTGAGTTTATGGAACTCATAAACTTTCACCCTTTTAAATAGGCACAGGATGCTCAATACACCTAGCTCCTACCTCTTGATGCACAGCTGATAAAAGGAAATAAACTTCAATATTGGAAAACCTAATTTCTTCTGTTGAATATAACCATAGTTTAGTAGAACAATCTTTTTGCAGTGCACTTCCAGGAGATAAAGACCTCAAACACCACACTTTGCAACCTGGGGACTCTGTTTATTGAGAAAACACTTCCAAAAAAACTCTTCCACCTCACTGGAAAAGCCCCTATCAAGTATTGTTAACCAACCCTTGTTCAGCTAATCCCCAGAGAATAGACTGTTGTACTCACATGTCACATCTAAAGAAAGCACCAAACCCTTACTGGACCTGCGCACCATCTGATGATCTAAAAATAAAGATCTCAAGGAACTAAAGCAGATAGAGATAGCTCTCCCAAGATAATCGAACCAGGTCTCTATACCTTTTTCTTGCTGTTGCTTTTTATCTTGTTTTCTCCCTCTCTTTCTTGGAAAACTGATGGTCTTATCTGCGTTTCTCAGTCTATTGCAAAAGGGGAAAACCTTTCTGACCATTGGATCTGTCACCAGAAACTCTGATCTGTTCAAAATATCAGAGACCCCTTGATCTTACCTGTAACCAATTTCTCGTTAACCCCAACTCCGACTGTCAGTTACACCCACAAGCACATGAATGTCACCTATCGGGTCAGACTATAGCAGCCATGTTTTGCGTTCCTGTGCCTTGTTTCTTCATTTACCCAGTCATAAATGGGGAACCTGTTTGACTGAACAAATCCACCTTTATCATATGACCTTCACCCCCTAC
>CM053505.1:96681807-96712992 GCA_028627145.1 Eidolon dupreanum | reverse complement strand
CCACAAAGAGGGCTGGGACCTAATCCTGTAAACCCCTACTGGGCAGATCCTAGGGAACCGATTTCTGGACAGGGCTTCTCTCTCCCTGGGGCCCCATTGTTTGCCCATGTTGGCCTTTGCTTTCCAAGTCTTCTTCTTTGTCTCTCTGTTGCTTTAGGAATGGGGTGATTAAAGTTTCATTAAATGAAGCAAAAAAAAAATGAGCTCGTATTCTGTGTCTGCTTTTTCAGTGCCTGCATATTTCCTTGCCTTTGTCCTGGGCTTGGAGGGGAGGGGAGGGGATGGGGATTTAGAGAGTGGTACCAGTAAAGGCAGTCAACTAAGAAATGCGAGATAATGAATACCACTTGCATCTGACATTCACCATTTAGCACTATTAACATTTTGGAATATCTTTGTTTTAAACTTGTACTTATATTTTAAATGGGTAATGGTAAGAGAAAAGTGTAGGGTTATAACTCAGGTATCTTTCGCAAGCTTAGCATTAATTTCTCCTGAAAGTCTTTGGTGGGACATATGTACGTGACCTCTTTCTGAAAGTGATTTGAGAATATGTAAGAATAATGTAATTCTTGACGTAAATTATGACCCTTAAATTTTTGCAGCTAATTTTTCAATGGAATCCTTGTACTGAAGACTTTATATGAGTGCTTCTTTCAAAAAGATAGATTGCTAAGGTAGAGATGTTGACCTGCGTGTTTACTTGCTGTTTCTTTTTTAAGACTCTTGATCACAATTACTTTTCAGAAAACGTGCCTCTTACCAAATTTCTGGTTTCCAAAAATCCTTGTTGCTGTTGCGGTGTTTTCTGAACATGAAAGAGATTAATTTATGAGAGATATGACAAAACTCAGGGACAATAGAATAGGAAATTTGGGCTGACTGGACTTGCTTCAGGTCAGGGAAGAAGAGGACTGGGACTCCTGGTGTAGTCTCTGGGATCTGGGCAGTTAGCTCCCTCTAATATAGCTTTCCTCCTGAAACCTGGATGTCATGGACTCCAACACCTGGTGAAGTGTTTTGGATAGGGTGAGTTAGCTCCCTCACATATAGCATTTATCCTGTAACCTGGATATCGTGAACTGGAGAGGAACTGAGAGGGAGGGCAGGGACGAGGACCCTGGTACAAGGCAGTGGCAGCTGCTGCCTTGGTCTCAGCCCCTCAAGAGGGAAGGTTGCTGGGCCTGGATGTGGAGGGAGCGGGGAGGCACTGCAGCCATGGGGTGGGGATCCAGCAGCCTGAACTGAGGTTCTGTCCCACACCTCTGGCCAAGTCCCAGGCATAGACCTTGGCTCAGGAACCTGCCTGTGGCATCAGGGGATCCTGGCACAGAGCGGAGGAGCCCCAGGGAATGCAGTCTGCAAACCCTGCCATGGTTCGCTGCTGTCTCCTGCAGTGTACCTTTCCTGTTGCCCTGACCCCCTTACACACACACACACACAAACGGACCAGCAGTCCAGCAGCCAGTATAGTCACTGCTCAGGCAAAAACGCCTGGCACCTCTAGCCCCACACTGCACCCTCCTGCGAGAACTGGATGACTGTTCCTGGGCAAGGAGAGCCCATGAGGGCAATGCCAGCAGAGGGCAAAGCAACTTGGACCTGTCCACGGTGTGTTGCTCCGCGTTGGGGAGGCCTCCAGCTTGGCTGGTCCTTCCTGAGCACCTGGGCTGACCTGGGCACAAGCCTGCGTCTTGGAGGCACCGCAGCGTGTGCACCTGGAGTCCAGGAGCCCCTGGGCAGAGGCGGCAGGACTGCTGGCCAGCCCACTCCTGGGGTTGGCAGGCACCATGGAGTGACAGTGCCTGGAGTGAGAAATGGCACTGGAGGAGCGAAGCCCTTCCACCCAGGCTCGCCCAGGGAGAAGGCTGGAGGATCCCCAGGTCAGGCAGGGCCCAGGTGTGACTCCTGCTGGGAATCAACCCATGGATGGTCTCTGCTCAACTATGCAGGCTCGGGCTCTCTGTGGCGTCCAGATACATGGACATGTAGGTTGGTGCCTTTGCCCTGGACTCATTCCTCAAGCACAATAAAAGGGGACCTGAGGTCAGCAAGCTTCTCACACATGAGGGGGACCGTCCTAGCACTGGCACAGGCTCTTAGGTTCACCAGGAAGCATGGGGCCAGGCAGGCTTGGTGGGAAACTGTCACAGTCCCAGGGCCTTAGCCCTAGTGGGGGTTGGGGTGGTGGGGGGAGGCATTCCATTGGCGCAAGCGCACTGGGGAGGGGCAGAGTTTCGTGGGTGCATCCTCATTGGCTAAGCCTTGCGCGGGCTCTCATGCTTGCTTGGCGGGAACCAGACGACTCCATTTCTACTCTAAAGGCTGAGGTTGGCGCATGCGCCGCGGAGATCTCTAGCGGCAGTGTACGTGAACCCGTGGAATGTCCAGACAGCGCCTGGGTTCCATCTGGTGCGGGGCTAGAGGGCCATCGCAGTCAAGATGTTCTCAGAGGCGAACAAGGAAGTTGCAGCTGCCATACAAGCCACAGAAGAAGGGGTTGGGGAGGTGGCTGGTGCGGGGGATGACCTCGAAAGCCCAAAAAACCAGAGTGGCCGCAGTGGGCACGGCTGCCAGATTGAGCCTGGCAGCCCTAGAAGAAGGGGGGCATTCCATTGGCGCAAGCTCACAGGGTGGGGGGAGCTTCGAAGGGGCGTCCTCATTGGCTGAGCCGTCTGTGGGCTCTCTAGGACGGCTTGGCGGAACCCGTCAACTCCATTTGCTCTCGAAAAGCCGTGATTGGCGCATGCGCCCTGGAGATCCCTAGCGGCGGTGTGTGTGAACCAGTGGAACGTTGAGAGGGGACTCCATTACATCGGGCACGGGGACGAGAGGGCCGTCGCAGTCAAAATGGCGTCCGAGGCAAACAGGGAAGTCGCAGCAGCCATACAGGCCGCAGAAGAAGGGATAGGGGAGGTGGCTGGTGTGGGGGATGACCTCGAAAGCCCAGAAAACCAGAGTGGCCGCAGTGGGCACGGCAGCCAGATTGAGCCTGGCAGCGCTCAGGGCCAGGATTGCCCTGGAGGCCCCAGCAGCCAGTGCACCCCTGACAGTCCTGATGGCCAGGGTGGCGCCGATGCCCGTGGCAATGAGGGAGACCCTGGTGCCCATGTAGACCAAGATGGCGCCGGTGCCCGTGACCATCCCGGAGGCCATTGTGTCTCAGACAACCATGGTGCCCCTAGCTCCCATGATGACCAGGGTGACGCCGGTCCCCAGGACCATGCGGGAAGCCCTGAAGCCCAATACGAGCAGGCTGGCCACCGTGGCCTGGGCAGCCCTGAAGCCCAGAAAAGGGTGGGACCAGCAGCCGTAGGGGCTGCCAATGTGGCGCGGGATGAGCGTGCTTCCGGGCCGGGTGGAGACGCAGCTCCAGCGGCTCTAGGACCGGGCGACCGCCCCATCGTCTTGTATCCTTTCCAAAGAGGCCCCAAGGCCTGTGCCCAAGGGATGGGTCAGAGCCATCCTACAGAGTAGCATTTGGATTTGAGAGACAGGGCACAAAACAGCCCAGGCCAGGTGTGGGCTGGGGACAATAATGGGAGCAGGGAGGCGAATCTGGGGTTGCCAAGTGGCAGAGGCAGTGGGAGAGGAGAGGAGACTAGAGGTTGGCGGCCAGGCCCCACGGAGTGAGGGAGGTGGGAGAAGATGAGCTAAGGGAGGAAGGAGGCAGGCCAAGGTGGCCTAAGCTGGCAGGACTGAGTGTGTGTGAGGCAAGGTGGGGATGGACTCTCCGAGGGGAAGCCTGGGGTGAAGGCAAACCTCTGAGGTGTGAGCAAAAGTGAGTCACTGCTCAGTTCAGCCACTGATGGATGGCACCTTAACCGCAACATCTCAGCACCATCACTGTGCCATTTGGGTCTCACTCGGAGGCAGAGATGGTTCATCTGGCCATGGACATAGAGGACCCGCTCCACCAGCAGGCCATTCAAAAGGAGTTCAGAGTGCATGGCAGCATCCTGGCTGTGTCAGTTCTGGAATGGGCCAACACCGGGTGGCGGCCAGGGCTCGGGGCCAAGAGCCAGACTTAGCTGGGGAGGGGGCTCTGTAATGGATGGGAGGAAACACTCAAATGTCAAGTCTCAGAAGGGTGTGCGGTGAGCAGGGTGTGATAGTGAGTCATCCCCTCTAACTTGACTTTTACCCCTCACTTTCAGCAGGTGGACTGCTGAAGACCTCGGCCCCCTCACAGATTCCGTCAACTCCTTCTTCCAAAGGCTTTTTCTGGTGATGCGAAACATTCAGCACAGCAGACCCTGCTTTCCCCTGAGGTTCGGAAGGGGGGCTGGGCCCTAATCCTGCGACCTCCCAGCTGGGCACTGCACAGGGAATTGATTTCTGGAACAGAGCCGCTCTCTTACTGGGACCTCACTGTTTACCCATATTGTAGTTTGCTTCCCCAGGCCCACTTGTTTGTTTCCCTGTTGCTTCAGGAATGGGGTGATTAAATACCTGTTACGTGCAACAAATAAAACCGAGCTAGTGTTCTGGGTCTGCTTTTCAGCCTCAGCGCCTGCATATTTCCTTGCCTTTGTCCTTGGCTTGGTGGGGAGGGAAGGTCCTGGGGATTCAGAGTGGTACAAAGTAATTGAAGAAAACTAGGAAAAGCAAGACAATGAAACTCAGTTGCTCTGACATTCTGCATTAAGCACAGTCAACATTTTGGAATATCTTTGCAATTTTAAACTTGTATTTATGTGTTAAATGTGTAACGTTAAGAGAAATGTATAGGGTTATTACTCAGGTGTTTTTCGCAAGCTTAGCATTAATTTCTCCTGAAAGTCTTTGGTGGAACATATGGATGTGACCTCTTTCTAAAAGTGCTTGGAGAATATGCCAGCGAATAATGGAATTCTTGAACTTTTAAATTATTTCCCTTTCCTTAAATTTTTGCGGCTAATTTTTCAGTGGAATCTTTGTATTGAAGACTTTCCATTAGTGTTTTTTTCCGGTAAGACAGATTCCTGAGGGTGGAGATGTTGACTTGAGTGTTTACTCGCTATTTCTTTTTTAAAGCTCTCGATCACAATTGTTCTTCAAAAAACGTGCCTCACCAGATTTCTGGTTTTCCAAAATCCTTGTCGATGTTGGGGTGTTTTCTGAACATGAAAGAGCTTAGTTTATGAAAGAGACAATGTAAAACCCAAGGATAGTAGAATAGGAATTTGGGGCTGGCCAGACTTGCTTCAGGTCAGGGATGAAGAGGTCTGAAACATCTGTCCTGGTATTTGTGATTGTGGAGTTAGCTCCTCTCACATAAATTTTATCCTGCAACCTGCATATTGTGGATTGAAGAGGTACTGGGAGGGAAGGCAGGTACGTGGACCCTGGTACAAGGGAGGGGCAGCTGCTCCCTTGGTATGTGCCTCTCACGAGGATGCATCCTGGACATGGATATGGATGGTTGGAAGGTGTCAACAGCCATGGGGTGGGGATCAAGCAGCCTGGACTGAGGTTCCTATCCCGCTTATCTGGCTCAGGCACAGGCCCAGACATTGGCCCAGGCACCTCCCTATGGCATCAGGGGATCCTGGCACAGACCGGAGGTGCCACAGGGAATACAGTCTGTAAGCCCTGCCATGGTTCCCTGCTGTCCCCTGCAGTGTACCTTTCCTGTTGCCCTGACCCCCTTTCGCTCACACAAATGGACCAGCACTCAGCAGTCCAGCAGCCAGTAGGCTCACTGGCCAGGAGAGAACCTCTGGCACCTTCGGCCCCATGCCCCACCCACCTCTGAAAGGTGGACTACTATTCCAGGGCAAGGGAGAGCCCATTAGGGCTGTTCTAGAAGAGGGCAAAGCAACTTGGACTTGTCCACGGTGTGGTTTTTCCGCTTGCCGTAGCCTCCAGTTTGGCTGTTCCATCCTGAGCAACTGGGCTGACCTGGTCACAACCCTGCCACCTGGAGGCATCGCTGTGCATGCACCTGGAAACAAGCAGCCCCTGGGCGTAAGCGGCGGGACTGCTGGGAGCACCCTCCCAGGGTGGGCAGGCATCATAGAGTGACAGTATCTTGAGTGAGAAATGGCACTGGAATACTGAAGCCATTCCATCCGGCTCCTCCATGGAGAGGGCTGGAGGGTTCTCAGGTCAGGCAGGGCTCAGGTGTGACTACTGCTGGGAGTCACCCCAGAGATGGTCTCCACTTAACTATGCAGGCTTGCACACTCAGGCCATGTGTGGCACCCAGAGAGAGGGACACAAATTGCCTGGCCTCGTAGTGCCAGATACATTTCCAGAGCTCAGTGACAGGTGACTAGAAGTCAGCAAGCTCATCACACGTGAAGGCAACCGTCCTGGTATTGACACAGGCCTTTACATTAACATGCAGGTGTGGTGCAGCGTGGGCCTGGTTGGAACTGTCACAGTCCCAAGACCTTAGCCCTAGAAGGGGGGGATTCCATTGGCGCAAGCTCACAGGGTGGGGGGAGCTTCGAAGGGGCGTCCTCATTGGCTGAGCCGTCTGTGGGCTCTCTAGGACGGCTTGGCGGAACCCGTCAACTCCATGCGCTCGAAAAGCCGTGATTGGCGCATGCGCCCTGGAGATCCCTAGCGGCGGTGTGTGTGAACCAGTGGAACGTTGAGAGGGGACTCCATTACATCGGGCACGGGGACGAGAGGGCCGTCGCAGTCAAAATGGCGTCCGAGGCAAACAGGGAAGTCGCAGCAGCCATACAGGCCGCAGAAGAAGGGGTAGGGGAGGTGGCTGGTGCGGGGGATGACCTCGAAAGCCCAGAAAACCAGAGTGGCCGCAGTGGGCACGGCAGCCAGATTGAGCCTGGCAGCGCTCAGGGCCAGGATTGCCCTGGAGGCCCCAGCAGCGAGTGCGCCCCTGACAGTCCTGATGGCCAGGGTGGCGCCGATGCCCGTGGCAATGAGGGAGACCCTGGTGTCGCAGACAACCAGGGTGACCCTGGTGCCCATGTAGACCAAGATGGCGCTGGTCCCCGTGACCATCCCGGAGACCATGGTGTCCCAGACGACCGGGGTGGCCCTGGCGCCCATGACGACGACCAGGGTGGTGCTGGTGCCCGAGACGATCCGCGAGTCCCTGATGCCCCATATGAAGAGGCTGGCCACCGTGGCCAGGGCGGCCGTGAAGCCGAGGAAAGGGTGGGACCAGCAGCCGTAGGGGCTGCCAATGTGGCGCGGGCACCTCGAGCATCTGGGCCAGGAGGAGACGCAGCTCCAGAAGCTGTAGGACCGGGGGACCGCCCAATCATCTTGTATCCTTTCCAAAGAGGTCCCGAGGTCTGGTGCCCAAGGGATGAGTCAGAGCCATCCTACAGGGTTGCATGTGGCTTTGATGGACAGGGCACAAGACAGCCCAGGCCAGTTGTGGGAAGGGCACAAAAATGGGAGCAGGGAGGTGAATCTGGGGTAGCCTGTAGGCAGGGGCAGTGGGAGAGGAGAGGAGGCTGGATGATGGGCAGGCAGGCCCCACGGAGTGAGAGAGGTGGGACAGGATGAGCTGAGGGAGGAGGGAGGCAGGCCAAGGTGGCCTGGGCAGGCAGGACTGGGTGTGTGTGAGGCAAGGTGGGAGTGGACACCCCGAGGGCAAGCCTGGGGTGAAGGGCAACCTCTGAGGTGTGAGCAAGCATGAGTCACTGCTCAGTTTAGCCGCTGATGGATGGCGCCTTAACTGCAACTCTCTCAGCACCATCACTGTCCCGTTTGGGTCTCACTTGGAGGCAGAGATGGCCCGACTGGCCATGGACGTAGAGGCCCCACGCCACCAGCGGGCTGTTCAAAAGGAGTTCAGAGTGCATGGCAGCATCCTGGCTGTGTCAGTTCTGGAATGGGCCAACACGGGGGTGGCAACCAGTGCTGGGGGCCTAAGAGCCAGTGTTAGTCAGAGAGGGGGCTCTGTAATGCATAGCAGGAAACACTCAAGTGTCAGGTTTCAGGTGGGCGTGTGGTGTGCTAGGGGTGATAGCGAGTCATCCCCTCTAACTTGACTTTTACCCCTCACTTTCAGCAGGTGGACTGCTGAAGACCCCGGCCCCCTCCTAGATTCCGTCAACTCCTTCTTCCAAAGGCTTTTTCCGGTGATGCGAAACATTCAGCACAGCAGACCTGCTTTCCCCTGAGGTTCAGAAGCAGGCTGTGCCCTAATCCTGCGACCCCCCCCCCCCACCAGCTGGGCTCTGCACAGGGAATTGATTTCTGGAGCAGAGCCACTGTATCCCCAGGGCCTCATTGTTTGCTGATATTGTCATTTGCTTCCCCAGGCCCACTTGTTTGTTTCTTGTTGCTTCAGGAATGGGGTGATTAAATACTTGTTAAGTGCTGCAAACAAAACTGAGCTAGTGTTCTGGGTCTGCTTTTCAGCCTCTGCGCCTGCATATTTCCTTGCCTTTGTCCTGGGCTGGAGGGGAGGGGATGTGCTGAGGATTCAGAGAGTGGTGCAAAGTAATTGAAGAAAGCTAGGAAAAGCAAGCCAATGAAACTCAGTTGTTCTTACATTCGGCATTAAGCACAGGAAACTTTTTGGAATATCTTTGCTATTTTAAACTTGTACTTATGTGTTGAAAGTGTGATAATAAGAAATGTATAGTGTTATTACACAAGTATTTTTCACAAGCTTAGCATAAATTTCTCATGAAAGTCTTTGGTGCAACATATGGATGTGACCTCTTTCTAAAGGAGCTCCGAGAATAGGCAGTAAATAATGGAATTCTAGAACATTTAAATCATTTCACTTTCCTTATGTTTTTGAGGCTATTTTTTCAATGGAATATTTGTAGTGAAGAATTTCATGAGTGCTTCTTCCTGTAAGATAGATTCCTGAGGGTAGAGATGTTGACCTGTTATTCCTTTTTTAAGACTCATGATCACAATTGTTTTTCAGAAAACATACCTCTCACCAGATTTCTGGTTTCCCAAAATCCTTGTCACCATTGGGGTATTTTCCAAACATGAAAGAGCTTAGTTGGGAGAGAGACAACATAAAACCCAGGGACAGTAAAATAGGAATTTGGGGCTGACTGGACTTGCTTCAGGTCACAGACAAAGAGGGCTGGGACACCATGTGAATTTTCGGGGGCAGGGGGAGTTACATCCCTCTAATGTGCTTTTATGCTGGACTGGAGAGGAACTGGGAGGGAGGGTAGGCACTTGGACCCTGATGCAGGCACTTGGACAGCTGCTGCCTTGGTCTCTGCCCCTCAAGAGGGAAGGTAGCTGGGCCTGGATGCGAAGGGAGCGGGGAGGCACTGCAGCCATGGGGTGGGGATCCAGCAGCCTGAACTGAGGTTCTGTCCCACACCTCTGGCCAAGTCCCAGGCACAGACCTTGGCCCAGGCACCTCCCCGTGGCATCAGGGGATCCTGGCACAGAGCAGAGGAACCCCCGGGGAATGCAGTCTGCGAGCCCTGCCATGGTTCCCTGCTGTCCCCTGCAGTGTCCCTTTCCTGTTGCCCTGACCCCCTTTCGCACACACAATGGACCAGCACTCAGCAGTCCAGCAGCCACTAGGGTCACTGCCCAGGCAAGAACCCCTGGCACGTCCGGCCCCACGCCCCACCCTCCTGCGAAACCTGGACGAATATTCCTGGGCAAGGGAGGGCCCGTGAGGGCTGTTCCAGCAGAGGGCAAAGCAACTTGGATCTGTCCACAGTGTGGTTCTCCATGTGCGGGAGGTTCCAGGCCAGGTCTTCCATCCCGAGCACCTGGGCTGACCTGGGCACCAGCCTGCCTCCTAAGAAATCATAGTGTGTGCACCTGGAGCCCGGGAACCCCTGGGTGGAGGTGGTGGGACTGCTGGCCAGTCCCACCTTGGGGGTGGAAGGCACCTCGGAGTCACAGTGCCTGGAATGAGAAATGGCACTGGAAGAGTGAAGCCCTTCCATCCGCGATGCCCCATGGTCTGGGCTGGAGCATCCCTGGGGGCAGGCAAGGGCCAGGTCTTTCTCCTGCTGGGAACATCACCAAGGATGGTTTCTGCTCAAATAAGCAGGCTCGCAGACTCAGGTCCTGTGTGGCGACCAGAGACAAGGACATTAAAGTCTTAGCCCTGTCGCCCCGGACTCTTTCCCAGAGAGCGATGAAAGGGAACCTGAGTTCAGCAAGCTTGTCACATGTGAGGGGGACCTTCCTGGCACTGGCACAGGCACTTAGGTTCATCAGCAAGCATGGGGCCAGGCTGGCTTGATGGGAAACTGTCACAGTCCCAGGGCCTAAGCCCAAGCGGGGGTTGGGAGCTATTCTATTGGCTCAGGTGCACTGGGGGGCGGAGCTTCGTGGGGGCGTCCTCATTAGCTCAGCCGTCCGTCGGAGGGCTCTCTGGGACGGCTTGGAGCCAAGCTGTCGATTCCATTCGCACTCAAAACGCTGTGCTTGACGCAGGTGTCCTGAAAATCCCTAGCAGTGGAACGTCCAGACGGGACCTCAATCCGGTAGGCGCAGGGCCGAGAGAGCCATCGCAGTCAAGATGTCCTCTGAGGCGAACAAGGAAGTCGCAGCCGCCATACAGGCAATAGAAGAAGGGGTAGGGGCTGTGGCTGGTGCGGGGGATGACCTCAAGGGCCCAGAAGACCAGGGTGGCCCCGGTGGGCCTGACTGCCAGAATGAGCCTGGCAGCCCTCAGGGCCAAGATTGCCCTAGTGGTCCCAGCAGCCACTGCGCCCCTGGCAGTCCTGATGGCCAGGGCGGTGCCGGTGCCCAGGGCAAAGAGGGAGACCCTGGTGTCGCAGACAACCAGGCCGACCCTGGTGCCCGTGCAGACCAAGATGGCGCCGGTGCCCGTGACCTTCCCGGAGGCCTTGGTGTCCCGGACGACCAGGCGGGTTCCGGTGCCGGGGACCATCCAAGAGGCCGTGATGCTCAATACGAGCAGGCTGGCCACCGTGGCCAGGGCAGCCCTGGAGTCGAGGAAGGGGTGGGACCAGCAGCCGTAGGGGCTGCCAATGTGGCGCAGACACCTCGAGCATCCGGGCCAGGTGGAGACGCAGCTCCAGAGGCTATAGGACCAAGAGAACGACCCATCGTCTTGTATCCTTTCCAAAGAGGTCGCGAGGCCCGGTGCCCAAGGAATGGGTCAGAGCCATCCTACAGGGTAGCATGTGGCTTTAAGGGACAGGGCACAGGACAGCCCAGGATAGCTGTGGGTGGGGGACAAAAATGGGAGCAGGAAGGTAAACCTGGGGTAGCCAGGTGGCAGGGGCAGCGGGAGAGGAGAGGAAGCTGGAGGATGGGCAGGCAAGCTCCACGGAGTGAGAGAGGTGGGAGAGGATGAGCTGAGGGAGGAGGGAGGCAGGCCAAGGTGGCCTGACCTGGCAGGACTGGGTGGGTGTGTGGCAAGTTTGGGGTGGACTTCTGGAGGGGAAGCCTGGGATGAAGGCCAGCCTCAGGTGTGAGCAAGCCTGAGGCACTGGCCAGTTCAGCCACTGATGGATGGTGCCTTAACCGCAACACTCTCAGCACCATCACTGTGCCATTTGGGTCTCACTTGGAGGCAGAGATGGCTCGTCTGGCCATGGACGTAGAGGACCAGCCCCGCCATCAGACCATTCAAAAGGATTTCAGAGTGCATGGCAGCATCTTGGCTGTGTCAGTTTGGAATGGGCCACCATGGGGGTGGTAGCCAGTGCTCCGGGCCTAAGGGCCAGTCTTAGTCAGAGAGCGGGCTTTGTAATGGATGGGAGGAAACACTGAAGTGTCAGGTTTCAGGAGGGTGTGCGGTGTGCTGTAGGTGAGAGAGCTTCATCCCCTCTAACTTTACTTTTACCCCACAATTTCAGCAGGTGGATTGCTGAAGACCCCGGCCCCCTCACAGATTCCGTCAACTCCTTCTTCCAAAGGCTTTTTCTGGTGATTCGAAACATTCAGCACAGCAGACCCCGCTTTTCCCGGAGGCACGGAAGGAGGGCTGTGCCCTAATCCTGCGACCCCCCAGCTGGGCACTGCACAGGGAATTGATTTCTGGAGCAGAGCTGCTCTCCCCCTGGGGCCTCATTGTTTGCTGATATTGTCATTTGCTTCCCCAGGCCTACTTGTTTGTTTCCCTGTTGCTTCAGGAATGGGGTGATTAAATACTTGTTAAGTGCTGCAAACAAAACCAAGCTAGTGTTCTGGGTCTGCTTTTCAGCCTCTGGGCCTGCATATTTCCTTGCCTTTGTCCTGGGCTTGGAGGGGAGGGGAGGAGCTGGGGATTCAGAGAGTGGTACAAAGTAATTGAGGAAAACTAGGAAAAGCAAACCAATGAAAATCCGTTGCTCTGACATTCTGCATTAAGCACAGTCAACATTTTGGTATATCTTTGCTGTTTTAAATTTGGACTTAGGTGTTAAATGTGTAACGGTAAGAGAAATGTATTACTCAGGTATTTTTTGCAAGCTTATGATTAATTTCTCCTGGAAGTCTTTGGTGCAACATATGGACGTGACCTCTTTTTAAAAGCTCTTTGAGAATATGTCAGTGAATAATGGAATTCTTAAACTTTTAAATTATTTTCCTTTCCTTAAATTTTTGTGGCTAATTTTAAATCAGAGTCCTTGTATTAAAGAATTTCCATGAGTGCTTCTTCCTGTAAGATAGATTCCTGAGGGTAGAGATGTTGACCTGCGTGTTTACTTGCTATTCCTTTTTTTAAGACTCATGATCACAATTGTTTTTCAGAAAACATCTCTCTCACCAGATTTCTAGTTTCCCAAAATCCTTGTCGCCATTGCGATGTTTTCTGAACATGAAAGAGCTTAGTTGTGAGAGAGACAACAGAAAACCTAGGGACAGTAGAATGGGAATTTGGGGCTGACTGGACATGCCTCAGGTCACAGACAAAGAGGGCTGGGACACCATGTGAATTTTCGGGGGCAGGGGGAGTTACATCCCTCTAATGTGCTTTTATGCTGGACTGGAGAGGAACTGGGAGGGAGGGTAGGCACTTGGACCCTGATGCAGGCACTTGGACAGCTGCTGCCTTGGTCTCTGCCCCTCAAGAGGGAAGGTAGCTGGGCCTGGATGCGAAGGGAGCGGGGAGGCACTGCAGCCATGGGGTGGGGATCCAGCAGCCTGAACTGAGGTTCTGTCCCACACCTCTGGCCAAGTCCCAGGCACAGACCTTGGCCCAGGCACCTCCCCGTGGCATCAGGGGATCCTGGCACAGAGCAGAGGAACCCCCGGGGAATGCAGTCTGCGAGCCCTGCCATGGTTCCCTGCTGTCCCCTGCAGTGTCCCTTTCCTGTTGCCCTGACCCCCTTTCGCACACACAAATGGACCAGCACTCAGCAGTCCAGCAGCCACTAGGGTCACTGCCCAGGCAAGAACCCCTGGCACCTCCAGCCCCACGCCCCACCCTCCTCGAAAGCTGGACGAGTATTCCTGGGCAAGGGAGGGTCCATGAGGGCTATGCCAGCAGAGAGGGCAAAGCAACTTGGATCTGTCCACAGTGTGGTTCTCCATGTGCGGGAGGTTCCAGGCCAGCTGTTCCATCCTGAGCACCTGGGCTGACCTGGGCACCAGCCTGCAACCCGGAGGCATCGCAGTGTGTGTGCCTGGAGCCCAGGAGCCCCTGGGCCGAGGCGGCGAGACTCTGGCCAGCCCCCTCCTGGGGGTTGCAGGCACCACGGAACTAAAGTGCCTCGATTGCGAAATGGCACTGGTAGAGTGAAGCCCTTCCATCTGCGATGATCCAGGGACTGGGCTGGAGCGTCTCAGGGGTCAGGCATAGGCTCGGGGTGTCACCCCCTGGGAACGAACCCAGGAATGGTCTCCGCTGAGCTATGCACTCGGGCCCTGTGTGGGGTCCAGAGACAAAGACATGAAAGCCTTCGCCATGTTGCCCCGGACTCTTTCCTAATG
Source organism: Eidolon dupreanum (assembly GCA_028627145.1). Taxonomy (NCBI): domain Eukaryota; kingdom Metazoa; phylum Chordata; class Mammalia; order Chiroptera; family Pteropodidae; genus Eidolon; species Eidolon dupreanum. The sequence goes on along the minus strand of CM053505.1, from coordinate 96,699,192 downwards.
GTTGGGAAGCTTGTCATATGTGATGGGGAACTTCCTAGACAGGCACAGGCTCCTAAGTTTCACTAGCAAGATTGGGCGGGGCAGGCTTGGTGAGAAACTGTCATATTCCCAGGGCCTAGGATCAAGCTGGGGTGGGGCCGCCATGATATTGGCGCAGGCGCACTGGGTGGGCGGAGCTTCGTGGGGTCGCCCTCATTGGCTAAGCCTTCCGCGGGCTGTCTGAGACGGATTGGACCCAACCCGTAGACTCCATTTGAACGCGAAAGCCTTGGCTGGCGCATGCGCCCTGGAGAACCCTAGCGGCGGCGTGCGTGAACCCGTGGAACGTTCCAACGGTGCTTCCATTCCACCAGCGGTGGGGCCAAGAGGGCCTTCGCAGTCAAGATGGCCTCTGAGGCGAACGAGGAAGTCGAAGCAGCCATTCAGGCCGCAGAAGAAGGGGTAGGAGATGTGGCTGGTGTGGGGAATGTCCTCGAAGTCCCAGAAGACCAGGGTGGCCCCGGTGGGCCCTACTGCCAGATTGAGCCTGGCAGCCCTCAAGGCCAGGATTGCCCTAGTAGCGCCAGCAGCCATGGCACCCCTGGCAGTCTTGATGGCCAGGGTGGCGCCGGTGCCTGTGGCAGTGAGGGAGGCCCTGGTGTCGCAGACAACCAGGCTGACCCTGGTGCCCATGACCACCCCGGAGGCCATGGTGTCCCAGTCGACCAGGGTGGCTCTGGCTCTCATGATGACCAGGGTGGCGCCGGTGCCCGGGACCATCCGAGAGGCCCTGATGGCCAATACGAGCAGGCTGGCCACCGTGTCCTGGGCGGCCGTGAAGCCGAGGAAAGGGTGGGACCAGCAGCCGTAGGGGCTGCCAATGTGGCACGGGCACCTCGAGCATCTGGGCCGGGTGGAGACGCAGCTCCAGAGGCTATAGGACGAGGAGACCGACCCATCGTCTTGTATCCTTTCCAAAGAGGCCCCGAGGTCCAGTGCCCAAGGGATGGATCAGGACTATCCTACAGGGTAGCAGGTGGCTTTGGGGGACAGGGCACAAGACAATCCAGGCCAGGTGTGGGGTTGGCGGATAAAAATGGGAGTAGGGAGGCAAACCGGGGTAGCCAGGTGGCCGGGACAGTGAGAGGGGAGAAGAGGATGGAAAATGGGCTGGCAGACCCCATAGAGTGGGGGAGGTGGGACAGGGTGAACTGAGGGAGGAGGGAGGCAGGCCAAGGTGGCCTGAGATGGCAGGACTGGATATGTGTGTTGTAAGGTGTGGTTGGACACCCCAAGGGGAAGCCTGGGGTGAAGGCCAACCTTTGATGTGTGAGCAAGCGTGAGTCACTCCTCAGTTCAGCCACTGATAGTTGGCACCTTAACCAAAACATTTTCAGCACCATCACTGTGCCGTTTGGGTCTCGCTTGGAGGCAGAGATGGCCCGTCAGGCCATGGACATAGAAGACCCGCTCCACCAGCAGGCCATTCAAAAGGAGTTCAGAGTGCATGACAGCATCCTGGCTGTGTCAGTTCTGGAATGGACCAACATGGGGTTGGCGGCTGGGGCTCGGGGCCTAAGAGCCAGTCTTAGCCGGAGAGGGGGCTCTGTAATGGATGGGAGCAAACACTCAAGTGTCAGGTCTCAGGAGGGTGTGCGGTGTGCTGGATGTGAGAGAGCGTCATCTCTTCTAACTTGACTTTTACTCCTCACTTTCAGCAGGTGGACTGCTGAAGACCCTGGCCCTCTCCCAGATTCTGTCAACTCCTTCTTCCAAAGGCTTTTTCTGGTGATTCGAAACATTCAGCACAGCAGACCTCGCTTTCCCCTGAGGCCTGGAAGGGGTGCTGGGCCCTAATCCTGCAACCCCCTAGCTGGGCACTGCACATGGAATCTGTTTCTGGAGCAGCCCACTTTCTACCTGGGGCCTCATTGTTTACCCATATTGTTGTTTGCTTCCCCAGGCCCACTTGTTTGTTTCCCTGTTGCTTCAGGAATGGGGTGATTAAATACTTGTTAAGTGCTGCAAACAAAACCGAGCTAGTGTTCTGGGTCTGCTTTTCAGCCTCTGCGCCTGCATATTTCCTTGCCTTTGTCCTGGGCTTGGAGGGGAGTGGACAAGCTGAGGATTCAGAGAGTGGTACAAAGTAATTAAAGAAAACTAGGAAAAGCAAGCCAATGAAAATCCGTTGCTCTGACATTCTGCATTAAGCACAGTCAACATTTTGGAATATCTTTGCTGTTTTAAACTTTTACATATCCGTTAAATGTGTAACGGTAAGGGAAATGTATAGTGTTATTACTCCGGTGTTTTTCACAAGCTTAGTTAGCATTAATTTCTCCTGAAAGTCTTTGGTGGAACATACGGATGTGACCTCTTTCTAAAAGTGCTTTGTGGATATTTAAGCAAATAATGCAATTCTTGAACTTTTAAATTATTTCCCTTTCCTTAAATTTTTGCAGTTAATTTTTCAATGGAATCTTTGTATTGAGGCCTTTCCATTAGTGCTTCTTCCTGTAAGATGATTCCTGAGGGTAGAGATGTTGACCTGCGTGTTTACTTGCTATTTTTTAAGACTCTTGATCACAATTGTTCTTCAGAAAATGTGCCTCTCACCAGATTTATCATATCCCAAAATTCTTGTTGCTATTGGGGTGTTTTCCGAACACAAAAGAGCTTAGTTTGTGAGAGAGACCATATAAAACCCAGGGACAGTAGAATAGGAATTTGGGGCTGACTGGACTTACTTTTCAGGTCAGGGGCAAAGAGAGTTGGGATTCATCACATAGATTTTGGGATCAAGGTACTTCCCTCCCTCTGATACAGCTCTTCTCCTCCAACCTGGATGTCCTGGACTGGAATACCTGGCGAAGTATTTGGATAGGGGAGTTAGCTCCCTCTCATATAAATTTTATCCTGCCACCTAGATATGGTGGATTGAAGAGAAACTGGGAGGGAGGGCAGTGACGTACAAGGCAAGGGCAGCTGCTGCCTTGGTCTGTGCCCCACAGAGGAAAGGTTGGTAGGCTTGGATGTAGCGGGTGGGGAGGCATCTGCAGCCATGAAGTGGGGATCAAGCAGCCTGGACTGAGGTTCCTGTCCCGCCCCTCTGGCTCTGGCCCAGGACAAGAGATTGGTTCAGGCACCTCCCCGTGCATCAGGGGATCCTGGCACAAACCGGAGGAGCCCCAGGGAATGCAGTCCGCAAGCCCTGCCATCGTCCCCAGCCCTGCCCACCTGCACCTGTACTTTTCCTGTTGCCCTGCCCCCCTTGTAGACACAGAAGTGGACCAGCACTCAGCAGTTTTGCAGCCAATAAGGCCACTGCCCAGGCAAGAACCCCTGGCACCTCCAGCCACACACCTCACCCACCGCCGACAGCCAGATTACAGTTCCTGGTCAGGGGAGAGCCCATGAGGGCTGTTCCAGCAGAGGGCAATGCAAGTCAGAGATGTCCATGGTTTGTTACTCTGTTTACAGGAGGCCTCTAGCCTGGGTATTCCATCCTGAGCACCTGGGCTGATCTGGGCACAAGTCCGCCTCCTGGAGGCATTGCAGTGTGTGCCTGAAGCCCAGTAGCCCCTGGGCAGAGACCATTGACTGCTAGCCAGCCTCCTTGTGGGAGTGGCAGGCACCACAGAGCAACAGTGCCTGGAGCGAGAAATAGCACTGGAGGAGTGAAGCCTTTCCATCCGAGCTCCCCCAGGGACTGGGCTGGAGGGTCCCTGGGGTCAGGCAGGGTCCAGATGTGATTCCTGTTGTGAACCGCCCCAGGGATTGTCTCTGCTCAACTAAGCGGGCTCGCAGGCTCGGGCCCTTGGTGGCGTCCAGAACAAGCACATGAAAGACTTGGCGCTATTGCTCTGGACTCATTCCTAGAGCACGATGAAAGGGGTTCTGAGGTTGGCAACTTTTCATACATAAGGAGGACCTTCCTGGCACTGGCACAGGCTCTTAGGTTCACCTAGAAGTGTGGAGTCGCGCAGTCTTGGTAGGAAAGGGTCATATTCTGAGGGACTCTGCTTATCAGGAGAGAGGGGGCGTTATGCGATTGGCTCAGGCGCACAGAGGATGGGCGGAGCTTCGTGGGGGCGTCCTCATTGGCTAAGCCGTCCTTGGGCTCTCTAGGACGGCTTGGCGGGAACCGGTCGACTCCATTTGCTCTCGAAAAAGCTGTTGTTGGCGCATGCGCCTTGGATATCCCCAGCGGCGGTGTGCGTGAACCCGTGCAACGTCCAGACGGGGACTCCATTACGTAAGGTGCGGGGCCGAGAAGACCGTCGCAATCAAAATGGCCTCTGAGGCGAACGAGGAGGTCGCAGCCACCATACAGGCCGCAGACGAAGGGGTAGGGGCTGTGGCTGGTGCCGGGGATGTACTCGAAGGTCTAGAAGACCAGGGTGGCCCCGGTGGGCCCGACTGCCAGATTGAGCCTGGCAACCCTCAGGGTCAGGATTGCCCTGGTGGGCCCAGCAGCCAGTGCGCCCCTGACAGCCTTGATGGTCAGGGTGGCGCCGGTACCTGTGGCAATGATGGAGGCCCTGGTGTCGCAGACCACCAGGGTGACCCTGGTGCCCATGTAGACCAAGACGGCGCTGGTGTCCGTGAAAATCCTGGAGGCCTTGGTGTCCCAGAAGACCGGGGTGGCCCTGGCGCCTATGAAGACCAGGGTGGTGCTGGTGCCCGGGACGATCCAGGAGTCCCTGATGCCCCATACGAGCAAGCTGGCCACCGTGGCCAGGGCGGCCCTGAAGCCGAGGAAAGGGTGGGGTTAGCAGCCGTAGGAGCTGCCAATGCGGCGCGGGCACCTCGAGCTTCCGGGCCGGGTGGAGACGCAGCTCCAGAGGCTGTAGGACCAGGAGACCGACCTATCGTCTTGTATCCTTTCCAAAGAGGCCCCGAGGTCCAGTGCCCAAGGGATGGATCAAGGCCATCCTACAGGGTCGCACATTGCATGGGGGACAGGGCACAGGACAGCCAAGGGCAGGTGTGGCGTGGGCGGACAAAAATAGCAGGTAGGCGAACCTGAGGTAGCCTGTAGGCAGGGGCAGTGGGAGAGGAGAGGAGGCTGGGGAATGGGCAGGCAGGCCCCACAGAGTGGGGGAGGCGGGAGAGGATGAGCTGAGGGAGGAGGGAGGCAGGCCAAGGTGGCCTGAGATGGCAGACTGGGTGCCTGTGTGGCAAGGTGGGGATGGACACCCGAGGGCAAGCCTGGGGTGAAGGCCAACCTCTGAGGTGTGAGCAAGCGTGAGTCACTGCTCAGTTCAGCCATGATGGATGACGCCTTAACTGCAACACTCTCAGCACCATCACTGTCCCGTTTGGGTCTCACTTGGAGGCAGAGATGGCCCGATTGGCCATGGACATAGATGACCCACCCCACCACCGGGCTGTTCAAAAGGAGTTCAGAGTGCATGGCAGCATCCTGGCTGTGTCAGTTCTGGAATGGGCCAACATGGGGGTGGTGGCCAGTGCTTGGGGCCTAAGAGCCAGTCTTAGCTGGAGAGGGGGCTCTGTAATGGATGGGAGGAAACACTCAAGTGTCAGGTCTCAGGAGGGTGTGCGGTGTGCTGGGGGTGAGAGTGAGTCATCCCCTCTAACTTGACTTTTACCCCTCAATTTCAGCAGGTGGACTGCTGAAGACCCTGGCCCTCTCCCAGATTCCATCAACTCCTTCTTCCAAAGGCTTTTTCTGGTGATTCGAAACATTCAGCACAGCAGACCCCGCTTTCCTCTGAGGCCTGGAAGGGGTGCTGTGCCCTAATCCTGCATTCCCCCAGATGGGCACTGTAAGGGGTTTGATTTCTGGAGCAGCCCCACTTTCTCCCTGGGGCCTCATTGTTTGCTGATATTGTTGTTTGCTTCTGCAGGCCCACTTGTTTGTTTCCTTGTTGTACGACCGATATTGTCATTTGCTTCTGCAGGCCCACTTGTTTATTTCCTTGTTGCTTCAGGAATGGAGTGATTAAATACTTGTTAAGTGCTGCAAACAAAACCGAGCTAGTATTCTGGGCCTGCTTTTCAGCCTCTGTGCCTGCATGTTTCCTTGACTTTGTCCTGGGCTTGGAGGGGAGGAGAGGTGCTGGGGAGTCAGAAAGTGGTACAAAGTAATTGAAAACAATTAGGAAAAGCAAGACATGAAAATCAGTTCCTCTGACATTCTGCATTAAGCACAGTCAACATTTTGGAATATCTTTGCTGTTTTAAACTTATGCGTTGAATGTTTAATAATAAGAGAAATGTAGTGTTATTACTCAGGTATTTTTTGCAAGCTTACCATTAAACTTTTTCATTGAACATAGGAATGTGACCTCTTTCTGAAAGTGCTTCAGTAATATCTCAGCGAATAATGTTATTCCTGAACATTTATATTATTTCCCTTTCCTTAAATTTTTGTGGCTAATTTTTTAAAGGAATCCTAGAATTGAAGACTTTCCATGAGTGCTGCTTCCTGTAAGATAGATTCCTGAGGGTAGAGATGTTGACCTGCGTGTTTACTTCCTATTTTTTTTAAGGCTCTTGATCACAATTGCTCTTCTGAAACGTGGCTCTCACCAGATTTCTGGTTTCTCAAGATCCTTGTCGCCATTGCGGTGTTTTCCGAACACAAAAGAGCTTAGTTTGCGAGAGAGATGACACAAAACCCAGGGATAGTAGAATGGGAATTTGGGGCTGACTGGACTTGGTTCAGGTCAGTGTCGATGAGGGCTGGGACACTTGGCATAGTCTTTGGGATAGGGGGAGTTAGCTCCCTCTGATATAGCTTTTCTCCTGCAACCTGGATGTCCTGGACTGGAGAGGAACTGGGAGGTAAAGCAGGGACGTCGATCTTCGTAAAAAGAGGGGCAGTTGCTGCTTTGGTCTCTGCTCCTCACTAGGGAAGGTTGCTGGACCTGGATGTGGAGGGTGGGGAGGCGTCTGCAGCCATGGGGTGGGGATCAGTTGGCCTGGACTGATGTTCCTGTCCCGTCCCTCAGGCCCAGGCCCAATCTGAGACCTTGGCCCATACACATCCCCGTGGAATCAAGGGATCCTGGCACATACAGGATGTGTCCCAGGGAATGCAGTCCCTGAGCCTTGCCATTGTCCCTAGCTCTGCCCCCTGTAGCTGTACCTTACCTGTTGCCCTGACTCACTTGCAGACACAGAAGTCGACTAGCACTCAGCAGTCCATTAGGCAGTAGGGTCACTGTCCAGGTGAGAACCCCTGGCACCTCTAGCTTATACTCCATCTACTCCTGAGAGCTGGACCGCAGGCCCTGGGCAAGGAGAGCCCATGATGGCTGTGCTAGCAGAGGGCAAAGTAACTGGGACCTGTCCAAATGGCAGTGCTCCCTGTGCGGGACGCTTCATGCTCGGATGTTTCATCCTGAGCACCTCGGCCTACCCGCACCCAAGCCTGCCTCCTGGAGGCATTGCAGTGTGTGGGCCTGGCACTGGGGAGCCCCTGGGCGGAGGCTGCGGGACTGCTAGCCACAACCCTCCCGGGTCTGGCAGGCATCACAGCACGACAGTGCCTGGGGTGAGAAATAACTTTGGAGGAGCAAAGTCCATCCACCTGGATTCTTCTATGGAATGCACTGGAGGGTCCTCGGGGTCAGGCAAGGCCCAGGGGTGACTCCTACTGGGAACCACCCCAGGGATGGTTTCTGCTCAACGACGCAGACTCGGAAAGGGACCTGATGGTCCAACTTGTGATACGAGAGGGTGACCTTCCTGGCACTGGAACACGCTCTTAGGTTCACCTGCAAGCGTGGGGCCGGGCGGGCTTGGTGGGAAACTGTCGCATTCCCAGGGCCTTAGCTCATCAGAAGGAGTTTGGGGGGGCACCATGCCATTAGCGCAGGCGCACTGGGGAGGGGCGGAGCTTCATGGGGGCGTCCTCATTGGCTAAGCCGTTCGCGGGCTCTCTGGGATGGCTCATAGAGAACTGATAGACTCCATTTTCACTCGATCACCGTGCTCAGTGCATGCACCCTAGAGATCCCTAGCAGCAGTGTTCGTGGACTGGCAGAACGTCCAGCCGCGGACTCCATTTCATCAGGCGCGGGGCCAAGAGGGCCATCGCATCAAGATGGCCTCTGAGGCGAACGAGGAAGTCGAAGCAGCCATACAGGCCGCAGAAGAAGGGGTAGGGTGTGAGGCTGGTGTGGGTGATGACCTTGAGAGCCCAGAAGACCAGGGTGGCCCCGGTGGGCCTGACTGCCAGATTGAGCCTGGCAGCCCTCAGGGCCAGGATTGCCCTGGTGGGCCCAGCAGCCAGTGCGCCCCTGGCAGTCCTGATGGCCAGGATGGCGCTGGTGCCCTTGGCAATGAGGGAGACCCTGTAGTCCCAGATGACCAGGGTGTCCCTGGCGCCCATGATGACCAGGGTGGCGTCCGGGACCATCCGGGAGGCCCTGATGACCAATACGAGCAGGCTGAACACCGTGACCTGGTGGGCCCTGAAGTCGAGGAAAGAGTGGGATCAGCAGTCGTAGGGGCTGCTGATATGGTGCTCGCATCGCATGCCTCCGGTCCAGATGGAGATGCAGTTCCAGAGGCTGTAGGACCAGAAGACCGACCCATTGTCTTGTATCCTTTCCAATGATGCCCCGAGGCCTGGTGGCCAAGGGATAGATCAGGGCCATCCCACAGGGCCGCATTTGAATTTGGGATCAGGACACAGTACAACCCCGGCAGGTGTGGGGTGGGGGGAAGAAAATGGGGGCAGGGAGGAGAACCTGTGGTAACCTGGTGGCAGGGGCAGTGGGAGAGGAGAGGAGGCTGGAGGATGGGCAGGCGGGCCCCATAGAGTGGGGGAGGTGGGAGAGGATGAGCTGAAGGAGGAAGGAGGCAGGCCAAGGTGGCCTGACCTGGCAGGACTGGGTGGTTTTGTGGCAAGGTTGGGGTAGACTTCTGGAGGGGAAACCTGGGGTAAAGGCCAGCCTCTGAGGTGTGAGCAAGCCTGAGGCACTGGCCAGTTCAGCCACTGATGGATGGTGCCTTAACCACAATACTCTCAGCACCATCACTGTGCCGTTTGGGTCTCACTTGGAGGCAGAGATGGCCCGATTGGCCATGGACGTAGAGGCCCCACGCCACCAGCAGGCTGTTCAAAAGGAGTTCAGAGTGCATGGCAGCATCCTGGCTGTGTCAGTTCTGGAATGGACCCACACGGGGCTGGCGGCCAGTGCTCTGGGCCTAAGAGCCAGTCTTAGCTGGAGAGTGGGCTCTGTAATGGATGGGAGGAAACACTCAAGTGTCAGGTCTCAGGAGGGGGTGTGGTGTGCTGGGGGTTAGAGTGAGTCACCTCTCTAACTTGACTTTTACCCCTCAATTTCAGCAGGTGGACTTCTGAAGACCCTGGTCCCCTCCTGGATTCCATCAACTCCTTCTTCCAAAGGCTTTTTCTGGTGATGCGAAACATCCAGCACAGCAGACCCCTCTTTCCCCTGAGGCTCGGAAGGGGGGCTGTGCCCTAATCCTGCATCCTCCCAGCTGGGCACTGCACAGGGATTCCATTCCTGGACAGGGCTTCTCTCTCCCTGGGGCCTCATTGTTTTCCCATATTGTTGTTGGCTTCTCCAGCCCTCGTTGTTTGTTTCCCTGTTGCTTCAGGAATGGGGTGATTAAATACTTGTTAAGTGCAGCAAACAAAACCGAACTAGTGTTCTGGATCTGCTTTTCAGCCTCAGCGCCTGCATATTTTCTTTCCTTTGTCCTGGGCTTGGAAGGGAGGAGAGGTGCTGGGGATTCAGAAAGTGGTACAAAGTAATTGAAGAAAACTAGGAAAAGCAAGACATGAAAATCAGTTGCTCTGACATTTGGCATTAAACAGTCAACATTTTGGTATACCTTTTGTCTTTTAAACTTGTACTTATGTGTTATATGTGTAATAATAAGAGAAATGTATAGTGTTATTACTCAGGTATTTTTCGCAAACTTAACATTAATTTCTCCTGAAAGTCTTGGTGGGACATTTAGACGTGACCTCTTTCTAAAATTGCTTCAATAATATATCAGCAAATAATGTAATTCTTTTTTTAATTTTTTCAATATTTATTTATTTAAATTAGATTCAAGGGTAGCTTACACTGTTTAGAAATCTATATATTTCATAAAATGTTCCCCCCAATGGTTCACTGCCTCCCCTGCCCTCCTCCTAGCCATCATATTAATGCTAACTCCATTTTATCTGCCGTGCTGTGTGCATCCTCATGACAAACTCAACTATTATTTTGTACTTCTTTAAGCCTTCTCCTATTTCCCACCCTCCCACCCCCTCTACTCTCCATCACCAAATTGTCCACTCTTTTTGTGAATCTGTTTTTTATCAGTTTGTTCTTTTTGTTCCTTTGATTCTGCTTATCAGTGAAATCATGATTTTTATCTTTCTCTTTCTGACTTTTCACAGCATCATAAGCTCTAGGTCCATCCATGTCGTTCCAAATGGTAGGATTTCATTATTTTTAATGGCTGATTAATATTCCATTGTATGTGAAATATATCTTCTTCATCCAATTGTCTGTTGATGGGCATTTCAGTTTCCTTCATATCTTGGCTATCGTAATTTGTGCTTCCACGAATATTGGGGTGCATAGTTCCAAACGAATTATTGTTTTGGTTTTCTTTGGATAAATACCCAGAAGAGCAATTGCTGGATCAAAAAGTATATCCATTTTTATTTTTTGAGAAACTTCCATACTGTTTTCCATAGTGGCTGTACCAATTTGCAATTCCACCAACAATGTATGAGGGTTCCCTTTTCTCCACATCCTCGCCAACACTTGTTTTTTGAATTGTTGATGATAACCATTCTGACAGGTGTCAGGTGATATCTCATTGTTGTTTTAATTTGCATTTCTCTGATGATTAGCAAACTTGAGCATCATATGTCTATTAGCTATCTGTATTTCCTCTTTGGAAATGGGTAGGTCTTCTGTCCATTTTTAATTGTATTGTTTTTAGTTGTTGTTAAGTTTTATAAGTTCTTTATATATTTTGAATATTAACCTCTTATTAGATGTATCATTCACAAATACCTTCTTCCAAACAGTCGGTTGTCTTTTTGTTTTGTCAATGCTTTCCTTTGCTGTACAAAAACTTTTAGTTTGATATAGTCCCATTTTCTTATTTTTTCTTTTGTTTCCATTACCCGAGAAGATATATATGAAAAGAAATTCCTGTTAGTAATATCAGAGCGTTTACTGCTTACGTTTTCTTCTAGAAGTTTTGGTTTCGGGTCTTACATTTAAGTCTTTAACCCATTTTGAGTCTATTCTTGTATATGGTGTAAGAAGGTGGTTCAGTTTCTTTCTTTTTTTTTTTTGCATGTATCTGTCCAGTTTTCTGAACACCATTTAGTGAAGAGTCTGTCTTTACCCCATTGTATATTCTTATCTCCTTCATCATATATTAAGTGAGCATATAGGTGTGGATTTATTTCTAGGCTCTCTATTTTTTTTCCATTGATCAATGTATGTGTATTTATGCCAGCACCATGCAGTTTTGATTACTGTAGCCTTGTATATTTTGATATTAGGTAGTGTGATACCTTCAACTTTGTTCTTCTTTCTCAAGATTGCTGTGGTTTTTTATTGCTCCATATAAATTTTAGGATTATTTGTTCTAGCTCTCTGAAAAATGCCATTGGTATTTTGATAGGGATCGCATTGAATCTATAGGTCGTTTTGGGTAGTATGGCCATTTTAACGATGTTAATCCTTCCTACCCATGAACACAGTACATGCTTCCATGTATTTATATCTTCTTCAGTTTCTTTTTTCAATGACATAATTTTCTGAAAACAGGTCTTTTACCTTCTTGGTTAATTTGATTCCCAGGTATTTTATAGTTTTTGACACAATTGTAAATGGGATTGTTTTCTTAATTTCTCTTTCTCAAAGTTCATCATCAGTGTATAAAAATGCCACTGACTTCTGAAAATTTATTTTGTAACCTGCTACTTTACTTAATTCATTGATCAGTTTTAATAGTTTTTTTGGTGGAATCTTTAGGATTCTCTATATATAGTGATATATAGTGTCATGTCATCTGCAAATAATGAGACTTTTACTTCTTTCTTTCCAATTCGGATATTTTTTATTTCTCTTTCTTGTTTTATTGTTGTGGCTAGGACTTCAATACAATGTTGAAGAGGAGTGGTGAAAGTGGGCATCCTTGTCTTGTTCCTGATCTTAAGGAAAATGCTTTTATCCTTTCCCCATTATGATGTTAGCTGTAGGTTTCTCATATATGGACTTTATTATGTTGAGGTATGTTTCCTCTATTCCCACTTTGCTGAGAGTTTTTATCATAAATGGATGCTGGATTTTGTTGAATATTTTTTCTGTATCTATTGATATGATCATATGGTTTTTATCATTCAATTTGTTAACGTGATGTATCACATTAATTAATTTGCGGATATTGTACCAAGTTTGCATCCCAGGAATCCAACTTGATGATGGTGTATGATATATTTAATGTGTTGCTGAATTCAGTTTGCTAATATTGTATTAAGAATTTTTGCATCAATGTTCATAAGAGATATTGGCCTATAGTTTTCTTTTTTGTAATGTCTTGGTTTCATTAACCTTTTGTATTGTTTGTCTAGACTCTATTTCATTTATTTCCACTCTGATTTTTATTATTTCCTTCCTTTTATTCACTTTTGGCTTTGTTTGCTATTCTTTTTCTAGTTCTTTTAATTGTAAAGTTAGATTGTTTATTTGAGCTTTTTCTTGTTTCTTGAGGTAGGCCTGTATTGCTGTGGATTTCCCTCTTCAGATTGCTTTCAATGTGTCCCATAGACTTTAACTCTTTGTGTTTTCATTTTCATTTGTCTCTAGGTATCTTTTGATTTCTTTCTTGATCTAATTAATAATCCATTCATTATTTAGTAGCATGTTATTTAGACTCCATGTCTTTGTGTATTTTCCATTTTTTTTTCTTGTAGTTGATTTCTAGTTTCATACCATAGTGATCGGAGAAGATGGTTGATATGAGTTCAGTCTTCTTAAATTTTTTGAGACTTGTTTTATGGCCTAACATGTGGTCTGTCCTGGAAAATGTTCCATGTGCACTTGGGAAGAATGTATATTTTGCTGCTTTGTGGTAAAATGCTCTGATGCTCTGAAAATATGTATTAAATCCATCTGGTCTAGTGTGTCTTTTAGGCCCATTGTTTCCTTTTTGATTCTTTGCCTGGTAGATCTGTCCATTGGTGTCAGGGGGGTGTTAATGTCTCCTACTATGAGTGTATTACTATTGATCGATCTCTCCTTTTATATTAGTCAATAATTGCTTTATGTTTGTAGGTGCTCCTATGTTGGGTGTGTATATGTTTACTAGGGTTATGTTCTCTTGACTTATCGATCCATTTATCATTATGTAACATCCCTTTTTGTCTCTTACTATAACCTTTGTTTTAAAGTCTATTTTGTTTGATATAAGTATCACTACCCTGGCTTTTTTTTTTTTCACTTCCATTTGCGTGAAATATCTCTTTCCATCCCTTTACTTTCAGTCTGTGCGTGTCATTTGGTCTAAAGTGGGTCTCTTGTGACAGCATATGCATGGGTCTTGTTTTCTCATCCATTCAGTTACTCTATGTCTTTTGATTGGAGCATTTAACCCATTTACTTTTAAAGTGATTACTGATAGGTACATTGTTACTGCCATTTTATTATTCATATTTTTATTTCTATTTCTTTTTTACTCCTCTTTTTACAGAAGTCCTTTTAACATTTCTTATGATACTGGCTTGTTGGTGATGAATTCCTTAAGCTTCTTCCTGTCTGGGCAGCTCTTTACCTCACCTTCTATATTAATCAAAAGCCTTGCTGAGTAGAATATTTGTGGTTGTCGATTCTTGTTTTTCATAACTTTGAATATTTCTTGCCATCACCTTCTTGCCTACAAAGTTTCCATTGAAAAGTCAGCAGACATTCTTATGGGGGTACCCTTGTAAGTAACTAGCTGCCTTTCCCTTGCTGCTTTTAAGATTCTTTGTCTTTGACCTTTGGCATTTTAATTATGATGTGTCATGGTGTAGGTCTGTTTGGGACTCTCTGCTTCCTAAACTTGTATGTCTAATTCCTTTGCCAGGTTAGGGAAGTTTCCTGTCATTATTTCTTCAAATAGATTTTCAATCCCTTGCTCTCTTTCTTCATCTTCAGGTACTCCTATGATCTGGATATTTTTATGCTTCATGTTGTCCCAGAGGTCTCTTAAACTATCTTCATTTCTTCTTTAAATTATTTTTTCTTTTTGTTGTTCTGATTGGGAGTATTCCGCTACCTTGTCTTCCAATTCGCTGATTCGATCTTCTGCTTTGTCCAATCTACTGTTGAATCCTTCTAGTGGATTTTTCATTTCAGTTATGGTATTCCTTATTTCTGTCTGGTTCTTTTTTAATAATTTCTATGTCCTTTTTTATGCTGTTAAGGTTCTCATTGTGCTCATCCATTCTCCCCATAAGTTCATTGAGCATCCTTATAACCATTATTTCGAATTCTGTCTCTGGTAGATTGCTTGCCTTCACTTCATTTAGCTTATTTTCTGGAGTTTTCTCCTGTTGTTTCATTTGTGGCATGTTTCTTTGTCTTCTCATTTTATTAGCCTCTCTGTGTTCATTTCTATGTGGCAGGAATATTTGTTTCATCTCTCAGCCTTGGCCAGATGGCCTAATGTGGAAGGTGTTCTGTGTGGCCAAGTGGTGCACACTCCCTGATCCCTTATGCTGGGGGCTCTGGACGTGATCTTTGTGTGGGTTGTGTGTGATCTTCTGTTGTCGCCAAGCCTTTATTATTGTTAGTACATCAGTGGATGGGATTAACGCTCAGGGTGACTAATTGTGAGAACTGGCTGCACCCACAGGGTAAGAGTTGCTGTGTGAGGGCTGACCCCACTGAGTGGGATGTGCCCTAGCAGGCTTGTGTACTTGTTGAGACCACCCTTTGTGTGTGCTGCTTATGGGACTAGTCAGGATTTGTTCTGTTGTGGTCTAGTGCCAGCCTCTGGATGCATTGCTTTTATGGCCCCTTGAAAGGGGCTTCCCCATAGGCCAAAGTCAGCCGCTGCTTTTGATTGCCCAGAGCTACCTGGTGAGAATTAAAAAGCAATCTGCGAATGGTTGTTGCTGGATATATGGGTAAGTGGAAGAGACAATGCTGTAGGCAGTGGTCCGGTTATCCCCTGTCTCTGACCTAGGGCAATTTAGCAGAGGGACCAGTGCTTCTCAAGGCCTGACAGTGCCTGTCCATTGTCTGTAAGTCTCAGAAACTTGACAAACCTCTGGGTGATATGCATGGCGCAGGGATGCTGGGATTCTCCAGGGTATATTGAGTAAATTTCCCCCTACCACTGCGTCAGTTTACATGCCTACGCTATCTCTTTGGCTCACTCTAGAAGTTTCCACTTGTAGCAAGGTCAGCTGCTGCCCTCCTTGGGCCTAAACATGCTACTCCAGGGCAGAGGCAGCTGCCTGTCAACATGTGGTGGGCTCTTTGTGTATTGGGTGGGGCAGGAGCTCAGGGAGTCAAGGGCCATCAGGCCAATACAGACCCCTGCAATCTCCTCAAGAGATACAATAGCTTGCATAGGCAGCTATTTTCCTTGAAATGCACTGACTGTGCTAGCCAAGGTCTGTTGCCTGTGCTGACTGCAAATCCCCAGAGCCAAGTAGGGCACAAGAGGCTGCTTGTCAATGGGCTGCAGGCACTTCGTAGCTTGGGTGAAGTGGGATCTCAGGAAGACAAGTTCCATCCGACCAATACGACCTCAGTTTTGCTGCAACTCTGTACCTGGATGTTCCCACCTTCTTGCCTCGCTGCATCCTCACAGTGACCACATGCAGGAGGCAGTTTACTCCATTTTATAGACTTGAAAATGAATAATGTAGTTCTTGAACATTTAAATGATTTCCCTTTCCTTAAATTTTTGCGGCTAATTTTTTAATGGAGTCCTTGTATTGAAGACTTTCCATGAGTGCTTCCCAGAAAATAGATTCCTGAAGGTAGAGATGTTGACCTGCGTGTTTACTTGCTATTTTTTAAAAACTCTTGATCACAATTGCTCTTCAGAAAATGTTCCTCCCACCAGATTTCTGGTTTCCTAAAATCCTTGTCACTGTTGGGGTGTTTTCTGAACATGGAAGAGCTTAGTTTGTGAGGGAGATGGCATAAAACTCAGGGACAGGAGAATAGGAATTTGGGACTGACTGGACTTGCTTCAGGTCAGGGACAAAGAGGGCTAGAACACCTGGCGAAGTATTTGGATAAGGGGAGCTGGCTCCCTCTGATATAGCTTTTCTCCTGCAACCTGGATGTCCTGGACTGGAGAAGAACTGGAAGGTAAAGTGGGGACGTGGACCCTGGTACTAAGGAGGGGCAGCTGCTCCCTTGGTCTCTGGTCCTCACTAGGGAGGTTGCTGAGCCTGGATGCGGAGGGTGGGGAGGCATCTGCAGCCATGGGGTGGGGATCAAGCAGTCTGGATTGAGGTTCCTGTCCTGCCCCTCAGGCCCAGGCCCAGGCACCTCCCGGTGGCATCAAGGGATCCTGGCACAGACCGGAGGTGCCCCACAGTATGCAGTCTGTGACCACTGCCATCATCCCCAGCCCTGCCTGCCTGCAGCTTTACCTTTCCTGTTGCCATGATCCCCTTGCAGACACAGATGTCAACCATCATCCAACAGGCCAGCAGCCATAGGGTCACCTCCCAGTTGAGAACCCCTGTCTCCTCCTGTCATTCACTGCCCCCCACCCCCAAGGGCTGAAAGACTGTTCTTGGGGAAGAGAGAACCCATGAGAGCTGTGCCAGCAGAGGGTAAAGCAACTGGGAGCTGTCCCCAGGGTGGTGCTCCCATTGCTGCAGCCCTCCAGCCCAGCTGGTCCCTCTTGAGCACCTGGGGTGACTCTGGCCCAAGCCTGCTTCCTGGAGGCATCGCAGTGTGAGCACATGGAGCCCAGGAGCCACTGGGCTGAGGCAGAGCGACTGCTGGTCAGCCCCCTCCCAGGGCTGGCAGCCACCACGAAGTGACAGTGCCTGGAGTGAGAAATGGCTCTACAGGAGTGAAGCCCTTCCATCTGGGACCCCCAGGGCCTGGGCTAGAGGGTCGCTGGGGTCAGGCTAGGCACAGGAGTGACTCCTGCTGGGGGAATCGGGCTATTTGTTGCTACCAGAGAAAGGGGCAGGCTGAGCCTGGCCCAGTTGTTCCTGACTCATTCTCTGAGCTCAATGATAGTTGACCCATGGTCAGCAAATTGGTCTCACATGAGAGTGGCAGAGTGGCACTGTCACAGGGCTTGCGGCTCACTGGGAATCATGGGGCGGGGCAAGCTTGGCGGGAAACAGTCACGTGCCCAGAGGCATCCGAGAAGGGCCTCGGGAGTTGCAGCGAAAGCCGTCTGCGCAGGCGCTCT
>CM053505.1:96606339-96681307 GCA_028627145.1 Eidolon dupreanum | reverse complement strand
ATGGGCCAGTGGAGGCCAAGGGGGGTGGGGCGGAGGTGGCCTGAGGGACCGGGAAGTTGGGGAGCAGACTGGGGCGATGGAGGCGGATGACAGTGGCCTGAGGGGGAGCAGCAGAGGTGGCCTGAGGCCCAGGCAGAGTCGGTGTCGGATGGCGCCTTAACGGAATCTCCACCAGCTTTCTGACGGTGCCTTTCCCGACTCGGATCGAGGCAGAGATGGCGTACCAGTCCATGGTCCCACGTGTCCAACTCCAAGGAGTGATTCAGAAGGAGGTCACAGTGTCTGGCAATATCCTAGCCATGTTAGTTCTAAAGAGGGCTCAGAAAGGGGGGGCTGGGGTCTAGGGTCAATCTCCTGGGGGGAGGGTCATTCTTTTTTTTATTTGTTTTATTTTAATTTATTCTTTTTTACTGTTAACATTCAGTATTATTTTATTCAGTATTTATTTTAATTTATTCTGTTTTACTGTTAACATTCAGTATTTATTCAGTATTATATTACTTTTAGGTATACAGTATATGTTATATATTTATATAATTTATAAACTGATCCCCCATAAGTCCAGTACCCGCCTAGCACTATACATACTTATTACAATATTATTGACTATTTTCCCTTCGCTGTGCTTTACATCTCTCAGACTATTTTTGTAACTGGAAATTTGTACTTAATTCTTTCCTCCTTTTCCCTGACCCCCCCAACCCCATTCCCATCTGACAATCACCAGTTTGTCCTCTATACCTATGAGTCTGTTTCTGTTTTGTCAGTTTATTTTGTTCCTTAGATTCCACATGTAAGTGAAATCATATGGTATTTGTCTTTCTCTGTCTCTTATTTCACTTAGTGTAATATTCTCTAGGTCCATCCATGTTTTGCAAGTGGTAGTATTTCATTTTTTTATGGCTGAATAATGTTCCTTGCATATACGTACTACCTCTTCTTTATCTGGTCATCTGTTGATGGGCTCTTAGGTTACTTCCATAATTTGGCTATTGTAAATAGCACTGCAGTGAACATAGGGGTGCATATATCTTTCTGAATTAGTGTTTTGGATTTCTTTGGATAAATACCCAGAATTGGAATTGCTGAGTCAAAAGGTAGTTCTATTTCTAATTATTTGAGGAACCTCCAAACTGCTTTGCATAGAAGCTGCAACAATTTGCAATCCCACCAACAGTGTACAAGGGTTTCATTTTCTCCACTCCCTCACCAACACTTTGTTGATTTATTGGTGATAGGCTTTCTGACAGGTGTGAGGTGATATCTCATTGTGGTTTTAATTTGCATTTCTCTAATTCTTACTGACATTGAGCATTTTTTCATATGTTTATTGGCCATCTGTATGCCCTCTTTGGAGAAATGTCCATTCAGGTCCTCTCCCCATTATTTAATTGTATTATTTGTTTTCTGGTGTCATGTGAGTTCTTTAGGAATTTTGTATATTATCCCCTTATCTGATATACCTTTGGCGAATATTTCCTCCCATTTGGTAGGTATGTTGTCTTTTGTTTTGTGGATTGTTTTCTTTGGTGTGCAAAACCTTTTTACTTTGATGCAGTCCCATTTGTTTATATTTTTTGTGTTCCTTTGCCTGTGAGATATATCAGAAAAAAAGGTTACCATAAACAATGTCAGAGATTTACTGCCTATGTTTTCTTCCACGGGTTTTATTGATGTAGGTCTTCATTTAAGTCTTTAATCCATTTTGAGTATTTTCGTATATAGTGTAAGAAGGTATCCAGCTTCTTTTTTTTTGCATATATATGTCCAGTTTTCTCAACACCATTTATTGAAGAGACTGTATTTACCCCATTGTATACTTTGCCTCCTTTCTCATAGATCAAATGACTATATAGGTGTGGATCTATTTCTGGGCTCTCTTATTTTGTTTCATTGACCTGTGTGTCTGTTTTTATTCTAGTCCCATGCTGTTTTGATTGCTATAGCCTTGTAGTATAGTTTGATATTAAGTAGTATGAAAATCCAACTTTTTCTTCTTTCTCCAGATTGCTGTGGCTATTCTGGGTCTTTTGTGGTTGCCTATAAATTTTAGGATTATTTGTTTTAGTTTTGTAAAAAATTCCATTGGCATTTTCATAGGGATTGCATTGAATCTATACATTGCTTTGGGTAGTATGTGTGTTTTAATGGTGTTAATATTTTCTATCCATGAGCACAGTATATGCTTCCATTTATTTGTATCTTCAATATCTTTCTTTTATATCTTATAATTTTCTGAGTACTGGTCTTTTACCTTTTGGTTAAATTTATTCCTAGGTATTTTCTGATGCAATTGTAAATGGGATTGTTTTCTTAATATCTCTTTCTGATAGTTCACTATTGGTGTATAAAAATGCAAACAATTTATGAATATTAATTTTGTATACTGCTGCTTTACTGAATTCATTTATCTCTTGGGAGTTTTTTGATTACAGATTCCATTTCATTAGTAGTAATCAGTCTGTTCAGATTTTCTATTTCTTCTTGATTCAGTTTCGGAAGATTTTGTGTTTCTAGGAATTTATCCAATTTTTCCAGATTGTTCAATTTGTTAGTATATAGCTGTTTGTAGTATTTTCTTATAATCTTTGTATTTCTGTGCTGTCTGTTGTCACTTCTCTTTCATGTCTGATTTTATTTATTTGGATCCTATCTCTTTTTCTTGATGAATCTGGCTTAAGGTTTATCTTTTCAAAGAACCAGTTCTTGTTTTCATTGATCTTTTGTATTTTTTTAGATTCTTTCCTTTATTTCCACTCTGATCTTTATTATTTCTTTCATTCCACTCACTTGGAGCATTGTTTGTTGTTCTTTTTCTAGTTCCTTTAGGTGTAAGGTTAGATTGTTTATTTGAGATTTTTCTTGTTTCTTGAAGTAGGCCTGTATTGCTATGGAATTCCCTCTTAGGACTGTTTGCAATGTATTCCATAAATTTTGAGTCACTGCGTTTTCATTTTCATTTGTCTCAAATTATCTTTTGATTTCTTCCTTGATCTCATTGTTCTTTGTTTAGTAGCATGTTATTTAGCCTTTATATGTTTTTGTGTTTTTTAGTTTTTTTTTTCTTGTAATTGATTTATAGTTTCATATCATCGTGGTATGATTTCAGTCTTCTTTAATTTACTGAGACTTGTTTTGTGGCCCAGCATTGGTCTATCTTGGAAAATGTTCCATGCAGACTTGGAAAGAATGTATATTCTGCTACTTTGGAAGGGAATGCTCTAAAAATATCAATTAATCTATTTGGTCTGGTATGTCATTTAAGGCTGCTTTATTCTTGTTGATTTTCTGTCTGGAAGATCTATCCACTGATGTCATGGGATTTTAAAAGTCCCCTACTATGACTATTACTGTGGCCCTCTCCCTTTATGTTGGTTAATGTTTGCTTTATGGATGTAGGTGCTCCTATGTTGGATGCATAAATGTTTGCTAGGGTAATGTTCTCTTGTTGGATCGATGCCTTTATTTTTATGAAATGTCATTCTTTGTCTCTTAATATAGCACTTGTTCTAAAGTCTATTTTGTCTGGTATAAGTATTGCTACCCCAGCTGTTCTGTTTGTTTGTTTCCATTTTCATGAAATATCTTTTCCACCCTTTTTCTTTCAGTTTTTGTATCTTTCCATTTGAAGTGAGTTTCCCGTAGACAGCATATGTGTGGGTCTTATTTTCTTGTCCATTAGCCACCCTATATCTTTTGATTGGAATATTTAATGCATTTACATTTAAAGAGATTATTGGTAGGTATGTAGTTATTTCAGTTTTATTATTAATATTTATGTTCGTTTTCTCCCCTTTCTTCTTAAAGAAGTACCTTTAACATTTCTTGTAATACTGGTTTACTGGTAATGAACTCCTTTCGTTTTTTCTTATCTGAGACCAAGGGTCATTCTGATAGTGAATTGGAGACACTCAAAGGTCAGGTATAAGGAGGTACATGGGATACACTGAACCTGTCACCACCTGAGGGGCAGAGAGGGATAGGTGCAGAGTTATCACACTTAATTTGATTTTTTTCCCCTCATTTAGCCGACTGAGTGCTGAAGACCATGAGCAACTCCAAATTTCTGTCACCACCTGTCTCGACCAGCTTTCCTTGTTGTTTCGGATCATGCAGCGCTTTGTGCCTCCATTCTTCCCTAAGCCCAAGCCGGGTAAAGGGGGCTAAGATAACCTAGAGTCCCTTCCCAGACAGTGCCTCCATCCCTAAGCTGTGATTCCTACAGTAGTTGCTAGTTATTATGATTATTATAAGGTTCTAATTGTTTATTTGTAGAGCCTCTTGGGAAACTATTTCTCTGTTGCTGGAGGAGGGGGTTATTTCTTGTTACAGCGGAAAATAAAACTGAACTGTTACTCTGCATCCACGCTTATTTTCAGCTACTGCGCCTCCTCATTTTCTTGCCATTGCCCCTGGTTTGAAGGGGAGGGCTGGGATTCAGTTATTCTAGTGGTACAAGGCAGTTAAAGCCAATTTAGGAAATGGAAGAAATTGAATTGTGTCCTGTCATTTAGCATTAATGGCTATCAGCCTTTTGGAATATTTTCTTAGTTTTAGAGTTGCATTTGTATGTTAAATGCATAACAATAACATATAATGTATAATTTTCGCAAGTTCAGGATTAAATTTTTTCTGAATTATTTTCACTTAACCTGAGTTTTTCCTCTTAAAAAAATTTAAAATACATGTAATTGGATGCAGAGAAGAAGTACCGTAATGTAATTGTAGACCATTTAATATGTTTTTGGTATTCTGTATGATTTTGCCCGAATAATTATTTCCTTGGGTAAATTATAAGAGATGGAATTACTGAATTAAAAATTTATGTTTCTTTTTATTTTCTAAGTCTGTTAGTCTACTAACTGCTATCCAGAAAGTATGCTCTCCCACCAGAGTTCGAGTTCGCCCACCTCCTCATATCAGTAGGTCTGACTCCTGCCAAAAGAAACTTAGTTTGCATGAGAAGATAAAACAAACCAGAAACACTGGAACTAGAATTTTATGGCTTTCTAACCTTGTTTCAGATCAGTGAAGAAGAGTTGAAATGATTAGTCAAGCATTTGGGGGGAGGAATTAGCTCCCTCTAACATATCTTGTTTCCTTGCCAAACTCGCTCATATCTTAGTAGCTATTCTGGAGATTACATCAGATTTTCTACATAGATGATCAAGTCATCTGCTGATACGGCTGTTTTCTTTATTCCTTTCCAATTTGGATGCCTATTTGTGATCAACTTCTCTCCTCATAATGGGATTGGATTTTCCTGCTTCTCTGCATACCTGGTAATGTTAGATTGGATGCCAGAGATTGTGAAATTTTACCTTGGGTGATATTTGTGTTTCCCAAAATTCTTGAGCTTTGTTTTGGGATTCTATTTAACTACATGCTAAAAAAAAAAAGTACGATGATTTTTTTGGAGTTATACAAACATTGGGAAAGCTTACTAGCAACCACAATGTTAAGTGTATTTGATCTTCCATGCTTCACGTCAAGGCAAGGTTTTTAAATATCCTAGTATTTGACTTGCTCTCAATTTAGCATTTGAGATGCTTATAGATATTGTAGTTAATGATATTGACTCATACAAAGACAGTGTGTAACTTCCAAGTGGAAAACATGCAGTTTTAAATAAGTATAGACAGCAGTAGTCCTCAGCCTTGACACACAATAGAAACCTGTCACCAAGGAAGGAGGGCCACTTTTTAAAAATGCAAATGCATGAGTCCCTCCTCCCCAGACCAACTGAGCCAGAATCTTGGGCATGGTGGGAGCAGAAGAGATCCCAGAGCAGAGCCCTGGGGCACCACAGCGTGGGGGGCTGGTTGATGAGGATTCAGTGAAAGAGACTGAGCAAGAGTGGCTAAGGAGGAAAATCAGGAGAGTGGGCTGTTCTGGAAGCTTAGGGAGGGATCTGTGGTTGGTCAGATACTGCTGATGGGTTAGTGCGGTGTTCAGTATGATAGTCAAACATCCAAGTGCATCTGGTGTTAAAGCCTCCCTCAGCCCAGTCCTGGAAGTTTGTGATGAAATTGGCCTCCTACTCCAGGTAGCCGGTCTCCTTAGGCAGGATGTGGAAGGGCTCCAGGCTGGTGCTATCCCATGTGGCCTACCTCTACTCTAGTTCACAGAAGATGGGGACAGCTCAGCCTGTCTCTCTACCCCACTGTCTTAGGCCATGAGCCTAGCTCCCACTTTCAGATTCCTCAGGACACATCAGACAGTAGATGTCCCCTTTGGCCCTTCAGTTCCAGGGGACACTCAAAAGGTCCTGATTGGTCTCCTCGAAGCCCCTCTTACTAGGTGTATTAATCTCCTCAGCCTGCTGTAAGAGATGACCACAAGCTGGGTGGCTTAAAACAAAAGAAAGTTATTGTCTCTGAGCTCTGAATGCCAGAAGTATGAAATCAAGTGTCGCAGGGCTGCGCTCCCTCCAGAGCCTCTAGGGGAGGGTCCTTCCTGCATCTTCCAGCTTCTAGTGGCTCCAGGTGTCCCTTGGCTTGTGGCCACATCACTCCAGTCTCTGCCTATATCCTGTACGTGGCTTCACTGGGACTGTGTCTTCTCCTATCTTTTATAAGAATACCTGTCATTGGATTTAGGGCTCACCTTAATACAGGTGGTCTCCTCTAAAGATTCTGTACTTAATTACATCTGCAAAGATCCTTTTTCCAAATTAGGTCATGTTCATAGGTTCTGGGGGACAGGATGTGGCTAAGACTCCAAAGAAGAAGGGGAAGGACTACCAAGGACTGCTGGAAGAAAAGGAACAGAAGAAGGACCTTCTCTTTCCAGAAAGTGCTCCCAAAATTGGCTCAGAAGTGGCCCACACAGTTGAGATGGAGAAGTATTTGCCTTCCATATTATTTTCATTGGCCATACAATATTTCACAGAATGTATATACCATAATTATTTTAGCCATTTTTATATGTAGGCCTTTAGGTTGTTTCTAATTCTTTGGAACTTTATTGTACTTTATCAATATCAAGACAAGACCTTCCACCAGCAAAAAGATTATGACTCTATGAAGGTTCAGATTATAGTTAATATTTTTAGCAATAAAATATTTTTAACTAAGGTATATATATTGTTTTCAGACATGCTATTACACACCTAATAAACTACAGTTTACTGTAAACATAACTTATATGCACTGGAAAAAACAAAAAAAAAATTATGTGACTCACTTTACTGCAATATTAGCTTTATTTGTGGTAGTCTGGAACCAAACCTGCAACATACCTAAAGTATGCCTGTTTTGACAAGCTCAGATTGCCATAACAAAATACCACAGACTAGATGGCTTAAACAACAGAAATTTATTTTCTCACAGTTCTGGAGACTCGAAGTCTAAGATCAAGATTCCTGCGGGGTTGGTCTCTGGTGAGGCCTCCTCCTTGAGTTACAGACAGCCAATTTCTTACTGTGTCCTCATGGCCTTTCCTCTGTGTGTGTGAAGAGAGAAAGAGGGAGCATTCTGTGTCTGTTCCTCTTCTTATACCAGTCCTATTAGATTAGGGGCTCATCCTTATGGCTTCATTTAACCTTAATCACTTCTTTAAAGTCCCTATCTCCAAATACAGTCGCATTAGGGATTAGGATTTCTGTGCTTGTTTCGGCAGCACATATACTAAAAATTGGAATGACACAAGGATTAGGATTTCAACATATGAACTGAGGGGGGATACAATTTGGTCCATAACACACCCCAAACAAAACATTTTCAAAACTTTAAGCCTTTGCCCATATAGTAACCAAAATCATATCTCAATATTGTTTTACTTTCTTTTGATTTTAAATGTGGCTTAACAACAATTCATTTGACATTTGGCCAGTGACATCTCTCCTTCTGAGAACTGTCCATTTATATCAGAGATGTGACTGGAGAAAAAAATGTAAAATTAAAAGTGAGAAACCAGAGTGGAACCAAAGACTACATAAGGAACAGGATGAAATTACTTGCATTACACAAGTCAGAAGGAAAAGCTGGTCACAATTTTGCTTTTTACAGAAAAATAAATTTCCAAATGAATAAAAGCTTAAATGGGAAAAATAAAAGCATACAATTAAGTAGAAAATACAAAACCATAGAAATAAAATTAAAAACCACTACTAAAGAAATTTATGCATGATACAAAACCCAGAAGTTATGCATGAATAAAACTCAAGTTTTAATATAAAGAAATGTTAAGTGTACTTATGGCAGAAAACACAATAAAAGCATCGATTGGGAATCAATTGGGAAACTTATTTATAAATCAAATAGTAAAGTAGGATATAAAATCCAGAAACCAAAAAAATAAAATCAATCTGTAATTACACAAAAACTTTAAATTCTATTACAGAATAAAACAATATAAAATGAAAAGACAAGCACATTAGGAAAAAATTAACCTAAATAGTAAACTAATGCTAGTATTTATAAAATGAAAATACTTTTAGAAATCAATACATGAAAGACAACCCAGTAGAAAATTATACAAATGACAGCAACATGGAATTTATGGAATAAGAATTATAAACAGCCAATTTAGGTGCGATATGATCCTATTTATCTCAAAAATATTATAAATGCAAGTATATATCCTAGAAAAAAATTTGGAAGAAAACACAGAAAACTGTTCATAGTGGTTAGTGCAGAGACTCAGATTATGAGAAACTTACTTCCTAACAAGACATCTTTGTATAAAGCATGAATGATTTTATAATAAATATATATCACAGTAGAAAAAAAATTAAAAATATTTAAGCATCCAGAACTTTAAAGACATTCTAATTCCAATTGTGTTTCCTTGTTTTAAAAATGCATGCACACATATTTGTAGCTCAAAAAGAAACGTGAAGGGAACCATCAAAATGTTCACAGTGGTTCTCTCTAGATGGTAAGATTGTGGAGGGTATTTTTTCATTATTTTATGTTTTTGTAACTGCACAACTTATTCAGTGACCATGTTTTACTTCAATAAATGGAAAACAATGTTTTAGAACAAAAAATATGCAACAGAAATATTTGATCTTTGCTGGAATGGGGGAAAACCAGGCACATGAAATAAGATTCACCAAATAGACCACCTACGTTAAATTTCAAACTCCTGTGTGATTGGATTTACCCCCAAAGCATTAAACATGTGCCACCGTCACTGTGGAGAAGTTGCGTAGCCTTAATTTGATGTGACTAGTGTTTAGGAGTCACTTTCTTTCCCAAGGACCTTGAACAAAGCCCTCTTTACCTCTTTGTTTCGCATACTGTAGATGATAGGGTTGAGCATGGGAGTGAGGACCACATACAGCACAGAGAGCACCCGGTCTCGCAAGCCAGAGTATGCAGAGCTGGGAAGAATGTAGCAGAGGACTGAAGTGATATAGAAAATACAGACCATAGTGATATGAGCACCACAGGTGGAAAAGGCTTTTCTTCGGCCCTCAGCAGAGCGAATCCTAAGAACAGCAGCTACAACGTGTATATAGGAGATCACAACCAGGGCGCAGGGT
Organism: Eidolon dupreanum; assembly: GCA_028627145.1. Lineage (NCBI taxonomy): Eukaryota > Metazoa > Chordata > Mammalia > Chiroptera > Pteropodidae > Eidolon > Eidolon dupreanum. Next base: position 96,671,817 of record CM053505.1, on the reverse strand, counting down.
GCAAGAGCCACCAGAAAACTGAAGAAGAATAGCGCAAGTTCATTTGCTTGCGTACTGGAGCAAGAGAGTTTGAGAAGTGGAGGGAGGTCACAGAAGAAGTGAGTGATGAGGCGAGGCCTGCAGAACTTCAGTAGAGCTGCAAGGATTGTGTGGGTGAGTGCATTGGCCAAGGCAAGAAGGCAGGAGATTATGGCTAGTCCTGTCTGGGTTCTTCGGCCCATGAGGACTAGGTAGTGGAGTGGCTGGCAGATGGCTGCATAGCGGTCATAGGACATGGCTGTGAGCAGAAAGCACTCCCAGGGTGCCAGGAAGTGGAGAAAGAATATCTGGGTTAGACAAGCACGATAGGGCATTGTCCGCACTGGTGCCAGCAAATGCACTAGCACCTGGGGCACTGTGTTGGAGATATAGGCAGTGTCCAGCAGTGAAAGTTTGGCTAAGAAGAAGTACATGGGAGTGTGGAGTCGGGAGTCCATTACAATAAGGCAGACAATGCCCAGGTTCCCAACCACAGCCACTATGTAGACCAGCAGAAAGGTGACAAAGAGCAAGGGCTTCAACTCTTCTGTGTCAGTCAATCCTTCCAGAAGAAACTGGGACACTATGGTCTCATTCCCCAGCTGCATGGAACCACACACAGAAACTTGCACCTGTAGGGTCCAACTCAGAGTCAGATGAGGATCTCAGTTTGCAGTTCCAACTTAAAAAAGGAAGTGGGAGTCTAGAGACAGAGAAGACAGATTTCAAACTTAAAGGAATAAGGCTCAGAATTGGAGGAATGAGGTCAGGCTGAAGAGGCCAGTGGTAAGGTAGAGGCCAGGAAATGGGAATGGTAAGCCCATCAGGCCCCACAACAATAGGGAGTGCACAGACCTTGAAGTCACAGAGCATGTACCTCTGGTAAGGATATAATTATCTGAAATGGCCTCATTATTTCACCATCAGCAACCCAGCAGAATCTCAGTTTAGGACCAGTGATAAGATATCAATCGGGTCCCTCCTTCTCTGAACCTTTCAGCCTCCCATCTCACTCAAAGTCAAAGCCAAAGTCCTTCTCATGGCCTACAGGCTTTCTGTGATACGCCCTCCCCTCTCCTCTCTGATCATCAGGCAAGAGGTCCATCAGCTTCTTGCCCATATTGTATCTTCAGACTTACAGCAACAAATATCTTTATCTATTTAATGCCTTTGTGGAAAAGGGCTCTACCCTCCTATCTATTTCTCTACTGCTCTCTTGATTTCAATCCTTGGAAATTCCTTTACATGTGAATGTACTAAATGACACTTAACTATTCACTTTAAAATTGTTTATTTTACATTATGTCAATTTTACCTCAATAAAAAAGCAAAATAAAAATGTTTTCAGATATATAAAAATGGAGATAATTTGTTGTCAGCAGAAAATCTGCACTATAAGAAATGTTAAAGACATTTCTCCACAACGAAGGATGATACCAGATGGAAACTTGGATCTACATGAAGGAAGGAAGTACCCAAGAAATGGAAAATATGTATATAAATATAAAATAATTTTTCTCACTTTAAAATTTTTTTAAATCACAGCAATCTGTTTAAAGCAAAAATATTAACAACATACTGTGGAGTTTATAAACTCTATAGAAATAAAATGTATGACAACAATACTACAAAAAATATGAATGGGTAATGGAAATATATTGCTATAATTACTATTAAATTATAAGTGAAATGATTTTAAATTACTTATATGTTATTATGTGTTATACATTATATATTATATGTTAGAAACTCTAGATCTAATATATGTGTGTGTGTATATGTGTGTGTGTATATAAAATGGAGATAAAATAGAATTCTAAAAATTACTCAATCTAAAAGAAGTCATGAAAAGATGGAAAGAGGAACAAAGAACACATGGGAGAAATATAAATAGCAGGATGGTAGATTTAAATTCAACCATATCACTGATTATGTTCATTATAAATGGTCTAAATGCTCAATTAAAAAGCAGAAATTGTCAGACTAAATAAAAAGGCAAAACAAAACTATATACTAAACATAAGAAATCCACTTTAGAAATAAAGACGTTGATATGAAAATGTAAAAAGATGGATAAAGATATGCCATGCAAACTATAATCTTAAGAAATTTTGAGTGGCTATATTAATAGAAGGCTGAGAAGACTTCAGGACAAGGAATATGATGGGACAGAGAATATTTGATATTTCTTCAATTCATGAAGAAAACATAATAACTCTAAATATATATGTACTACAAATAACAGAGTTTCAAAAATACATGAAACAAAACACAGAAAAGAAAGGAGAAATACAGAAATCCACAATCAGAGGTAAATATTTTAACACTCTTCATTTAGTAATTGATAGAAATATATTGCAGAAAATCGGACATAGAAGAGCAAATTAAAATCTAACTATGTAATAAGAAATAATGATGATAAGAGCAGAAATTAAAAGAAATTTTAAATGGACAAATGATAGAGAAAAATCTGTGAAACCAAAAGCTTTTAATACCAATAAAACTTATAAAAAGTATAACCAGGGAATATTAGGAGCAATATTTATGAACAAATTTGCCAACTTAGATGAAATGGACAAATTCCTTGAATGAACCAAATTACTAAAACTGACTCATGAAGTAGAATACTTGAATATCCCTAAACCTATGAAAAAAATGGAACAGAAAACTCCAGGCTCACGTGAGTTTTTTAGTGAATACTATCAAATACTTAAAGGAGAAATATTACAAGTCCTATACAAATTCTTTCAGAAAGTACAGGAGGAGAAACACTTTGTGAATCATTTTATGAAGCCAGTAATACTAAAACCAGATGAAGACATTGCAAGAAAAGAAAACCATAGACCAATATCCTTTGTGAAGTTACACAGGAAAAAATTAATGAAATATTAGCAAATTTAATCCAGCACTATATAAAGAGGATGATACATCATGACAAAGTGAGATTTATCCAATAATAAAAGATTAGTTTTGCATTAAAAATGAATCAGTGTCATTCATCATATTAATAAAATAAAAGGAAAAATACAATCATTTTTAATAGATGCAGAAAAAGCATTTGAGAACATTCAACAACCATTCATGATAAAAAAAAAACTCTCAGAAAGTTATGACTAGAAGGAAACTTTCTTAATCTGATAAATGGAATCTACAAAAATCCTGTAGCTAACGTGATAGTTAACGGTAAAAGATAGCATTCTGTTCAATCTTGTCTTGAAAATCCTAGGCAGTGCACTATGAAAGAAAGAGAAATAAATGACATACAAATTGGAAAAAATGAAATAGAAGTATCTTTATTTAGAGATGACATGTTTATATATGCAAAGCTCTGTGTTTCTGGTGGGAATGTAAATTGGTACAACCATATTGAAAACCAGTTCTTCAGTTTCTTAGAAAGTTAAACTTATACTTGCCATATGACCCAGCAATCTGACCTCTGCTATTTACCCAAGATAATTGAAACCATATGTTCACACAAAGACTTGTACATAAATTTTCATATCAACTTTATTAATAATAAACCAAATTTGGAAACAACCCAAATGTCCATCACCAGGTGAATGGTTAAACAAATAATGGCACATCTGTGCAATGTAATACCACCCAGCAATAAAGAGGAATGAACTACTGAAACATCCAATGACTTGGATGAATCTCAAAATAATCATGCTAGGTAAAAGAGGGTGGACTCAGAAGAGTACATACTGTATGATTCTGTTCAAATTTAATTCTATAAAAGGCAAATCTAATCTATTTGTTGCCTGGGGGCAGAATATAGAGGAGGGAATTGACTGTCAAGAGGCGCAAGGGGAATTGCGAGAGCGAGGGAAATGTTCTATTTCTTCATGTTGACTTTAGTTGTGTATACCTTTGTTGTAACTCATAAAACTGTATACTTAAAATGTGTGCACTTTTCCATATATACATTTTGCCTCAGCTAAGTTGAGCAAAAACAAAAAAGAGAAGGGATGAACAAAATATGGTAGCATTAAATCCAACCATATTAGTAATTATATTAAATGTAAATCTGTCAAACAATCCATTTTATTATTATTTTTTTTGGTGAGGCAACCCTTGATTGACCTCACAGATTGCAAGGACCTTGTCAGCTTACAATCCCTTATTTTTTATTTTTTACACCTACAGCACCTGGTCTTCCTAGGTGGTCTCCCATCCAAGTACTAACCAGGCCCAATCCTGCTTAGCTTCCCAGATCAGATGGGATCAGGCTTGTTCAGGGTGGCATGGCCATAGACCAAACAATCCATTTTAAAAGCAGACATTTTTAGAAGGATTTTTTAAAGACCAAACTACATGCCATCTACATGAGCCACAGTTGAAATATTAAGACACCAATAGGTTGGAATGAAGAGGATGGAAACAACATACAAAAGTAAATATTAAGCAAAGAAAGTCGATGCAGTTCTACCAATATTAGAAAAAGTGGATGTCAAGGAAAACTGTATTACTTCATAATACAGTTTACTTCATAAAACTGATGTACTTCATAATAGTAAAAGTAGCAATTAATCCACCTGGAAGATAAAACAATCATAAATATGTTTATGCCTAACAACATACCTTCAAAATATATGAAGCAAGAATTGATAGAATTAATAGGTAAAAGGGACAGGTCAAAAATCACAGTGGAGATTTCAGCATCCTCTCAGCAAGAGAGAGGAGACACCTGGTCAAATGCAGCTCACAGCCTGTTTTTGAATAGCCCATGAGCTAAGAATGGTTCTTCACTTTTAATGAGTAGTAAAGAAGAAGGTAGGGGAGGAGAGGAGGGAAAGGAGGAGAAGGAAGGACAAGAAAGCAGCAATAGCGACCCTATGTGGCTTAAAAACCTAAAATTTTACTATCTGGTCTTTTACACTAAAAGTTTGTTGACCCCAGACACAGACGATCTGAACAATACTATCAACTACCTTGATTGAATTGATATTTTTAGAACATTATCCAAAATTTAAATTTTAGACCTGTGTAGACCACATACTATTTTCAAATACAAAGTATATGTCCACCAGGATAAAGCATCTTCTGGACCAAAAATGACTTCTAAATGAATTTAATATTTTAGAGCTTGTAATCTTACAGTATATGCATTCTGAACAGCCTTGTCTTGTTCCTGATCTTAGAGGAAAAGCTTTCAACCTTCCACTGTTGAGTGTACTGTTTGTTGTGGGTTTGCCATATGGCTGGCCTTTATTATATTGAGGTATGTTCCCTCTATTACCATTTTGCTGAAGGTTTTTATCATGAAAGCATGTTGTATTTGGTCAAATGCTTTTTCTACATCCATAGAAATGATCATATGATTTTTATCTTTCATTCTATTTATATGGTGTATCACAGTTGCAGATTTGTATATATTGAAACATTCTTGTTCTCTGGTTGCAGGTCCCTCCTGCATATACGTAAGAGATTAAAGTTGCCAGGCCAGTAGAAGGGGACAGGGAACAAGACTGACAGAAACAGTCTAAGCCTCAGGCAGGGACTCCCCTCAGTCACTTTGCTCAATGTTATTCTTCCTCAAGCCACAAGCCATTCTAGACACTGGTCACCCTCTGGCTTCAATACATTCCTCACAAACGAGATAGGTTTTTGCCTTTATTTTCCCAATTTCTTCAGGCAGACCTATTTATAGACCCATAGACAGGTACAAATTCAGAAATACACAGTCACAGACAGCTGCACAGCTCAGTCTCTCTGCAAACAGTGCAGATCACAGTGCAGATCATCACTCAGGGCAATGCTTTCTTTCTCCTCTTTCTCCATCTCAGGGACTCACCTCTCTGACTGCTTGCACTGGGACCTCTCCCATTGCCCCTCCTGGGTACTCTGGTGCCCTGTAAGCAGCCCCTTTTTAGTGTTAAATAAGGGATTTCAAGGGAAGCAGAGGAAAAAGAATCTACCTCATCTCTCCTCTTTACCTCAGGGAGACCACCTCCCCTTTTTCTTTTCCTCAAGGACTCTCGTCATGACTCTAGGGAAAAAAGCAGCAGCATGATCAATTGAAGAAACATGTTAAGGAAGGATGATGCAAGAGAATGCCAAACGAGGAGGCTCTGGGAACCACAGTGAATGAGGCCTCAGATGATAGGTGAATATAGCAGGTGGAGTGGGGACCATGTCCTATGTGAATTCAATATTTCAGAGGAGCGGTGATTTCAATTCTAAGTTAGGAGGTGAATAAAAAGCTCAAGTTAAGGGTCACTCTAAGGGCCTCCCTGAAGCCCCTGTTAACATTTCTACCACAGTCGGCTGACCAGCAGGTCTACCCAACAGTTACGATTCTCATAGCTATTAATATTTGCTACCTGGGCTTTATACATCGGTGCCCATGAATTTGGTTCCTTGAGTCAGTTGCTCTATCTGATGAAAGTTGTCTGGGCTGCTACAGCTGTGATACAGCTGGACTTCTGAACTGGCCCAGCTGAGGATCAGACCCTGGGGCATGGTGACCACACCAGATCCTTTCCGACCAGATTTTCTTAGGCCTCCCCATTTCACCATGAGTCAAATTCCTCTAACCATGGATGACAATCATTCTACTTATTTGAGAAAACAGAAATCAAGTTAACTCTTAAGGACTTAACTGAATTATGGAATACTAGGGCTGGAAGGAGCCATTAAGAGCACCTCATCTGAGGCTTTCTTCTACCACAAGCCTTGCTAAATGTTTCCACCATTTGTAACTGAAGGTCTTTGTGACACTGATCTTTCAGTTTTCCTTTCTACACCTTGGGCTGAAACAGAGTAAGTTCACTTAATCTCAACCATCCCTTTCCATTATCAGCAAGTTCCCTGACATCTCAGTGTCTTTTCTTAGCCTTCATACATCTCTGGCTTTGACTGAAACCCAGCCGCCTCTTGAGGACATCACTGGCCCACTGGAGAAAGAAGCTGCTCGTGTTCTTCAGGATGGGGAAGTTGGCATTCTCCTTGCTTCCCATTGATACTTCCAGTCATGAATTCCACCTCTCCTGGGAAAACTCCTGCTCCTCTGAGATGGGACTGGTGTGAGAACCACCTAGTGCTCTCTCGCTCTCTCTCTCTCTCTCTTTCTCTCTCTCTCTTTCTCTCTCTCTCTTTCTCTCTCTCTCTATTTCTCTCTCATCATTAAGCTCTTTCAAGTATAAGAAATAGAAACCTATATAAAAAGCTCTACTAAAAGACTATTTATCATAATGGGAGACAAAGGATAGCCAGATTTCATAGGACCTGGTCCAGAGAGCTAAAAATCAAGAAGTACATTCACTGTAGCACACTCAAAAGACTAATTCAGTGTCCATCTCCCTTTTGCTTGCCCACCTCCACATAAGAGTGTGTAAAAGCTAATATTCACATTCCCAGCCTCCCTTGCAGCTGGCATTGACCATGTGGCATGGCTCTACTCAATTTCTGATCTTTTCTCACAGCTATGGCACTATTTCTCTCTTTCTCCTTGCAGCAAAACTTGAAAGAGTTGTATATGTGTGTTGTCTCTGGTTCCTCTTAATACAATCTCTCTTGAATCTGCTCCACACATTAACATTTGAGTTGTTTTCTTCTTACCTGATTTTGGCCATTGCCTCTTCCTGGTGTCATTTCTCTTCAGCCTGAAGAACTACCTTCAGCATTTCCTGCAGTGCTGGGTGCAAAGGATTTGGTGTCTTTCTCTTTCTGTCTCCACCAGCACCAATGGCAGACAACAACCTGGGTAAGTATGTGTTGTATAATAAAACATTTGGCTTGCCTTTGTCCCTGGTTCTCAAGGTAACCTCTAAATTCTTGGACATTACTGGATAATAGGAGTGTCTTTGTTATTCATGGTTGGCCTCTTGGATTACATCTAAGTTTATGTTAAATGAAGTCACTCATGGTGGACCCCCAGCTGGGAGCTGGCCATGCCAGAAAGACCAATTATATGATTAGAGGGTGGGGCTTTGAACCAGGTGATATTGATACAACCTCCAGGAAAGAGAGAGTACCTGGAGATTGAATTCAATCACATGACCAATGATTCAATCAATCATGCCTTCATAATGAAACCCCAAAAAAACACTCTGGACACTGAAGTTCAGGAAAGCTTCTCTGATTGATGAGACACATTGATATGTTGGAAGAGTGACACATCCTGCGGACATGGAATCTTCATGTTTTAGACACTCCCAGGTCTCACATCTCTTCATTGGCTGGTCCTGATTTGCATCTTTTTATAATAAAATTGTAACAGTAAGTACGGTGTTTTACTAAGTTTTGTGAGTATTTTAGTGAATTATTAAACCTGAGAGAGTAGTGGAAACCCTGAAGTTTTAGCCAGTTGGTCAAAAGTGTGGGAAGTCTGAGAATCCCAGAACTTGCAACTATTGTCTGAAGTGAGGGGAGTCTTGTGGAAGACTGTGGTCTCAACATGTGAAACTTGACCTAACTTCAGGTAGCTAGTGTCAGAACTGTGTCAGAACTGTGTTCCAAGCCCCATATTTCCCTGAGGTGGGCTGTCCCACGGTAGGAGGTTAGCAAATTCACTAGGCTCTCCTACCTAAGCCACATTTTTCCCAATCAGTTTTATCACTAATAAAGGTGATATTTACGTTGAAGCACATGTCAAAGGAGATATGCCAAAGGTTGCAGATGTAAACTAGACTTATTTGAAAGGGATGATAAAGGAACAATCGGCAGGCATGAATGGATGGTGTCAGTGAACTAACTCCTTAGAGAGCAAATGACTCAAGTTGTCCAAGCTATAAAGCCATATATTTTTTTCAGGAGGAAACAGAAGCTATAGAAATTATTCAAATTCAGTCCAGAGTAACAGCTAAACATGAAGAAAGGAGAGCAGGCCAGTGGATTCTCTGAGTAATGATCAGTGGAGAGTAGGACGAGGGAAGTGAGACACATTCTTGTATGGAAGATACATGGGATTTAAAGTCTCACAGTAAATTATAGATTACTTAGAAACGAGTTTTCTACTTCAGCTTCTTCTGTGGGACTTACAAAGGTGTAGCCTTGAGCAGAGGTTGTAATTTTTACTTTTAGGTTTAGCAAATAGGTTTTAATCATCATCATTAAAAAAATATGTCAGTAGAGAACTGGATCCCCATGGGTAGGTAGCAAATAGGCATAGACAGTCTGCTCAGATATGTGACGGAAACCCCAAAGAACATACTCAGCTCAACAGTCCTTCATCATTTCCCATATTGTCTTCTGTTAATGCTCACACCACAAGAAGAAGATCATGAATTAAGAAGACCCATCTAACGATCTGAAAGAAGGGCTGAAGTGAAAGCCAGTTGGACACCTAGGTGGTCCTGACTCCCACCTCCACAAACAATGCTATGAAGAACATCCTCATACATAGACCTTAAAGGGGTAGGTGACAAATTCCCAGGAGCAGAATTGCTAGGGTTTAAGAAGGGGTATACTTCATTTGACTCTGTCATACCAGACTGTTCTCTCCTATGACTGTACCCATCTTCACTCCCACTATATCCTTGTGAACTTTGCAGGTTTCCTCTTCTGTATCTAGCCTGTTCATATCCTTTGCCCATTTAACAAATTAGGATTTCTGTCATCTTTTTTATGACAAGCAGGATTTTTTTAAGTTTATTGGGGTGACATTGGTTAATACAATCATATAATTTTCGGATATACATTATAATTTGACATCTATATATATTCTATTGTATGATTACCAATCAGAGTCCAGTTTCCTTCAGCTACCATATATTTGATCCCCTTTACCCACTTCACCTTACTCCTCCTCCCGATATTTGACCCCCTTTACCCTGTATACCTCCCCTTTCTTCCCCCACTCCCTACCCTCTGGTAACCTCTAGTCCATTGTCCATGTCCCTGAGTCTCTCTTTGTCATGTTCATTTGTTGCTTTTAGGTTTATATCCCACATATCAGTGATATCATGTGGTTTTCAACTTTTTCTGTCTGGCTTATTTTGCTTAGCATGATTATCTCGAGGTCAGTCCCTGTTGTCGCAAATGGCAATATTTCATCTCTTCTTATGACTGAGTAATATTCCATTGTGTATATGGACCACAGCTTCTTTAGCCAATCATCTATTGTAGGACACTTCGGTTGCTTCCATGTCCTGGCCACTGTGAATAATGCTGCTTTGAACATCGGTGTGCAAATATCTTTTCAGATATGAGTTTTTAAGTCTTTGTGGATAAATATCCAGTAGAGGGATTGCTGGATTATAATATAAATCAATTCTTAGTTTTTTGAGAGACCTCCATGCTGTTTTCCATAGTGGCTGTACCAATTTGCAGTCCCACCAGCAGTGTATGAGTGTTTCTTTTCCTCTGCATCCTCTCCAACATTTGTTATTACTTGTCCTGTTGATTCTAACAGGTGTGAGATGGTAACTCATTGTGGTTTTGATTTGCATTTCCCTCATAGCTAGCGATGTTGAGCATCTTTTCATATATTTGCTGGACATTTGTATGTCCTCTAGGGAGAAATGTCTGTTCAGTTCCTCTGCACATTTTTTGATTGGATCATTTTGTTGTTGTTGTTGTTGTTGTTATCGAGTTGTATGAGTTCTTTGTACATTTTGAATTTTAGGCCTTTTTCAGAGACATTGCTTGCAAATATATTTTCCCATTCAGATGGTTGTCTCTTTACCTGTTGACGATTTATTTTGCCGAGCAGAAGCTTTTTAGTTCGATGTAGTCCCATTTATTTATTTTTGCTTTTACTTCTCTTACCTTTGAGGTCAAATTCATAAAATCCTCTATAAGTCCAAGGTCCTTGAGTTTAATGCCTATGTTTTCTTCTATGCATTTTATATTCTTGCATGATTCCTTGTATTTCTACAATGTCAATCATAATTTCTCCTCTTTCGCCCCTGATTTTATCTTATATTCAGGTCCTTAATCCATTTTGAGTTAATTTTGGTGCATGATGATAGACAACAGTCTAGTTTCATTCTTTCGCAGGTGACCTTTCAATTTTCCTGGCATCATTTATTGAAGAGGCTTTCCTTTCTCCACTGTATGTTTTTGGCTTTTTTTTGTAGAAAATTTTTTGTCCATATAAATATGGGTTTACTTCTGGACTCTCAATTCAGTTCCACTGGTCTATGTGTCTGTTTTTCTGCCAATAGCATGCTTTTTTGGTTACTGTCGCTTTGTAGTATAATTTGATGTTGGACAGAGTGATGCCTCCAGCCTCGTTGATTTTTCTCAGGATGGCTTTGGTGATTCGGGGTCTTTTGTGCTTCCATACAAATCTGATTTTTTTGTTTTATTTCTTCAAAAAATGCCGATAGGATTTTGATGGGGATTGAATTAAATCTGTGTAATGCTTTAGGTAGTAAGGTCATTTTAACTATGTTGATTCTTCCAAGCCAAGAATATGGAATATCTTTCCATTTCTTTGTATCTTCTTCAATTCCTTTTAATAGTGTCTTGCAGTTTTCATTATACAGGTCCTTCACATGTTTCATTAAATGTATTTCTAGATATTTTATTCTTTTTGTTGCAATTGCAAAAGAAATTATTTTTTCCGCTTCTTTTTCTGAAACTTCATTATTAGAGCATAGGAACAGTATAGATTTTTGAATGTTGATTTTGTATCCAGAGACTTTATTTGCTTATTGTTTCTAGTAGTGTTCTTGTTGAGCCTTTAGGGTTTTCTATATAGAAAATCATGTCATCTGCAAATAGTGACAATTTGACTTCTTCATTTCCTATTTGGATGCCTTTTATATCTTTCTCTTGTCTGATTGCACTTGCTAGGACCTCCAATATTATATTGAATAACAGTGGTGATAGCGAACAGCCTTGACTTGTTCTTGATCTTAGAAAGGCTTTTAGTTTTTCATCATTAAGCATAATGTCAGCTGAGGGTTTGTCATAGATGGCCTTTATTATGTTAAGGTACTTTCCTTCTATACCAATTTTGTTAAGTGCTTTGATCATAAATGGGTGCTGTGTCTTGTCGAAGACTTTTTCTGCACCTATTGGCATGATCATATGATTCTTATTTTTTAAGTTGTTTATGTGGTGTATCACATGCATATGTTGAACCATCCCTGTGCCTCTGGGATGAAACCCACTTGATCGTGGCGTATAATCTTTTTAAAATGTTGCTGTATTCAGCTCACTAGTATCTTATTTATGATTTTTGCATCTGTGTTCATGAGAGATATTGGTCTGGAGTTTTCTTTTTTTGTGTCATCTTTACCAAGTTCTGGTATCAGGGTGATATTGGCCTTATAAAATGAGTTGGGAAGTATTGCCTCCTCTTTGATTTTTTGGAAGAGTTTGAGAAGAATAGATATTAAATCTCCTTTGAATGTTTGATAGAATTCACTGGTAAAGCTGTCTGGTCCTGGACTTTACTTTTAGGTAAGGTTTTGATGATTATTTCAATTTCCATACTGTTGATTGGTCTATTTAGATTATCCAGATCTTCTTGATTCCGTCTAGGAAGATTGTATTTTTCTAAGTACTGGTCCATTTCTTCTAGGTTATTAAATTTGGTGTTATATACTTTTTCATAGTATTCTTGCATGATCCTTTGTATTTCTGTGATGTCAGTCGTAATTTCCCCTGTTTCACCCCTAATTTTGTTTGTGTTCTTTCTCTTTTTTCTTTAGGAGTCTAGCCAGGAGTTTGTCAATTTTATTTACCTTCTTAAAGAACCAATGCCTGTTGCGTTTATTTTTTCTATTGTTCTTTTATTTTCAATTTCATTTATTTCTGCTCCTATTTTGATTATTTCTTTCCTTCTGCTGACTTTAGGCTTCATTTGTTTTTCCTTTTCGAGTTTTTTTAAGATGAAGTGTTAGGTTGTTTATTTAGATTCATTCTTGTTTTTGGAGATAGACCTGTAACTATATGAACTTTCCTCTTATTACCGCTTTTGCCATGTCCCAAAAGTTTTGATATGTTGTACTATCATTATCATTCATTTCTATGTATCTCTTGATCTCTCTTTTTATTTCTTCCCTGACCTAGTTATTCTTCAGTAGCATGTAGTTTAATCTCCATGTATTTGTGGTTCATCCCACTTTCTTTTTGCAATTGATCTCTAGTTTCAAAGCATTATGATCAGAGAATATGGTTGGTATAATTTCATCCCTCTTGTATTTGTTGAGGCTATTTCTGTGTCCCAGTATGTGGTCAATTCTTGAAAATGTTCCATGTGCACTAGTGAGGAATATAATAAGCAGCTGTTTGGGGATGGAAGGCTCTGTAAATGTCAATTATGTCCAGTTGGTCCAATGTGTCATTTAAGGATGTTATTTCCTTATTGATTTTCTGTTTGGATGATCTGTCCATATCCAACAATGGGGTATTTAGGTCCCCTACTATGATAGTGTTTTGGTCTGTTTCTCCCTTTAGTTCTGTTAGTAATTGCTTTATATACTTCAGGGCTCCCTGATTGGGAGCATAGATATTAATAAGTGTTATGTCTTCCTGGTGCATGATTCCTTTTATCATTATGAAGTGTCCCTCAGTATCTTTCTTTATCTTTTTTATTTTGAATTCTATTTCATCCTGTATTAGTACTGCTACTCCTGCTTTTCTCTGAATGCCATTTCCAACAGGATACTTTAAAAATATATTATTGCTATTACTCTCTTATTGGTTTTAAACATTTACTAAGTCCTTACCCACTCCTAGGCCACAAAGGTGTTTTCTCACATTTTCTGTATTAACTTTATTCAATAATTCAAGGAACATTTATTGCTCAACCCTCTTCTAAGCCTCCATGAAGGTTACATACTAATGGGGAGAGACAGTTACGGAACAAAACAAATAACTACATGACGTAGCATTTGGGAAGATGGTCAGTATTATGGCAAGAGGAAAGAATAGGGAGTGCTGAGATGAGTGGTTTTCAATTTTAAATGAGGTGATTGGAGAGGCTTTATTGTGAGGGTGAGATTGGAGCAAAGACTTGAAGGAGGCGACTGTAGGGTTAACTCAGAACACAGCCCCTCCACATACTCAGGAGACTGAAAACTGCCCTGCCAGCAGCCAAAGAAGGCAGTACACAAAGGGCTTTCAGCAGTGCCTACTCCTAAGGACATTTTCTGCAGCTCCCATGGACGTTATCTGCTCCTGTAACCAAGCAGCACATCTTGCTCCCATCCATCTAAGAAGGCAGCTGGTCCCCCAGTGAGGTAGCTCCTTCCTCTGCTTGCATGCATACGGAAAAATTCTGCTTTCTCTTGGTCAGCAGCAGCCTTTTCCTGAAGCTCTGACCAGCTAGCTGCTGCTGAAACTTCTCAGCCTCGTAAGTAATAAACAGCTTCTCATCTCTCTGGTCCTCCTGATGGTTTTTCCAGAATATCCAAACCCAGGTGCAAGTTCCAGGCCTGGGGCTCCTGCGTTACAGTAGGGGAGAGGGAAGAGACCAGTGGGGCTAGAACAGAATGAGTGGAGGAGAGTAGCAGGAGAGGGGTCAGAGAGTTGACAGGCACCACATGGTGTAGGGCCTCAGAAGTCATAATAACAGCTTGTCCCTGAGTTAAATGGGAAATGATGGAGGATTGTTATAGGTTGGATTGTGTCTTCCAAAAAGGATATGTTGAAAATCTAACCCCTGGGGCCTGTGAATGTGACCTTATTTGGAAATAGGGTCTTTGCAAATGTAATTAGTTAAGATGAGGTCACACTGTGTTAGGGTGGTCCTCATCCAACAACTGATGTCTTTATAAGAAAAGCATGTGAGCACATAGAGACAGGGAGAGGAGAAGGCCATGCGAAGACAGAGGAAGAATTGGAGTGATGAGTCTATAAGCCAAAGAATGCCAAGCAGTGCAGATAAACACCAGAAATCAGGAGACAGGCATGGGATTGACTCTCCCTCACAGCCTCCTGAAGGAATTGATCCTGCCAATACCTTATTTCAGACTTCCAGCCTCCTGAACTGTGAGAGAATGAATTTCTGTTGTTTTAAGGCACCAAGTTCGTGGTACAGACATGTGCCACTTAATGACAGGAATACATTTTCAGAAATGTGTTGTTAGGCAATTTTGTCATTCTGTAAACATCATAGAGTGCACTTATACAAACCAAGATGGTCTAGGCTACTACACATCTAGGCCCAGCAGTATAACCTATTGCTCCTAGTCTATAAATCAGTACACAATGTTACTGTACTAAGTACTGTAGGCAATTTTAACACAATGATAAATATCTGTGCACCTAAACATAGAAAAGATGCAGTGAAAATACAATTTAAAAGATAAAAAATAGTACCCCTGTATAGAGTCTTACCATGAATAAAACTTGAAGGACTGTAAGTACTCTGGGCGAATCAGTGAGTGACTGGTCAGTGGTAGCACCAGTTATACACCATCTTGATTACTGTAGCTTTAGACTAAGTCCTAAAATTAAGTTGCATTAGTCCTTTAACCTTGCATTTCTAGAAGAAACCACACTTGATCATGGTGCATTAGTGTTCTAACATATTGTTGAATTTGATTTATAAGTTTTTTTTGTTAATTTTCTGGCTTCAATCTTCACAGGGGATATTGGTCTGTAGTTGTCTTCTTGCTAATTTTTAAAAAACTTTTATTTTATTATTAGTTTCAAGTATATAGTACCTTGGTTAAACAATTATATAGTTTATAAATTGATCTCCCCTAATTGCTTTCTCTCCTCTGGCTCTCCACCTAGCCATTACCTTACTGCTGACTGCATTCCCTTGGCCATGCTCCCCATCCCCGTGACCATCTATCAATTACTAATTTGTACTTCTATAACCCTTCACCCCATTCTCCCAGCCCCCCAAACTCCCTCCCCTCTGGCCATCACCAGATTGTCCTCTATATTTGTGAGTCTGTTTTTTATTAGTTTGTTCTTTTTGTTCCTTAGATTCCACATATAAGTGAAATCATATGATATTTATCTTTGTCTGACTCATTTTACTCAGCATAATAACCTCTAGGTCCATCCATGTTGTTGAAAATGGTAGGATTTCATTTTTTTAATGGCTGAGTAATATTCCATTATATATATGAACCATAACTTTTTTATCCAATTTTCTGTTGGGTATTTAGGTTTCTTCCATATCTTGGCTATTGTAAATTGTGCTGCCATGAACATAGACATGCATAGATCTTTACAAATTATTGTTTTGATTTTCTTTAGATAAATACCCAGAAGTGCAATTGCCAGATCAAAAAGTAAATCCATTTTTAATTTTTTGAGAAACCTCCAAACTGTTTTCCATAGTGGCTATACCCATTTGCAATCTCACCAACAGTGTATGAGGGTTCCCTTTTCTCCGCATCCTCACCAACCCTTGTTGTTCTTTGATTTATTGATGATAGCCATTCTGACAGGCATGAGATGATATCTCATTGTGGTTTTAATTTGTATTTCTCTGATAATTCGTGACCTTGAGCATCTTTTCATGTGTCTATTGGCCATCTATATTTCCTTTTTGGAGAAATATCTGTTCAGGTATTCTGCCCATTTTTTAATTGGATTGTTTGGTTTTTTGTTGTTGAGTTGTATGAGTTTTTTATGTATTTTGGATATTAACCTCTTATCAGATGTATTATAAGTTCTTGCTGATATTTTTAAAAGTCTGTTTTTTGTTTCATAGTAATAATGTTCCAATTCCTCAATTTTCTGAAAAAAAAAGTGTAAGACTAGCACAATTTCTTCCTTAAATATTTGATAGAAGTAATAAATATAGCACCTGGCTGGGAGTTTTATTTGTGGGGAGATTTTAAGATATGAATCCATTTTCCTTACCCGATATAGTTGCTCAGATACTATTTTTTTCTTCTCATAGTAATTTGTGTCTTTGAAAGAATTTGTCTACTTCATCTAAGTTGCACCAGAAGCTGGAACAGATCATCAGCCTTGTATCCATCAACAGCTAAAGGTAGCCAAACCAAGGAGAAGGGGGCTTCTCAGTCCTGGGCCATCTTCCCGTTGAAGTGGGAGGGCAAAGCTCAAGATTGGGTGGTACAGGCGAGGTCATCGGGCCAATATGCCCCTGGTACACCTGGGCCCCCTGCATTAGTGCCTTGCTTTGGGCCCTGCAGGGAGGGAGAGGTGGCAGGACCAAGGCCCCACCCCAGCAGCAGCAGCAATATCCTCAGCCTCCCAACCTTGTGTCCAGGTGTTGTGACAGCTCCCACCCTCCTTGCTATTTATACCCCAACCACCTATTTATTTAATTTATCTGCACCTCACAGTCTCCACTGTAAATATGTATCACCCCGGATGTTGCCAACCTATCACTGGCCTTCTGCCCTCCTCCCGCAATGTGGAAGAGAGAACCTACTAAGACAAAAGTCAAATCATGTCATCTCTGTATTCAACCCCCTACTCCACTCCCAGTAGCTTCAATGCACCCAAATTCCTTAAAATCTGGCAACTCCTTCTTCTCTCAGTTCTATGTGCAGCATGGTGAACTTACTAATCTCTTCTCCCCTCCCCTGCCCATTAAGGCAGGGTGAAGAGGGGGCAGGCATAGGCCAGGTGTGTTCTGACCCAAGAAAATGACTTTTGATGAGACTCAGGTGAGAGAGACCATGGTCTGATTAAAAAGCAAGTGTGTGTTGGGTTACTCTATGCCAGGCAGGCAGTGTTCTGCAAGCTGGGGGCACTGTACCTGGTAATAAGCGATGCAGGGAGTGGGAGAAATGGGGCGAAATTTTAATGAGGTGGCCAGAAAAGCCTCTCTGAGGGGATGACATCTGAGAAGGACCTGAAAGAAGTCAAAGAGTAAGCCACGTGGCTCCACGGGGGAAGAGAGTTCCAGATAGGAAAGAGCCAGTGCAAACAATCTGAGGCAGGAGTAGGTCTGGTGTATCTCAGAAAGGGGAGGAGGCCAATATGGATGGATCTGAGTGAGCATGGTAAGGAGAGGAGGGAAGGAGGTCAGAGAGGATGTGAGCTGGATCATAGCAGCCTTTGTAGACCACTGGAGAGGATTTGGCTGTGTCTCTGGGTGAGAGAGGAGCTTGGGGCAGGTTTGGAACAGAGAAATTCTGTGACCTGACCTAGGTGTTCAGGCTGCCATAGCTTCAGCAGTCCATCTGTGGGACAAGGCAGTAGGCTTAATCTGGGCTTTGCTAGGTGGGGAAGGAAGAACCAGAGAGAGATAGGACCCGAAAGCCCAGTCAGTGTACTGCAGATCAAGAGCTGCAGGAAGAGAGGATCCTAGAGATCCCAGAGGGTCATCTTTGAGAATTTAGGAGAATACTGATCACCCCAGGTGTGGCATCATATACAATACTCAGAAGGCGCTTGTCTAAAGAGTGTGGAAAATAATTAGACCTATATTAGAAGCTCCTCTTCTCACACATAGCAAATCTGAAAAGATTCAAAAGGATCAAACAGTTTCTAAGTAAAGTAACAATATTCAATTTTAAAAAGTTTGGAAATAGATCAAGGATTGCAAAATATTTAGCACACAAGGAAAAATATATAGTTTGCGACAACAACAAAAAATTACCAAGGATGCCAAAAGTCAGAAAAATTCAACCTGTAGAAGGAAATAAGTCAATCAAAAAGAGGCATCCCACGTGAAAGGGAAGAGGAAAAACTTGATCTGTGGACAACATGATTGTCTCTGTAGGAAATCCTGAGAATCTACGAAAGAGTGACTAGAACTAATTAGTGAGTTTAGTGAGATTATAGCATAAAAGCTATATCAGAGGGAGCTAACTCCCCGTATCCCAAAAACTTCAACAAGTGTTCCAGCCCTTTTTCTCCCTGACCTGAAGCAAGTCCAGTAAGCCCTAAATTCCGATTCTACTGTCCCTGGGTTTTATCTCTTCTCTCTCTCAAACTAAGTTCTTTCCTGTTTGGAAACCAACCCAGTGGTGACAAGGATTTTGGGAAAACAGAAATCTCGTGAGAGGCATATTTTCTGAAGAACAATTGGGATCAAAAGTTTTTTAAAAAAATTGCAAGTAAACACACAGGTCAACATCTCTACCCTCTGGAATCTATCTTATGGGAAGAAGCACTCATGGAAAGTCTTCAATACAAGGATTCCAATGAAAAATTAGCCAGAATAATTTAAGAAAAGGAAATAATATAAACATTCAAGAATTACATTGTTCACTGACATAATTTTTGAAGCACTATTAGAAAGAGGTCATAGTCATATGTTCAGTGAAATATTTTCAGGATAAATTAATACTAAGCTTGTGAAAAATACTCTAAGTAATAACCTTATACATTTCTCTTATCATTATACATTTAATGCTGAATATCAGAACACAATTGATTTTCATTTTCTTGCATTTCCTAGTTGTCTTCAATTACTTTGTACCACTCTCTGAATCCCCAGCACCTTCACTCCCCTCCAAAGCTGAGGACAAAGACAAGGAAATACACAGGCGGGTGCAGTGGCTAAAAGGAAGACCCAGAACACTAGCTCAGTTTTATTTGCTGCATTTAACAAGTATTTAATCATCCCATTCCTGAAACAGGGAAACAAAGAAGTGGGCCTGGGGAAGCAAACTACAATATGGGCAAACATTGAGGCCCCAGGGAGAGTATGGCACTGCTCCAGAAATTGATTTCCTGGGCATTGCCTGGTTGAGAGGGGGAGTGGTCACAGGATTAAATCCAAGACCCCCTTCCGAAACCCAGGGGGAAAAGGTGTCTGATGTGCTGGATGTTTCCCATCACCAGGTAGAGCCGATGGAAAAAGGAGTTGACAGCATCTTGGAGGAGACCAGGGTCTTCAGCAGTCCACCTACTGAAAGTGAGGGGTAAAAGTCAAGTTAGAGGGGATGACTCCCTTTCACCCCCAGCACATCACACCCCCTTCTGAGACATGACACTTGAGTGTTCCTTCCTATCCATTACAGAGCCCCCTCTCCAGCTAAGACTGGCTCTTAGGCCCTGAGCACTGGCCACCACCCCCATGCTGACCCATTCCAGAACTGACACAGCCAGGATCCTGCCTTGCACTCTGAACTCAATTAGAACGGCCTGCTGATGAGGTGGGTCCTCTATGTCCATGGCCAAGTGGACTATCTCTGCCTCCAGGTGGGATTGGAAAGGCACATTGATCATGCTGAGGGAGTTGTGGTTAAGGCGCCATCCATGAGCTGCTGAACTGGCCAGTGCCTCAGGTTTGCTCACACCTCAGAGGCTGGCCTTCACCCCAGGCTTCCCATCGGGGTGTCCACCCCCACCGTGCCTCACATACACCCAGTCCTGCCAGCTCAGGCCACCTCGGCCTGCCTCCCTCCTCCCTCAACTCATCCTCTCCCACCTCCCTCACTCTGTGGGGCCTGCCTGCCCATCCTCCAACTTCCTCTCCTCTCCCACTGCCCCTGCCACCAGGCTACCTCAGCTTCGCCTCCCTGCTCCCATTTTTGTCCCCCTACCCCACTCCCGCCCCAGGTTGTCCTGTGGGATATCCCTGACCCATCCGTTAGCCACTGGGCCTCAGGGGCTCGTTGTAAAGGATACAAGATGATGCGTACGTCTCTTGATCCTTCAGCCTCTGGAGCTGCGTCTCCACCTGGCCCGGAAGCACGTGCTGCCTGTGCCACATGGGGAGCCCCTACGGCTACTGATCCCACCCCTTCGATTCCAGGGCCACCGAGGCCATGGTGGCCACCCTGCTCGTATCGGGCATCAGGGCCTCCATGATGGTCATAGGCACAGGCGCCACCCTGGTTGTCAGAGGCAACAGGGCCGACCTGGTCGGCAGGGGCAGCAAGGTCGCCCTGGTCGTCAGGGGCAACAGGGCTCCCCTGGCCACTAGGAGTACCAGGGCCACCCTGGTTCTCAGGGTTACCTGGGACACTAGGGTCGCCAGAACCACTTTGTTCTTCCAGAATGTTAAGAAGACCATGGCTATTTGGGTCTCCAAGGCCAACCTGGTCTTCAAGGCTGTCAAGGTCACCTCCCGCACCAGGCACACCCACTGCCCCTTCTTCTACAGCCTGTATGGCAGCTGCGACTTCCCTTATCCCTTCAGAGGCCATCTTGACTGCAACGGCCCTCTCAGCCCACGACCGAGGTGCCGAGGCCCCTCCAGACGTTCCACTCTTTCAGGCGACTGCCGATAGGGATACAGTGCGCCTGCGCAAGAACGACGGTTTGACAGCAGTTCCTGCCAAGCTGGCCCAGAGAGCACACGGATGGCTTAGCCAATGAGGACGCTCCCAAGAAGCTCCGCCCCCCCAGTGTGCCCGTGGCAATGGAATGACTCCCCTTCTGCTTAGGCTGAGGCCCTGGGCATGTGACAGTTTCCCACCAAGCCTGCCCGGCCCCACGCTTGCGGGTGAACCTAAGAGCCTGTGCCAGTGCCAGGATGGTCCCCCTCACGTGTGACAAGCTTGCCGACCTCAGGTCCCCTTTCATCGTTCTCAGGGAAAGAGTCCGGGGCAACAGGGCCAGGCCCTTCACGTTCCTATCTCTGGGCACCACACAGGGCAGAGCCTACGAGCCTGCTTAGTTGAGCGGGGACCATCACTGGGGTAGCTCCCAGCAGGAGTCACACCTGGGCCCTGCCTGACCCCGGGGACCCTCCAGCCCAGTCCCTGCAGGAGGGCGGATGGGTGGACTTCGCTCCTCCAGTGCCATTTCTCACTCCAGGCACTGTTGCTCCATGGTGACTACCCTCCCCGGGAGGCGGGTAGCCGGTCCTGCTGCCTTTGCCCAGGGCCTCCTGGGCTCCAGACGCACACACTGCAATGTCTCTAGGAGGCAGGCTTAGGCCCAGATCAGCTCAGGTGCTCACGACGGACCAGCCGAGCTCGAGGGCTGCACTGTGGGGAGCACCACCTGGTGGACAGGTCCCAGTCACTTGGCCCTCTGCTGGCACAGCTCTCATGGGCTCTGCCTTCCCCAGGAACAGTTGTCCAGCACTCAGGTGTGGGTGATGGGTGGGGCTGGAGGTGCCAGGGGTTCTCACCTGGGCGGTGACTCTACGAGCTGCTGCACTGCTGAGTGCTGGTCTACTTTTGTGTCTGCAAGGGAAGGTGTAGCTGCAGGCAGGCAGGGCTGGGGACGATGGCAGGACTCACAAACAGCATTCCATGGGGCACCTCCGGTCTGTGCCAGGATCCCCTGATGCCATGGGGAGGTGCCTGGGTCAGCATCTGGGCCTGGGCCCAGCCCGGGCCCGGGTCTCAGGGGTAGGAGAGGAACCTTAGTCCAGGTCGCTAGATCCCCACTGCATGGTTGCAGACGCCTCCCCACCTTCTACATCCAGGTCCAGCAACCTTCCCTCGTAAGGGGCAGAGACCAAGGCAGCAGCTGCCCCTCCCTTGTACCAGGGTTTACATTCTCGCCCCCCCTCTCCCAGTTCCTCTCCAGTCCACGACATCCAGGTTGCAGGAGAAAAGCTATATCAGAGGGAGCCAGCTCCCCGCATCCCAGAGACTACACCAGGTGTCCCAGGCGTCTTCTTCTCTGACCTGAGGCAAGTCCAGTCAGCCCTCAAATTCCTATTCTACTGTCCCTGGGTTTTATGTTGTCTCTCTTGCAAACTACGCTCTTTCATGTTCAGAAAACACCCCAACAGCAACAAGGATTTTAGGAAACCAGAAATCTGATGAGAGGTACGTTTTCTGAAGAGCAATTGTGATCAAGAGTCTTAAAAAGAAATAGCAAGTAAATACGCAGATCGACATCTCTACCCTCAGGAATCTATCTTACAGGAAGAAGCACGCATGGAAAGTCTTCAATTCAAGGATTCCTTTAAAAAAATTAGCCACAAAAATTTAAGGAAAGGGAAATAATATAAACGTTCAAGAATTATATTATTCGCTGACATATTCTTGAAGCACTTTTAGAAAGAGGTCACGTTCCTATGTTCGATGAAGACTTTTAGGAGATATTAATGCTAAACTTACGAAAAATACCTGAGTAATAACCCTATACATTTCTCTTAACATTACACATTTAACGCATAAGTACAAGTTTAAAACAGCAAAGATATACCAAAATGTTGACTGTGCTTAATGCCCAATGTCAGACACAACTGATTTTCATTTTCTTGCTTTTCCTAGTTTTCTTCAATTACTTTGTACCACTCTCTGAATCCCCATAACCTCCCCTCTCCTCCAAGCCGAGGACAAAGGCAAGGAAATATGCAGGCGCAGAGGCTGAAAAGCAGACCCAGAATACTAGCTTGGTTTTGTTTGCTGCACTTAACAAGTATTTAATTACTCCATTTCTGAAGCAACAGGGAAACAAACAAGTGGGTCTGGAGAAAAAAACGACAATATGGGCAAACAGTGAGGCCCCAGGGAGACAGTGAGCTGCTCCAGAAATCGATTCTCTGTGGAGTGCCCAGCTGGGGGGTCGCAGCATTAGGGCCCAGAACCCCTTCCGAGCCTCAGGAGAAAGTGGGGTCTGCTGTGCTGAATGTTTCGAATCACCAGAAAAAGCCTTTGGAAGAAGGAGTTGACAGAATCTAGGAGGGGACCAGAGTCTTCAGCAATCCACCTGCTGAAAGTGAGGGGAAAAAGTCAAGTTAGAGGGGATGACTCACTATCACCCCCAGCAACTGTGCCCACTCCTGAGACCTGACACTTGAGTGTAACCTCCTATCCATTACAGAGCCCCTCTCCAGCTAAGACTGGCTCTTAGGCCCCGAGCACCAGCCACCACCCTGTGTTGGCCCATTGCAGAACTGACACAGCCAGGATGCTGCCATGCACTCTGAACTCCTTTTGAACAGCCTGCTGACGGCGTGGGGCCTCTATGTCCATGGCCAGTCGGGCCATCTCTGCCTCCAAGTGAGACCCAAATGGCACAGTGATGGTGCTGAGAGTGTTGTGGTTAAGGCGCCATCCATCATGGCTGAACTGGCCAGTGCCTCAGGCTTGCTCACACCTCAGAGGTTGCCCTTCGCCCAGGCTTCCCATTGGAGAGTCCACCCCCACCTTGCCTCACACCCACCCAGTCCTGCCAGATCAGGCCACCTTGGCCTGCCTCCCTCCTCCCTCAGCTCATCCTCTCCCACCTCCCCCACTCTATGGGGCCTGCCTGCCAACCTCCAGCCTCCTCTCCTCTCCCACTGCCCCTTCCAACAGGCTACCCCAGGTTTGCCTCCCTGCTCCCATTTTTGTACCTCTACCCCACACCCGTCCCGGGCTGTCCTGTGCCCTGTCCCCTAAAGCCATGGTCCGCCCTGTGGGATGGCCCTGACCCATCCATTGGCCACTAGGCCTCGGGCCCTCTTTAGAAAGGATACAAGACGATGGGTCGGTCTCCTCGTCCTACAGCCTCTGGTGGTGCGTCTCCACCGGGCCCGGAAGCACGCGCTGCCCGCGCCACATTGGCAGCTCCTACGGCTGCTGATCTCACCCTTTCCTCAACTCCATGACCGCCCAGGCCATGGTGGCCAGCCTGCTCGTATCTGGCATCAGGGCCTCCCGGATGGTCATGAGTACCGGCGTCGCCCTCATCGTCATAGGCACCAGGGTCACCCCGGTCGTCTGGGACACCAGGGCCTCCGGGATGGTCATGGGCACCAGCTCCCTCCCGGACATCATGGGCACCAGGGTCACCCTGGTTGTCTGCGACACCAGGGCTTCCGGGATGGTCATGGGCACCGGTGCCGCCCTGGCCATCAGGACTGCCAGGGGCGCACTGGCTGCTGGGGCCACCAGGGCAATCCTGGCCCTGAGGGCTGCCAGACTCGATCTGGCAGTTGGGCCCACCGGGGCCACCCTGGTCTTCTGGGCCTTCGAGGACATCCCCCGCACCAGCCATACCCCCTACCCCTTCTTCTGCGGCCTGAATGGCTGCTTCAACTTCCCTTCTCGCCTCGGAGGCCATCTTGACTGCGACGGCCCTCTTGGTCCCGCGCCTGAAGGAACGGAGACCCCGTGTGGACGTTCCACGGGTTCACGCACGCCGCCGCTAGGGACTTCCGGGGCGCATGCGCTAAGCGCGGCTATTCAAGTGCAATGGAGTCGACGGGTTCCCGCCAAACGTGCTCAGAGAGCTTGCGGATGGCTTAGCCAATGAGAACGCCTCCACGAAGCTCCACGCCCTCCCTAGTGCGCCTGCGCCAATGGCATCCTCCCCCCGCCCCCGCCCCGCGCTCCACCTTGCCTGGGCTTAGGTCCTTGGCATGTGACAGTTTCCTACCAAGCTCGTTCCGCACCACACCCGCGGGTTAACCTAAGGGCCTGTGTCAGTACCAGGACGGTCCCCCTCATGTGTGACAAGCTTGCTGACCTCTGGTCCCTTGTCATTGAGCTCTGGGAATGAGTCTGGCACTACGGGGCCACTCCCTTCATGTCCCTGTCTCTGGGTGCCACACATGGCTTGAGCCTCCGAGCCTGCGTAGTTGAGTGGGGACCATCCCTGAGGTGGTTCCCAGCAGGAGTCACACATGGGCCCTGCCTGACCCCAGGGACCCTCCAGCGCAGTCCCTGGGGGAATTGGGATGGTTGGGCTTTGCTCCTTCATCACCATTTCTCAATCCAGGCACTGTTGCTATGTGGTGTCTGCCAACCACCGCATCCTCTCAGGGTCTCCTGGGCTTTAGGCACACAGACTACAATACATCCAGGTGGCAGGCTTGAGCTGGAGCTCAACTCAGGGGCTCTGGTGGGACCAGAAGGAACAAGGGCTGTAGTAAAGGGAACACCACACCTGTGACAGCTCCCAGTCACTTTGACCTTTGCTGACAAAGCCCTCATTGGCTTTCCCTACCTCAGTATCAAAGTCTTGTAGCTCTCTGGGGAGCTGAAGGTGACAGGAGCCCTCAACTGGGAGGTAACCCTGTGTCTGCTGGCATGCCTGGTGCTAGTCTACTTCTGTGTTAAGTAAGGGGTCAAGTTAACCAGAAAAGTACAGCTGGAGGTGGGCAAGGCTGTGTGGCCTCTGTCCCCACACTGCCCATTTGCCTGCAAGTTGTTGGGGTGAGTAGATGCAGTGTTCCTTCCCAAGGATCTGGAGCTGCTCACCTGGCGTGCTCAGGCTTGCCCACACCCTACATCTGGGGGGGGGGGTCTAAGGTGGGCACCAGCCAGGGAAGGGATCCAGCTTGGTTCCCACCTGCGAGCTTAAGGCTGATGCACTGTCCACGTCTCAAGTCTTCTGTGTAGCAGCTTCCCTTAACCCCGCTTGGTGTCGCATCCAATCCTGAGACAGCCGCAGAGTGGACCTAGAAAGCCTTCCCCACACCCTGACATCAGCTGGAGGGGTGGGGCTAGGCAAGGGGGTGGGAGCAACGGGGACATTCTTACTGTGCTAAAAGCCACTGCAAACATAGCAATAAAAACGTCATTTTCCAAAGCTGGCTCCTGCTTCACCTCTGCTTGTCTGAGGGGAGGGGAAGAGTCCAGAACTGGAGGTTTCAGGGGAGCCCTCCTCACCTCGAGCTGCTTCCTTGGGCAAATATTTCTTCTGAGGGTCTCCGTGCCCTGCATGTGTCCAGAAACTGGGAATAATAGAGCAGAGAAGGAAACCAGCAGAAAGCCTTTTCCCCACGGAGCTTACATACTTGGGGAGAAAGGATAATAGTATGGTAAAGAGGAACACACCAAGAAGGGCAGGTTGGTGAAGGGGCTCAAAAGAAAACACAGGAAAGAGTAGTTAGTGGGTCAGGAAGTACTGGATGTGCAGGATGAAGAAACGTGTTGTCAAGGAGGACCTCCAGCTTTGGCATAACTGGGTCTTACTGACATAGGGCCAGCCATCAAGGGAAAAATAACCTGGGCAGGGTGACAAGTGAAGAGCTCTGTTTTGACCTCCTAATGAGCTCCTTCCTGTGTTTTCTCCATATCTCTAGAATCACTTCCTGCTCACCATCAACTGCAGGCTGCTTATTCCTGCTGAGCCTCAGGGCCCCTGCATCCCCTCATGCCCTCTGACTTTGGGCTGCTGTGATGGACACCTCTGTACCCAGTGCCAGCACTCCCCTCCAGCTCCCTGCACATCCTCTTTTCCTGCTTCCACCCAGCCTGTGCACAGCGTGGGACTGGGAGTGCAGAGGAGTTTGCACCCCTGGACACAGTTCTCTGCTGATGCAGCCAGGAGTCACTGGGTAAATGCCTCATTCACTTATGATTTGGTGGGATAATTCTGAGGTGCAAGTGACTGTTGAATGAATGAAATAGAAATGGACAAATGAACATTGAAGTATTAGGCTGTTGTTACATATCTCAGCGAAACGTGGGAGGAAAGTTTCTGAAGGAATACATCCATATTTATGCTACATATTTGTATATCATATGAATTGTTTATAATAAGAAGGCGTTTGTATATTATACACACAATAAAATCAAAATGAAAATAAAGGAAGAAAATTTAGATAAACTTTATTTGATTTTTGGATATGGAAAGACTTTTCTAAACCTACTAATAATGGAATAATAATAACCAATAACATTGATTGAGTGATTACCATGTTCCAGTCACTGTTTTAAATACTAAACATGGAGAGTGACATCAGAAACATGGCGGAGTGAGAGATGTCCCTAGTTCTCTCTCCTTAAAACAATAAGCTAAACATCTAAAACCCAACAAAAAATACCCAAACTGCACACCAGCACATCTGAGCAAGGGATCTGCTCATAAGAGCTACCACAGGAATGAACTGGAGCTTAGAATTCAAGAAGTCAACAGAATATCCCATTATCTCAACCCAAAAACCTTCTCCAAGACACATTATATTAAAAGCATCAAAAATCAATAACAGAGAAAGAATTCCCAGGGCAGCCAGGGAAAAAAAGATGGTAACCTATAAAGGAAAACCCATTAGATTATCGTAGGACTTCTTGGCACAAATTTTGTGAGAAAAAAAGAGTGGAATCAAATATTCAAACTATGAAATGAAAGGAACGGCCAGCCAAGAATAATGTATCCAGCAAAGCTCCCCTTTAAATATGAACATACTTAATGGTGAAAAACTAAAAACCTTTCCTCTAAGATCAGGAACAAGGCAAGGCTGTTCACTATCGCCACTGTTATTCAATATAATATTGGAGGTCCTAGCAAGTGCAATCAGACAAGAGAAAGATATAAAAGGCATCTAAATAGGAAACGAAGAAGACAAAGTGTCACTATTTGTGGATGACATGATTCTCTATATAGAAAACCCTAAAGACTCCAAAGAACACTACTAGAAACAATAAGTAAAGTTTCTGGATACAAAATCAATGTTTAAAAATCCATAGAGCTGTTCTGTCTGGCCGCAGCCATCAGGTAAGCCAAGATGGGCACTTACAAATATATCCAGGAGCTATGGAGGAAGAAGCAGTCTGATGTCATGCGCTTCCTTCTCAGGGTGCGCTGCTGGCAGTACTGCCAGCTCTCTGTACCTCACGGCCTCCCCCACCTGTCCTGATAAAGTGCACAGGCTGGGATACAAGGCCAAGAAGGTTATGTCATATATCGGATTCATGTGCACCGTGGTGGCCGCAAATACCCAGTTCCTAAGGGTGCGACCTACAACAAGCCTGTCCATCATGGTGTTAACCAGCTAAAGTTTGCTTGAAGTCTCCAGTCTATTGCCGAGGAGCGAGCTGGACACCACTGTGGGGCTCTGAGAGTCCTGAATTCCTACTGGGTTGGTGAAGATTCCACATACAAATTCTTTGAGGTCATCCTCATTGATCCATTCCATAAAGCTATCACATGGAATCCTGACACCAAGTGGATCATCAAACCAGTCCATAAGCACAGGGAGATGCAAGGGCTGACGTGTGCAGGCTGCAAGAGGCGTGGCCTTGGAAAGGGCCACAAGTTCTACCATACTATTTGTGATTCTCACTGTGCAGCTTGGAGAAGGCGCAATACTCTTCAGCTACATTGTTCCCACTAATATGTTAGTAAAATTCTTTTCTAATAAATAACTTAAGACAGTCAAAAAATCCATAGCGTTCCTATACTCTAACAACGAAGTGTCAGAAAAAGAAGTGGAAAAATAATTCTTTTCACAATTGCAACAAAAGGAATAAAATACCTAAGAATAAATCTAACCAAACATGTGAAGGACCTATATGATGAAAACTATAAGACCTTATTAAAAGAAAGTGAAGAAGATTCAAAGAAATGGAAAGATATTCCGTATTCTTGGATTGGAAGGATCAACATAGTTAAAATGACCTCACTACCTAAAGCATTATACAGATTTAATGCAATCCCAATCAAAATCCCATTGGTGTTTTTTTAAAGAAATAGAACAAAAAACCATAAGGTTTGTATAGAAGCACAAAAGACCCTGAATCGCCAAAGCCATCCTGAGAAAAACGAATGAGGCTGGAGGCATCACTCTACCTAATTTCAAATTATACTACAAAGTGACAGTAACCAAAAAAACATGGTACTGGCAGAAAAACAGACACAAGGACCAGTGGAACAGAATCAAGAGTCCAGAAGTAAATCCATGTTTATATGGGCAAATAATTTTTGACAAAAGAGCCAAAAACATATGATGGAGAAAGGAAAGCCTCTTCAATAAATGGTGCAGGGAAAACTGGAAAGCCACCTGCAAAAGAATGAAACTAGACTGTTGTCTATCACCACACACCAACATTAACTCAAAATGGATTAAGGACCTGAATATAAGACCTGAAACAATAAATCGCATAGAAGAAAACAGGAACTAAACTCTTGGACCTTGGAATTAAAGAGGATTTTATTAATTTGGCATCAAAAACAAGGGAAGTAAAAGCAAAAATAAATGAATGGGACTACATTAAACTAAAAAGCTTCTGCACAGCAAAAGAAAGAGACAACCATCTAAATGACAAAATATATTTGCAAGTAACACGTCCAATAAGGGCCTAATTTCCAAAATATGCAAAGAACTCATACAATTCAATAAAAACAAAACAAAACAAAAAAACAAATAATCCAATCAAAAAATGGGCAGAGGACCTAAACAGGCCCATCTCCCTAGAAGACATACAAATGGCCAACAAACATATGAAACGATGAACAAACATATGAAAAAATGCAAATCAAAACTATAATGAAGTACCATCTCACACCTGTTAGAATAGCTGTTATCAACAGGACAAGTCATAACAAGTGGTGGAGATGATGCAGAGAAAAAGGAACTCTCATACACTGCTGGTGGGACTGCAAATTGGTACAGCCACTATGGAAAACAGTATGGAGGTTCCTCAGAAAACTAAAAATTGATCTACCATATGATCCAGCAATCCCTCTACTGGGTATTTGCACTAAAGACTTGAAAAACCATATCCAAAAAGATATTTTCGCACTGATGTTCATAGTAGCATTATTCACAGTGGCCAGGACATGGAAGCAACTGAAGTGTCCTACAATAGATGGTTGGCTAAAGAAACTGTGGCACATATATAAAATGGAATATTACTCAGCCATAAGAAGAGACGAAATGCTGCCATTTGCAACAACTTGGATGGACCTCGAGATAATCATGCTAAGCAAAATAAGCCAGGCAGAAAAAGTTGAAAATCACATGATATCACTTATATGTGGGATATAAACTGAAAAGCAACAAATGAACAGGACAAACAAACAGAAACTCATGGACATGGACTATAGACTAGTGGTTACCAGAGGGTGGTGGGGAGTGGGGAGGGTGAAATAGATGGGTAAAAAGGGTCAAATATGTGGTGACAGAAAAATTCTAACTATGGACGGTGAACACACAATCCAATATTTATATGTCTTACTGTTGAATTGTACACCTGAAACTTACTAGATTTTGTTAACCAATCTCACCATTATAAATTTTTTTAAAAAAGAAGGAAATTGGTAAATACTAAGGAAAAATAAATAAATAAATACTAAACATGAATGAGCTCATTTCATCCTGAAATACACCAACATTTACACTGTGGTTATCTTTAATAGTGAGATGATTGATATTTATTTTTTCCATATTTTTTTCTGCACATAAGAGCTACTGCAGGAATGAACTGCCTTATTTTTTTCTATTTTTTTTTCTATTTCAATCCAAGAATTTATTTTGAGCATGAATTACATTTGTAAGCAGAAAGAAATTAAGAAAGTTATTCAGTAATTGTTCAGAAAAAAACTTCTAATGAATTCCCAAGTGAACTACATTGCAGAAGTTTTAATTACACTGTTCTATTCATTGGAGGCCAATCTTTCCTTTGAAAGTGCTTCTAATTGGCACCTTTCTTGATGCAATTAAGAGGACATGATGAAGTCCCCAGAAGTCACCAAGCCTGGGGGCCCAGGCTAATGACTGCAGGGCCAGTGTGGCACAGCCCTGCCTGTTTTCATGACTTTGAGCCACTTTCCAAAAGCAATCCTTTCTAACTTAGACACATAATGTTCATCCTACATGAAAATTCATTTCTCTAGAATGCAACTGATAGTTTGCTTCATCAGCATTTCATCAATATTACATGAGAAACAATTTTGTTCTTCTACCCTTTCCAAATACTCAAGTACATGTGCACATATGTGCATAAACACAAAAAATATATGCACACGCAACTAGATACTCAGGGGACGCTCAGCACATCCCAGCCTCTCCTTCCCATAGTGCCTACCCTAGCCCATGTAGCAGTTAAGGCCTTCATGTTTCTGAATCAAAGATTTGTTTAGAATGTAATAAATAGTTTTAAAAACACATTAGGCATAATATATAATGACTGAGACTAAGAGGTGACAGAGCCTAATATCCAAATAAATTATAAATTCAAGAAAGATAATGGTTAAATCAACAAGGATCTTTTTGCCAGTTGCCAGACACTCACCATCTTTCTTGAATTCCTGAACTTTAAGTTAGTATAGCCACTTGAACTTGGATGTTCCATAGGCACCTAGAACCTAACTAGCCCCCAACTAACCTCATGTTCTCCCCAGTCCCCAAATGCTTCCTTCTATTTCATTTATTCTCATGGTGAGAGATATTTCTGCAGCCTCCCACTCTTTCATCTCACCTCCCATCTAATCAATCCCCCGAATCTGTCCTAGCCACCCTCCCTAGGCCACTTTAGGCAAGGTTGGCATCATCTCTTACCTTATAGATTTGTAAACAATAATGTAAATGGAGTCACTTTAAAATGAAGCTGAGCTATCATGCCAGAGGAACTCAAAACTTTGGAATGTCAAAACAGGACAAAATAACGCTTGGACTGGGCCTAGGACAATCTTGAGTCTCAAATAACTATTTGCAAAGATAACAAAAAAGCAGATATTATGACTACTGGACTAAAATTAAAAACATTGTTTAGCATTAACATCACGATGTTATGTTATCTGCACCAAGAGCGATGCCTTCCTTCTTTGGATGTAATTGTTCCCATTCCCTTTCTCATAAATGCCCCTTGCCTTTGTCTCCTACTCGGAACACTATTTAGGCTTCTGCCTAAATCAGTGAGTCCCAAATAGCTATTCTTATTTATCTCAAATAAAATTTTATTTGCCTCTCACTTTCAAAGGACCTTTTATTTTAGATTAACAGATTCTTGGGCCCCTTCCCTCTGGGAATGCCCCACTCCCAGGCTGGGGAAAGTAGTGAGTTATCTTCACTTCACTTCTGAATCCCCTCACTCTGTACCCTCACAGAGTCCCTTGGCACAGGGCTGGATCTATGCTTTGTCTTGCTCTGCCTGAGAGGAGGTCTCCCTCCTCCTGGGACACTTTCCTGCCAGACCCCTACCACACTGCCTGGGAGTAAGGGGAGTCCCTGTCTTTGCCCCACTCCCAAAGGCTGTATGTGCATGTATATATATGTGTGTTTGTCCTGTCAAGAACATTCCCATTAGACTTGCCTTAAGTGGGAACTGAACCAAAGCAGAACTCAGAAAGGAATGGTGAACTAAATGGCATTTGAGCTGCGCCTTAAAGGAACAGTGAAGGTTAAATAAATGGCAAAGATGAAAGAAGGCATTCTAAGCAAGGTTGCTGCTCAGGCAAAAAAGATCTCAGTACTTTTTGCCTTTTAAAACTCTTTATTATGGAAATTATACATCTGCACATAAGGAGAATGAATAGTATTTAAAATACACACCTACCCTTCATCCAGCTTCAACATTTGTCAACATTTCACTAGTTCATTTGGAAAGCAGGGGGAATTTAAAGGTGAGAGCAGTAGGAGCTAATATTTCTTGAAGTGATAAAAGAAGCACCCACCTAAGCTTGTCCAAATAAAATGGTATGTGGCCTTGAAGCATAAGGCATGTGTATGGCTGGAAGGGGCTATTGTCAGCAATAAGCAGCTACTGTTATTGTCCCTGTCTCGCTCTCACTCCGTTCTTTCTCTCTCTGTAGCCACATGGATTTAATTTAGCAGTCACCACACCTTCCCTTTGATCAACCTGGAGTTGCCATCTAAGTTTCCTGCAGGACCTCAAAATGGTGTCTCCTCCCATGACATACACCTCTCCAGGCTATGACATTTTCCAACTCTGAGAGCACAAAAGGAAGTACAGTCTGAGGCAGGAGAGGGCAACATGGAAGGACCCAGTACAACATCAAACTGTGGCTAATCCTTGCTGCCATTGATTTGGCACCCTGTACACCAGGCACTGGGTCAGGCACCACTGTCCACACAATCCTAACCACAGTCCCAGGAGATATGGAATAGTATTGCCCCATTCGATAGCAACATGAGCCTATCTTTGGACAGCATTAGACGGTCACCGTGAATTTGCTAGTCTGTAAACTCATGGGCAGAGCTTCTAGTGGATTCTTCTCTGTCATCTTCTCTCAGTGACTTTATGGCCTTGGCACTGACCAAAGAACAAGTAGAGCTGGGCACTAGGAAAAATGACCCACATGGTTCCTGTTCTCCCACTGAGGAGTGCCCCTCTGGTGGCTCTGAGGGCTTCTTCGCTATAGAAGATGGGGTTGTCGCCTAGGCCTGATGACGGAGGTAGGAGGGGCTGTGAATCGAAGAGGGCAGGCAGGTTGAAAACAGCTGACACTCATGGCGTTTTCCTGTGTGTCAGTTAGGATGCTTTTTGGCCTTGATCTATAAGAAAATGTATTGTTGACTGAACATGAAGTCCAGAGGGATATGGTCATTGTGTTGGTTTAGTTGTACAATGAAGGATTGTCAAGGACCCAGGCCCTCCTTCCTGACCTTTTTAACAGAATGTGGGTGTTCCTAGGTTTGGTGTTGGGACAAATCTCTCCTCCCTATTGTGTTAAAATAGAGAGATTTTGGTGCTTAATCCCCCAGGTTAATCTATGAGCTTCTTGAGGACAGAGACTGTGTCTTATGCTTTTCTGTATCTCCAGTGCTATGCCCAGTGCATGGTATAAATGAGGTGCTCATTCATTCATTCATTCATTCAAGAATTATTTCCTGCTGAGTGCTATGATGAAGGAAAGTGCAGGGATCCATGGCACTCAGACTAGCCTGTGGGGTGGAAGTGGGGTCAGTAAATATTTTCTTAAGATAATTACATTTGATATGAGTCTTTGAATCACAGAGGCCTCGGATCAGTAGAATATTGAAGGTCTTCTTTCCATTAGCAACTAGGATTTGAAGATATGCTAAAGTTCATGGCAGTCCCATTACTGCTAGGTGCTAGGGTGAGAGAGATTAATAAGAGTTCTTGCCTTCAAGGAGTCTCCAGGCCAGTCAGGGATATGGACAAATCATTTCAGTACTGGATGATGAGTAAGCACATGGGACCACCATGGAGAGGCAACTCAGGTTGGAGGAGAGGCAGCCTGCACAGGCTGCCAGGAGAAAGTGGCCCTTTAACCAATGGAAGGATGAGGAGGAGTCACCTGGCCCAGAGGAGCAACATGGGGCAGATGAGAAATGCTTTAGTGAGGATGGTGAGCGGGTTGGAGATGGAGCAGGTTACAGACTCCCGGTGCTGTTGCTACTGCTTTGGTTTGCATTGTTGTGCTGCAAATGATCACTAGGTCACTTTCAGTGATGCAGGTTTCTGGGTTGGCTTTGCATTTCCACTCACTCATGTTACTTAGTTTAGACTTAAGAACTCCTTGTATTTCTATCCCTGTGAATATTTAGCCAGAGAAATGGCTGCCTTAATGTTTTCTTTGGGTCATCTCATGACCTTCTTCCTGCCAGCATTCATGTCTCTGACAGTGTTCCAGGTGTTGAATGTAATTGTCCACGAAGGGACAGCAAAACTTCCCAGAAATTCTGCATTTTGAAAAGCCTTTGGATTTGTTCCATCTCTCTGACCACAGAAGGGGAGGATGGTAAGATTCAGATGCATGCAGAGCCATGAAGCAGCCCTCAGAAGGAGAAATGGAGCCATAGGTGTGCAGTGAGATGACCGACTGTCACCTTGTGAAGGGCCAGATTAGTCCTAGTGGACCCCACTTTGCCCTTCACCTTGTATTGAGCTGCTGCCTCCTCTGGCTGTGGCTCTCCAGGAGTCTCCTAAGGGCACCCTTGACTTCCTTGTTCCTGAGACTATAGATCATGGGGTAGAGCATGGGAGTTACATTGGTATAGATTAAGGACACGATTTTGTCTTGTTCTGGAGTGTAGCATGACTTGGGGCGAATGTAGATGAATATTGCACAGCCATAGTGCAGAACAGAGACTAGCAGGTGCCCAGCACAGGTAGAGAAGGCTTTGCTCCTGCCCTCTGCTGAGTGAATTCTAAGAATAGCAGCAATAATGAATCCATAGGAGAGCAGTATCAACAAGAAGGGAATCAGCAGGATGAGCAGGCAGACCAGGAAGACTGCAATCTCATTGGCTCGTGTGTCCGAGCAGGCCAGGAAAAGCACAGCTGGGATGTCACAGAAGAAATGATTGATCTCATGGGACCGACAAAAGGGCAGGAGGAATATTAGTGTGGTAAGGGTGAGTGAGAGTGCAAAGCCACTGACACATGCCAGAGCCAGCAACTGCAGACAGAGGGCCCTGGTGATGATGAGTGTGTAGTGCAGAGGATTGCAGATGGCTACAAAACGGTCATAGGCCATCACAGCAAGGAGGAAACACTCTGCTCCTCCGAGGGCAATGAAAAGATGCATTTGCAAGGCGCAGCCTAGGATGGGCATCCGCTGGCTGCTGGACAGGAAATTGGCCAGCATGTTGGGAACAATGACCAATATATAGCAAATTTCAATAGTGGACAGATTGCGAAGGAAGAAATACATGGGGGTCTGGAGGCAGGAGTCAATGAGGGTGATGAGCACAATGGTAGTGTGCCCTGCTAGGGTGACAAGGTGCATGATTAAAAAGAGTCCAAAAAAAAAGATTTGCAATTCAGCCAGATCCCCAAAACCCAAGATAATAAACTCAGAACTTAAGGTGTGGTTTTCTGGCAGTGGGGCCATCCTACATTTTCCTCTGTAGAACTCCTAGGCTGGAAAAGTCAGTTTTCTAGCAATTTTCCAAGTTGTGGGAGACCCTGGAGCCTTTTCCACAGATGAGAGTTTAGCCAGTTCTCCAGGATGTCCAACCCTCTTTGCCAGGCTTGGCCCTGGTCTTCATTCTATGAGCTTCTTAAAATCTGCCCTCTGTTCACTGAGAATGAAGAACTGCTCACCGTGATGTCATTTTAGTTCACCTGTTGAATTATAAAAATGAACCAAGATGAGCAAAGTCAATACATGGAGTTGTTTTTCATAGACTCTAATGATAGTCTTTCTGACTACATTTTGAAGAGTTGTCTTGGGATGGTGGTGGTGGTTGCTGAACTTGATGTTACCAAATAAGTTTAAACAGAGACTGGGCCTAAATGGTCATTGACCTTATAGCGAATTCCTGTAGGATGTAAGGTCTGGCGTATTGATATTAAACACACGTTTAACTATTCATTGGTTATATTATTCCTCCTTTATTATCCTTTCAAATTCCCAGGATTCTTGCAGCCAAAGGGCTGTGAATACAAGGCCCAGAGAAGAAAAGGTATAATCAGCAGTAGATGCTGCTTCTCTTGTCTCAGCACTCCTCAATTACAGGGAGGCCCTGGCTTATGCGTCACCTTCTTCTAGACACTGAGCTTGATGCTAGGCTTGAGGTAGTCCCTCCGTTAGGTATCTACAGCACTCCTGACTTTCCCAACCATATTATTTACTACTAAGTCCTGTAATTCTTTGATTATTTCTCTGTCTACTCCAACAGCCTATGAGCTCCATGATGGGAAGAACAGTGTCTTATTCAGCCTCTCAAATAGTGACTGGCATATATCAGAAACGTCAATGAATGTTTGTTGAATAAATGCCTGTTGCTTATTTCTACATCCTCTACAGTTAGTATAGCTCAGGCACTGAGTAGGTGCCTAACATAAATGGTTGAGTGAAAGCAGGGAATTTTTGATGTACTTGGAATGGCTGAGGTCATGATTGTCCAGGGAGGGTATAGAGTGAGAAGAACAACAGGCACAGGGTAGGCCAGGTCACAGGGTGAGAGCAAACAAGGCAGAGCTAGGAGAGAGTCAGGGTGGGAATGAGAACCCTCAGGACAACGAGGGTTGAGTGTCTGGCAGGACAGTGGCTTTGGTTGGTCTGCGTCTAGAGTGTGGGAGCAAGGGGTTAAAGCTAGGCAGCTTCCTGGACTTTGGAGATGTTTGTTTCTTTCTTCCCTTGGCAGGACCCAAATGACAAGTAGGAAGCTTTGTGTTTAGCCTTCAATTTCTCCCTGTGCATCCCTCCCACACAGCAGAAGAGAGAAGATTTCTAAAGACTCTAGAGAGCTAACAAATCTAGAATCAGCAGGAGTTAAGGGTCCCGTGGAATTGCAGTTGTCACCTAAAGGACAGGAGCTAACTTAGGGACATATCATTTCTCCTGGGGCCACTGAGACTCAAAGTGAATTCAGTGAAACCTAAAAACACATTCTGATGCTAGGTTTAAAAAATCATTGCGATTCCAGTTTTGCAGCCACTTGCATGCTACAGTGAGTATTACTTTGGTTTTTGTTGACCTAATGGGAACCTGGAGTCTTCGAGCTGGACAGGTCCCTGGACAGCAACTTGCCCACCCCTTACTTGAGAGCAGATGGTCATGAATTCTTCTTCCCCATCACCAGCCCTGCCTCAAAATCACACAGCCCAGCCTGGCTTTCTGCCTCTGCTACCTCTCAGCTCTCAGCCTCCCTGCAGCCTGTGAATCCCATGATAACTGTTTATGAGTGAGAGCATGTTTTCCAGGTTCACATTTATCTTCCTTGGATTTGGACCCTTGACTTTAGCTTTGCCACATCAAATCACTTCCACTTTTTTTCCTATGACAGAATGTGGGGATTGCTTTGTTTTATTTGGGCCCTAAACCTTGAGAAACACAAAAATGAAAGTAAAAGTCACACACGATCCAAATACTTAAAAAGTGAGAAATGAAAGTCAATGTGAAATTTTTCATTCCTTCAATCCTTCCCTCTCCCAGAGAGAACCATTCTTAGCTGTGGGGGTTCAATTCCTTCCCTGCTTCGTCCTGTGCATATAAACACATGTATCTCACACACACATATACACACACTCATATATATATACATGCACACATATACACACACATACACTAAAACAAACATATTCACACAAATACACACTCACACACATATAGGCACACAGAATACATGCATGCATGCATATATGAACATATACATGCACACACACATATATACACATATTCACACACTCACATGTGTATATACATAAACATTCACACGCTCACACTAAAAAGCTTAAAGGGGATCGCAGCATACAAACTTACTGTCCTTAGTGTTTTCACCTGATAATATGGCTGAGAGAGGTTTTCAGTCAGTGAACATTAGTTTACTTCACTCTTTTTAACAGCTGCATTATACAGTATGAATGCATGATAATGTAATTAATTATAATTAAATAATAACAAATAAATAACAACAAGTAAAGTCTGTAAGAAAAGTAAATAATACAATCAAAATGAATGATAATTTAATCAGTCCTTTATTACTTCTGCACCGAAGTAATTTTTATGTGTGTTTTGTCACACTCCGTGGTACAAAGTGCATCCTCACATGGAACACAGGGCAGCTGCCCCTCTGGAGATATGGCTAGTGTGTCCCTTCTGCTCCTTTCTCATGTCCTTTGAATAGCTGTGGATAACAAACAGACTTAATGTTACCTGGGAGGGCAGATCAGTGCATGAAGTGAAAATCCGGGGAGCAGTCCTGTCAAAGATTCTTCTGTTACCGTCTGCTGTTGGTGAGAAGCCCAAGAAAGAGGACCAGTCCATCTTTAGGAGAGCAGTGATGGGGCTGAGGGGCTTGGATCTGGTGGCGCAGCTTCCTAGAGCCCAGAAGATGGCTTTCCTGTGTGCGTGGACCACAGAGAGCAGCCTGATGGCTATTAGGAACGGAGTGTCCTTAAAGGAGTTGCTACATTCTGTCACTCATGTTAAATAGTGGTGAAGGCAGGACTCCCGAAGTCCTAGAGGAGAGGTCAGGAAGGAGGCCGTCCCTGTGGTCCACCCCACCGAGGGGAGTGCCTTCCCCAGGTCACATAGCTCAAACCCAATTACTTATACTTTCTTTGCAAAAAAATACAATATAGGTCTCGACAATGGTATTTAACTCAGGTCTGCTAAAACTGAAGCTCCCACTGGGCAATCACCAGCTTGTGATGGGTCTTGGGCTGATTTTAGAGGCAGAAAACATAAAGGTTTGGCTGGATGCAATCAAGGGATCAAGCATTGGTAGGGTGGAGCATCAAGTGGGCAATGGAGATTGGTGGTCTTTTAAGCCCCCCAAACCCCAACCCTAAGATTCTGTGATTCTTTATAGTGACTACAAGGGGGCATAATCAGGGCTATCTGGGCCTCCATTTTTAATCTGTAAAATATGAGTCATCCAGGTAGCTTCAATGAATGAAGTGGGGAATAAGAGTTATGGAACCTTCAGAATGGTACTACTCAGCTGACCTAAACTTCCATCTAATACTTTCATCTCACCAGTCCTGGTTTAGGTACAGTTCAATGCTCAACCTGTGCCATGGTCTGCATCTTGTTAAAGCAGGACCTAAGTTACTTCTGGGGTCTCCTGAAGACGCTTTGCCTGCATTCGTAAAGTAGCCCACATGTTGCAGCCGCAGCCACTCTGGGCTGTCTACCATAGGCCTTCTTTTTGTTCACTTCCATTGCCTATGAGGTTGCCAGAAAAGCCTCCTGACCACTGCTGCCTTTTTTAGAATTACCAGTGCCCAAGCCAAAGCCATTGCCATGTCTCAGAATCTTTTAGACCTTGGAAGGCCAGCACATTGCTGGGTTCTAGGCAGCAGCAGGAAGAAGGTCCTCTTTCCAGGGTTTTGCCATACCCTTAAAGAGAAAACAGGAGCCCTCAAAACAACCCTGTTTCTGCTTAGAATCACACACAATTCCAGTAGTTTCTACCTCTGATCCTGCCCCCAGAGGGGCTTCCAACAGTTCAAGATGGGTGTGTAGCACTTTTCCAGCCCTTTCATCTTCCTTTCCCTCCTCTCTAGCCCTTCTCTCCTCTTGGCTACAATTTCTAATAGAAAAGTTCTTCTGATTTCTAATGAAGACAAAGGCCATGTAATAGGCTTTGGGAACACCTTTTGATGTGATCTTGTCCTGCACGTTTGGAAAACAAAGTCACTGAGCTTTCCTGACTCAAGCTACCTCAGCAGAAACCAACAGGAGCCTAAGAGAGAAACCTGATCCAGAGGCAGAGGTCAAGGCTGCAGCAACCCTTTGGCAAGGCCAGTGGACACAGACCAATGGCCCAGGACTGAGAGTACCTGCTCTTTTTCCAGGTAGAGCAAATACTCTCTTTAGTATCAGGATTACTAAGACATAGAGCCCAAAGGGAGGAACGGAAAGTAAGAGGTTTTAAAGATAAATTTAACACTTTGAAAGAAGGGATCTCAAATAATACCTAAGCAACCAAGGCGGCTACCTTTGCAAATTTCTAGATGTTTTAAAGCAGTGATAACTCAGCTACCACATCGCTCAAAATTGCCCAGATTTTCTGCATCTCTCTCTGGTTAGATATCAGAGATTCGGATAGGATCTTGGCCAACGTGGCACCAAGTTCTGGGAACATCTTTCTGCTGGGACTACAGAGCCAGCGGTGGATGTCTGTGTGCATCCTATTAACTATTTGGACTCTTTTTTAAAGGGAAAATTGTGGGTGAGTTGGCACTGAGATAAACTAATTGCCAAGGCCAGTTCCTGTGGACGGCGGCCCAGACTGCAGGACTCTGGATCCACTAACCTCCTGCTACCTCTGAGTCTGAGCAGAGGGAGGGTTGGAGAGAGTGATTTGAGATTTCCATTGCTTTCAAATTTAGTTCACAGACCAAAAGAGTTTTATTTGGGGCTTTTCTCTAATATCTTTAAACTTCAATTTGCAAAGACAATTTTGAACTTTATTGTCTCCCCAGGAAATTCACAGTGGGTTTATATTTGAGCAATCTTGTATGTTGGACTTTTATTATCAGTGTATCTTATTGTTGTCATTTGATCTTGCTACAGAACCTCTGATGACATATGTTGGACAATGGTGGCTGGAAATAATTAGGATGAGAGCAGAATAAGGAGGGAACATTTGGCTGTGGGTACAACATAGACTTAATAGCTAAGCCCCGTGGGTTAAGAGGTACAAAAATCTGTGAAATATGGAGCATGTGTATTGGGGAGTAGCTCTTTGCTCCTCTGTTTCCTCAAGGAAGATGATGCTACATGGAGATGCAGTGAAATGCCCTATTGGTGGGCAGCATCCATAGATCCACATTTCTTCAGCGAGTGGTTAATTTGTCAAAGGTTCTGAGTGTGAAACATTTTGTCTCTTTCTTCTTCCTTTCTCCATCCAGCTGGGTGGTAGGTGGCAATATTGAAGCCTGTTCTGCAGACCTTCCTCCAATGAGTTGTTCAAGTCTAGACTCTGTGGATGGGAGTTAGGGAATTAGCAAGCGCATTTGGTTCTGTAACAAGCTGTACTCACCCACCAGTTTTACCAGTGTAAAGCTGTTTTGTTTCCCCTTTTGCTGGGGTTTTTGTAGTATTTTTAATTGACTCAGAAATGGCGGGGAAGAGGTATGATGCTTATAGGCCCTTCTCTTCAAATTCTCAACTGAAGTGCTAATATTTGTATTTAAATTCCTTAGAATTATGTTGCCAAGTATTCAAGAATGCAGTCTCAGAGTGAGCTCCACAACCCTTCCTTCTTCACCATATTGGCTGTGGCCCCTACACTTGCCTGGAGACCATAAGAAAGCCACACCCTCCGCCCCCTCGTCTGGTCCCTAAGACTCTTCTCCATTGAACTGCGTGCAAGTGTTCGATCAGGTTGATTGTTTTTTCCTCAACAGTCTCTTTGTATTTTGAAAGTTTAGCTACAGATTGATTGGTTCTCTTTATTTTCTTGCCTTGTATTTGGGCAACCATAAAGAATTCCATAGTTGAAATTACCTAAAGGTAGATAAGTATTAGAGTTCTAGGTCCATCAGGCAGCTCTGCCCATACTTCCTTCTATCTACTTCCTTCTATCTGATACTAAGATTCCACCGATCTTGGGGCTGGAGGTGGTTTGGTCTCAGCCAGTTCAGATTTTGGAGTTTAGGGGATACTTTGTCACTTAATTTTGTTTGTGAGTGTGTGTGTGTGGATGTTTCCCTGGGTGTGTTGGTTTTGCTATCTTATTTTCTTTGTCTCTCATTTTTTGGGGGTGGAGGAGAGTACAGAAGATTCAAAAATGTTGTTACCACCCCTGCTACCTACCATTTTTCCAGAATCTGGAAACTGTGTTACTCCTATATCAGAATAATTAGTAAAGATGTTTTAACTTAGATACAACGAAACACAAAAATGATTAGAAGTTCTGAGAAAAATAGTGATGTGAGGACATGGATCTAAATACTCTCTCCATAATTCTCTTGAAACAACAAATGAAATACAAATTTTAGAAGGGAACAGGTTTGGCAGCGAACAGCAGCAGCTTCTTTCCAGAAAATTCTAGGAGCTGCTGCCAGCTGTTGTTTAGATTAGTGCTTTTCAATTCTTTTTGGTAAAAGACTTTTCTTTTTTTCTTTCTCTTTAAAAATTATTTTTAATCTATAATACATTGATACTTTTGTAAAATACAATAAAATTAGTAGTAAAATTAACAGAAAAAAGACATACCAAATACAAGTTCACATTTTTTATTAAATCTGACAGACATAAAATGCCTGCATATACCCATGATTTCTGTACTTATCACAGGCTTGAAACAATTTACAGAGCATCATTAATTTGCAAACTGTATTCACTTCCTAGACTGCTATAAGTTCCAGGTGTACATGAATTTTGGAGGGGATATTATTCAACCCCCTGCACGAACCATCATTGTTTTGTAGACCTCATTTCAGTATCTCTCATGTAGAGGGTACAAGACTACTTTAAAGGCAGAGTCAGCCTGCAGTTTCCTGCATAAGAAAATAGCTCCCTGGGGAATCACGATTGCTAATTTAGAAGGGCCAGTGCTGGAGGTGAGGTTAGGCTATGTGGCAGCTAGAGAAATGAGGCACTTTTGGCCCCATCAACACCTCTGGAAGCACAGCCTTCTAAGGAGAAGTCCATCAGAGACTTTATTCCCACCTGATACTGGGTGAATTTGACAATGCTAGGGAAAGGGCTGGACACTGCCATGGAGTGGCTTCCTAAGGGGAAATGTGCCCAACCTACCTACTAGCTGCCACAATAAGATAGTAAAAGAACTTCCATGCTGCAATTGTTGGGCTCTAGCCTCACCTCCCTCACTGTGGAGAAGAGACTATTCCATGACGAGATTCGTTCCCACAAAATCCTTTGGAGATGGTCTAATCGTAATCCATGGTCATTCTGATATAAGCCAGTACCCCTTCCCTGCCTCCCACTACATGCTGGTGCTCAGAACAGGTGGTTGTTCCAACCTGGTAAAGCATGTAATTTCCTGCACCTGGTGGCATACACATACTAGTATCTGTGACTATCCCCCC
The DNA here is from genome assembly GCA_028627145.1 of Eidolon dupreanum. Taxonomy (NCBI): domain Eukaryota; kingdom Metazoa; phylum Chordata; class Mammalia; order Chiroptera; family Pteropodidae; genus Eidolon; species Eidolon dupreanum. The sequence continues at coordinate 96,628,006 of CM053505.1, read as the reverse complement.
TTTACCCTACATAATTCTTTGCCGCCTATGGAGTAGTACAGGGATCCATTTTGTCTTGCAGCTGCCCAAAACGTGCCTCGTGTGTAAGTTTCCCTTAATAAACTCAGTTACCAGAGTGGAGTGGAAGCCTCTTCCCTCAGTCTTTCCCTGTCCTCTGTGGGTGGAAGCTGATTTTCAGTCCCAGGACCTTTCCTTGGGTCTGCGTGTCCTAACAATTGGTGAGACAGCCAGGAGATCAAAGAAATGGGTCTTAGGAAAAAAGCAACTGTGGAGAAAATCCTGAGTTGGCCATCTAATTCCATGTGAGGAGGGATAAGCTATATGTTAGATGCATGTGGACCACCGTGTGAGTGCAGGGATGCCCCAAAATATGGGGTTCTCTCATTCACTTGTTTAAAGAACTACACATTGCATACTGCAGCAAGGAAGAGAAGTGCATGGCCGCAGCTGTGGGGTGGCCCTTCTTCCGGGAAATTCCATTTCCTCTCTCTGCCTCTTACCCTTATGGATGTGCTTCGTTCTTGCTTATCTCTGAAGACAAGTTTCTTCTGCATCTCCTATCCGAATGGTAACAACCATAACTACCAACAGCTCCCCAAATTTACAGGTGACAGTTCAGGTGTGGCATAACTTCAAAACCCTCCTGCTATAGAACAATCTCAGGATTCTCTGTCTGTCTCAAATCTCCAGTAAGAAGCCAGAAAAGCCGGCCAATCAGAATGATAGGAGATGTTGAGAATGTGGAGGTCAGCCATATCATGTGAAACATAAACTCATGTGCAAGACATTGATGTCAAGACGCAGCAGTCAGTGAAGACCTTGCTCTGTCTGATTCCTCGTTTCTCTTCTATGGTGTCATCTAGTAGTGAAAGCTGCCTCATTACCAAGACACCCTCATACCAGGTCACATCCCAGGCCACCATGAGAAATGAGAAGGGAGAGTCATGGCATGGAAAAGCACCCAGGAGTAAGAAACTGACATTCAAGATTGACCAGCAAACGTATATCTTTCTTCCACTTACTCTTTCCATGTTTCCTCTCTAGACCACGAGTTAATTCTGGAATGAGTATTTATTGAGCATTCCTCCGTCTCCACCTAGTGGCCACCCTGGGAGTCTGCAATCAGGGGCAACATTCAGTCATTGAGCAGAGAGCAAGTGGTGCCAATATAGCCTTGAGATTGAAGGACTTTGTGTCTTCCAGACCTAAGCGTCTATCTGCAGGAAAGGATTTCCAAAAAGGGTAGAGGCTGAGCATGAGTTTGCAAGAGCTACTAAAGCATCCTCAGGTCCTCTGCAGCTCAGGATCTTCCAGACTTGACTTCTCTCTGTAGTACACAGTGGGAGGCCAACACAAAGCTCTCTAAGACACTGAAATAGCTGCCCAGATGCCAGACTGTCTTTTGCTTTCCTTCAGTACTTTCTCCCTTGGCCATCTAGACCCTTCCCATCTCCACACTGTTGAGCTCGGTGTGCACATTTGAAATTGGAACAATGCTACCAACTTGCCTGCTGGAGACACTGCTCTAATATACACCATCTTCAACAGCTTATAACAGTGATTCTAGCCTCACATCCTCGCTTAAACTGATGCAAATTGTTCGAATTTTTGCCAATCTGATAGGCAAAGGTAGCTCTTTGTTTTAATGTGTCTTAAAAAAATTATGAGCTGCTTCTAGTCAAGATGGCAGAGCAGGTAAACACTGCTCACCTCCTCTCAAAACCACATTAAAATTACAAATAAACTACAGAACAATCATCATTGGGACTCGCCTGACGCCTCGCTAAACAGAAGTCCTACAACTGGTGACAAACAGAAGAGGGCGCCACGAGACTGGTGGGAGCAGGGAGATGAAATAGTCTGATGCCACGACCACATCTGGTTGTTGAAAACCAGGAAGGAAAGCTTGGCTATGGAATCCTCCCAGGAGGAGCAAAGGGTCCCAGCCCAACACCAGGCTCCCAGCCCAGGGTTCCAGTGCTGGGAAGAGAAGTCCTCACAACCTCTGGCTGTGAAAATCAGCAAAGATTATGGCTGAGTGAGACAGACGGCTGCAAGAGTTCGAGATGTTCCCCTTAAAAGGCCCATACACAGACTCACTCACTGACAGGCTCACTTGCTTTGAGCTCCAGCACTGAGCAGCAGCTAAGGAGGCGCCAGGGACACATGGGAAGACACTGAGTTATCTGGCTTCAGGGCAAGGGCTGGGGAGGCAGTTTTCTCCCAGACAGAAGTGCTGGCAGAAACCATTGTTCCTTTGTTGAGCCCTCGCCATTACCAGTGTGCAGACACAGGCAGCCGCCATATCTGAGTCTCTACCAACCTGGTTGAGTCATTGCCCTGCCATGGTGATTCCCTGAGATCCTACCCCTCCCAACGTGTGAGCCCACCCAAGCTACTTCCAGTGGCTTTTCCATACAAATGGCCTGTCTTGGCTCATGCTGCGGACTTTACTAAATATCTCAAAGGTTCAAAAAACTTAAACAAGTATCATCTGGCCTCGGGGTGCCTTGCACCTCGTGTTAAGCAGCCTCAAGCCTGGCACTAGTGGCAGCCAGCCTTGGTTCACAGCTTGGCCTCTTGAGACACCTCCAAGCCCAGCATGGGTGGTGGCCATCTGCAGGTTGCTTGGTAACTCTTAACAGGTGGTCCCAGGCAGTGTACAGGCTATGGAAGAACTTGGCCTGCAGTGGGGCCCCTCCCAGGAGACCCCAGGGCCAGCACACCCAGTGGCCAGCTTTTGACATGAGCTGGAGCACCATTTGGGGCTGCATTTGAGGAGGACATACCCAAACAGCAGACTGGGCAGGCACCAGAGCCCTGCTAAAGTGAATCCTGCTCCATAGTGTCAACCCCTCACTGGCCAGTCTTCAAAAACAATCTGCTTGAGGGTTGACTCTTCCCACTGACATGTAAACAACATCTAAGGCTCAACTACAACAGGAAGGTACATGTACAAGGGACATACCTGGAGCACCAGCCCAGGCCACCAGGGAAGACTGTGCCACTGGGCCCCACAGGATATCTACTATATAAAGCTACTCTATTAAGACTAGGTGACATAACAGCCCTACCTAATACATAAAAAATAGACACAAGGAGGCAGCCACAATTGGGAGACAAAGAAACATGTCCCAAATAAAAGAACAGAACAAAGCTCCAGATAAAGAACTAAACAAAATGGAAGCAAGCAATCTAACAGTTCAAAACATTAGTTATAAGAATGCTCAATGGACTTAGGAGAAGAGTAGATGAACTTAGTGAGAACTTTGACAAAGACATAAAAAACATAAAAATGGAGCTAGATAACATAAAAAAGAACCAGTCAGAAATGAAGAATACAATAACTGAAATGAAGAATGCCTTAAGAGGAATCAATAGTAGATTAAATGAAGTAGGTGTTTGAATCAGAGATTTAAAAGATAAGGTAGCAGAAAACACCCAATCACAATAGCAATAAGAAAAAAAGAATCCAAAAAATGAATATATAATATAAGAAACCTCTGGGATAACATCAAGTATACCAACATTGGCATCATAAGGGTACCAGAATGAGAAAAGAGAGAGAAAGGAATTTAAAACCTATTTCAAGAAATAATGACTGAAAACATCCCTAACCTGGTGGAGGAAATAGACATACAAGTCTAGAAATCTCAGAAAGTCCCAAACAAAATGAACCCAAAGAGGTCCACACCAAGACACATCATAATTAAAACGCCAAAGTTTAAAGACAAAGAGAATCTTAAAAGCAGCAAGAGAAAAACATCTATTTACCTACCAGAGAGCTCCCATAAGACTGTCAGCTGATTTCTCAACAGAAACTTCTCAGGCCAGAAAGGATAGGCATGAAATATTCAAAGTGATGAAAAGCAAGGACCTACAACCAAGATGACTCTACCCAGCAAAGCTTTTATTTAGAATTGAAGGACATAAAATGAGCTTCCAAGACAAGAAAAAGCTAAAGGAATTCATCACCACCAAACCAGTATTACAAGAAATATTAAAGGGATTTTTTAAAGAACATGAAAAGATAAAAAATATGAATAACAAAATGGCAATAACTACATATCTATCAACAATTATGTTAAATGTAAATAGATTAAATGCTCCAATCAAAAGATAGGGTGGCTGAGTGGATAAGAATCTTATATATGCGGCCGACAAGAGACTCACTTCAGATCAAAAGACATGCATAGACTGAAAGTAAGGGATGGAAAAAGATATTTCATGAAAATGGAAACAAACAAACAACAACAAGAAAACCAAGTCCCCAGTAATCTCACTTCTGGGTATGTATCTAAACAAATCCAAGACACTACTTCAAAGGGATATGTGCATTAATATGTTCATTGTAGCATTATTCACAATAGTCAAGATATGGAGGCATCTGGGTGTCCATCAATGGATGAATGGATAAAGAAGAGGTGGTACACACACACAATGGAATATTACTCAGTCATAAAAATGAATGAAATATTGCCTTCTGCAACAACACAGATGGACCTAGAGGGTATTGTACTGAGTGGAGTAAGTCAGACAGAGAAAGACAAATGCCATGTGATTTCACTTACACGTGGAATCTAAAGAACAAAATAAACAAAACAGAAACAAACTCATAGATACAGAAAACATTTTGATGATTGATAGATGAGAGGAGGGTTGGGGAAATGAAAAAGGAGAAGGGATTAAGAAGTACAAGTTGGTAGTTACAAAATAGTCATGGGGGTGTAAAGTATAGCATAAGAAATATAAGCAATAATATTGTAATAATGATGTATGATGTCAGATGGGCACTAGATTTATTGGGCTGATCGCTTTGTAAGTTATGTAAATGTCTAATCACCTTGTTGTACACTTGAAACTATTATAATATTCTATGCCAACTGTTATCAAAAAATAAAAAATTATTTTAAAAATTAAAAATATATTAGCAAGGCGGAGCATCTTTTTCTATCTTTATTTGCCTTTGAATTTCTTATGATCTGTTTGTTCACATTCATAGCCTATTTTTATATTGAGTTGTTTGCTTTGTCTTTAAAAAATTTTTAATAAAGTTAGCCCCTTCAAATTGAGATGAGCATTTCCCCATTTGTCTTTTGCTACACCTATATTTTGAATTTTATGTAGCCACTTTATCATTTTTCTCTTCTGGGGTTTCTGAGCTCAGACATATTTTTAAATTTTAAAAGATGAAATATCCACCTGCATATTTTTCTAGTAGTTTTAGTATTGTATTTTTCTGTGTTTACTCTTTAGTCCACCAGGGATTTATTTTGCTGTAAGGAATGAGATAGGAATCCACCTTTGTGTGCATGTGTCTGTGCTTTCAAAGTAGAAAGCCAATTGTCTAAAATGCCATTTATCAATGTTAGAAGAATTGGAAAGCCACATGCAAAAGAATGAAACTGGACTGCTATTTAACACTATATACAAAAATTAACTCAAAATAGATTGAAGAGTTACATATAAGACCTGAAGCAATAACATACCTAGAAGAAAACATAGGTACCAAATTTATAGACCTTGGTCTCAGAGCTTTCGTGAACTTGACCCCAAGGTCAAGGGAAGTAAAAGCAAAAATGATTGTATGGGACTACATCAAACTAAAAAGCTTCTGCACAGCAAAAGAAACCATCAACAAAATGACAACTGAATGGGAGAAGATATTTCCAAACAACACCTCTAATAAGGGGCTAATATGCAAAATGTATAAAGAACTCATACAGCTCAACACCAAAAAGCAACAATCCAATTTAAAAATGGGCAGAGGACTTGAATAGATACTTCTCCCAAGAAGACATATAGACGTGAAAAGATGCTCAACTTCACTAGCTATTAGAGAAATGCAAATCCAAACCACAATGAGATACCACCTCACACCTGTTAGAATGACTATCATCAACAAGACAAGTCATAAGTGTTGGAGAGGATGTGGGGAAAAAAGAACCCTCATACACTGCTGGTGGGACTGCAAATTAGTACAGCCACTATGGAAAACAGTATGGAGGTTCCTCAAAAAATGAAGAATAGAAGTACCATATGACCTAACATTCCCTCTTCTGGGTATCCACCCCAAAAAATTGAAAATATTTATTCATAAAGCTATATGTACCTTTATGTTCATTGCAGCATTAATCACGGTGGCCAAGACATGGAAACAGCATAAGTGTCTTTCAATAGATGATTGGCTAAAGAAGCTGAAGTACATATATACAGTGGAATATTACTCAGCCATAAGAAGAGATGAAATACTGCCATTTGCTACAACATGGATGGATCTGAAGGGTATCATGCTAGGCAAAAAAAATCAGACAGAAAAGGACAAGAATCAAAAGATTTTAGTCATATGTGGAACATAAAACAGAAAGCAAAAAATGAACAAACAAAACAAACAAGTAGACATAGAGAACAGTATGATGGTTACCAGAGAAAAGGGGTGGAGGGAGAGGATGAAGAAGGTAAAGAAGGTCAAATATATGGTGACAGAAGGAAATTTGACTTTGAGTGGTGAGCACACAATGCAATATATAGATGATATATTATAGAACTGTATACTTGATAATTATATATTATTAACCCATGTCACCCCAATAAATTTAATTAAAAATTTAAAAATTTTAAATGCTATTTATTGTGTTTCCTTTATTATTTACTATATTTCTCCATTATATACTAAATTTATTTTTAAATCTATTCTGGACTCTTATTCTGTTTCATTGATCAATTTAGTTATTATTTAATTTGTATTTCCTAGGACTTATTCCACCAAATTACATATCTTTGGCAATACCTTTCTGCCTGTTCCACATCTGCATTTTTCTATTTGGACATTAGCATCATTATGTTGGTATTTTAATTGAAATTGTAATGCATTTACCAATTGAATTAGCAAGAATTTGCATTTGTAGTATTGTATTTTTATACCAAAAAATGATATAGAAATCTATATTCTTAAACCTTCTTTGATGTCCCTCAGTAGAGTTTTACAGTTTTTAATATAGTAATTCAACAACTGTTTATTGAGCACCTGCTGAGATCCAGCAATGAACCAAACAGGCTGAGATGCCTGCTTTTGCACAGCTGTCATCCTAGTGGAGAAGAAAGAAAAGAAGCAAAACACCAATAAGTAAGTGATGTAGTGTTAGATGGTGATTCATGTTATGAAAAATAGTTGAGCAGGGCAAAGGAGGTTGGGGTGCCTGCAAGATAGGCCTTAGGGGGCAAGTTTACACAGGGAGGTTGATAGGCATTATTGAAAAGGGGACATCAGTTTTTTACTTATTTATTTGTTCTGCAATGCTGTATGTAGTCTCAGTCCTCAGTTTCATTCTTTAGTTTTGTAATCTACTTGTGACTTGTATTGAGAGATTTTCATTTTCAAATTAATTTTCACTTATTTTTTTTAAATCAGAGTCATACGTAAATGTAATTTCCAAAGTCAAATAATTCTATAAGTTGTATTATCAAAAACAACACTGTCCTATATCCCTTTTCTTCATTTCCTCCTTTTCTGAGGCCACCACTCCCTGTAGCTAAATATCATATTTATACTGCTGCTTCTTCCCTTTCAATTTTAGCATTATCTATTAATTTCCCACTCCAAAAGTTAAGAATCTAACCCTGTTTTAAACTCTCACTTACAACCACCTTGCACACACACATGCTTCCTCTTCCTCATCATCTCAGTATAATGATATTAACCAGCATTTACATTATAATTACTATGTGCATACTTACAAATGCATTTTCCAAGCACTCCTGGGCAATCTTACATTCAACTACATGAAGAAATCTACCCCAACTTGCATGAATATTTAGCAATACCAGGTTTGACCTAGAATTGATCATTTCTGTTTAACTTTAGGTGATCTATTAAAATGTAATTAATTTTTTAAAAATCTTTTGGAAAAAATAAAAAATAAAATAAAATAAATTAAAAAAAAATAAGAACTTTTTTGAGGGCCAGCATCCCTACCTGCTGGCTCTGAACTATCACCTGATTTTTCAGTATCTTCTCTCAGCTTCGGTGGAAACATTCCTTTTGTTAGCCCAGCGCTGTCACCATCATGCATCCAATAACACTAATCATGGTAGAGAACTCCTGAGTTGTACATCATCATGTCTGGTCCCCAGTAACTACAGTGTCATTTCTGACTTCCAGCCACAAGGGCTATCCACTTTGGGTTCACACTCAGCCACCTCTCTGCCTCTTTGGGTCAACGTCCATGGGAAACATATTGGAGACCTGTCTTTACCTTGGCACCAGGAAGGGAGACAAGGGAGCCTTACTGGCCTAGATAACTGATGCTCAGTGCATTGGTACTCATATGAGGCCATTGTGTTCTGATGTAAATGCCTTGCTGGAGGTAGGGGATGCTAGACTTTTTCCTAAATGGACACCTGTATTTACAGACTAGTTACTCATGTATTCTCTCAGTTATTCTTTCAAACAGTGAAGTAAGATAACTATTTGTTTCATGTCAAAAAGAAAAAATCTAAAGCTGAGATTAAGTTATCACAGTTCATCTTAAATCACAGAGCCAGAAAGGGGTGGAGTTCAGCTTAGGACTCTGGTGGTCTGTTTGGCCCTAGCTCAAGGCCACTCCTCAGTTAAGTTTTGCCCTCAGTGTCCATTCTAAGTAGACTAATGTTTGATTCTTGTCTGCTTCGAGTGTTTATATTTGGTCCTCTATTAATCTATAAACTCTTGCACAGACTCTGGCACAGAGGAGATGCATAGTAAATAATGGCTCTCAGTCTGATAATTCTGGGATCTGGACAAGAGACTCATTCTTGAAAAGATCCTGAAGCGCAGCTTTGGACAGGAATTGCAGAAGTCCCATATGTTGGCCTGTGAGGTTGCAGCATGACCTTGTTATTTGTTGTCATTCTTTGGCTCAAAGAGTCATTTGATCCACCAGGACCACATTTACAATTGTGGCTGCCCATAGAGGCTACTCACAACTTCAGTAATGTGGCTGGCATACACCTCTAATTATTTCCCCTGGGGTTCTCTTGCCAAGATCTGTTTGTATTTTCTAAGTCTCCTTCTGGTTAATAAGGCCTGCAGAGGTAACCCCCAAGTAAGCTCTCCCCTCCCCAACCTGACTGCAGATTGGAAAATTAGGATTACTTTCCTGAGTTACAGTGTGAACCATGTGACTCTAGGATGTGTCTCTATCTTCCTAGAGTATGAATCTAGCTGGAGATGTGCCAGGTATGGTCGGCCTTTGTGTGTTCTAAGCAAGAGGACTGGACTTTCTTATTACCTATCCTGACTTCACTGCAGTCCTGAACTGTGGATAATTGGGTAGCAACCGAAGGCTGTAGGGTAACTCAGCTTCAAAAGACTCCAAAGTCTTTGGCAAACTTGTGCCTAGAGAGATGTCTTTCGTACCTCTCCCAGGTGAACCTCAGAATCTGGGGACCAACTAGTCAGGAAATGTTGATAGTTATGGAAGAAGAACGAAATTTAGCCCATGCCCCTGGGAAAGAATTATTCATCTCTGCTCACATGTCCATTCTCTGCTACACTGCCTGCTTTTCAGAAGTACAAGAAAATAACCTATCAAGCATTCAGTCCCTGAAGAAGCTATCAGGAAGTAATTTATTGACTATTGATATACACAGCGCTTAGATCCTGAAGGCTATTTTAATACTTTGCTATTTGAGCTCTTCAGGTCACTCATGATTGGGCCTGTTGGCTTCTGTCTGAAGGAAAGCACTCACTGAGCAGAGACCATAGTTCTTTCCATCCTCCAGGTGAACAACAAGTCAACATTTTAGGTAAGTGAAGACACTATTGTTGAAATTAGGCAAACACGTTATGATTTGACAAGAGAAGGGTTGCAAAAATATCTATGTTCATTATGAAGCAGATTTAATATCAGGAAAACAAAATTTGGCTCAAAGTCAGAGCAGGGAGGAGTTCTATTTTTTATTTTCTTCACCACCATAGCTGAATGTTTGGGCTCCTTCAGTCAAGGAGGCTGGGCTACAGAGCTGGGAGAAGCCCAGCTGATTTGAGCCAGATGCTCAGCCCATCTCACAGATGCAATTTAGTCATGATTCCATCTTATGCCTGGGAGGCTGGAATGTCATTGTTAAAAATACATGCCACCTATGGTGTTCTCAGTGAAAAGCATGTTGGGGTCTTCTCCTTGAGGATGATACTGCCAATGTCTCAGTGATACAGGATACTTTTGAATGCAAAGAAGCTGCCTTCCTTAGCCCTCCAGATGGAGTCCCCACAAGAAAAGGTTCAGTGAGCTCACACAAACGCAGCTGCATAAGACCAGAGTTAACCCTGGTGGCAACGAGAAGTGACCACCTTCCAAAATGACTAGTCTGTTCTGTGCCTTAGGACATGACAAGCAGCCTATTTCCCAGGAGCTTGCTGTAGAATAAGCCCACCAGTGGCTTTTGAAAGGTTGTGAGGTCTTAATGCCTATTCTTGAAACCTATTGTATGCACACAGCTGAGGGTAAATGAAGCTTTCTCAAGGAATATGCAGGCAAGGGTAGTTTTAAAAAAGTAAGCTAGAAATATCTTTGCAACTACTTAAACTTATGAAAAAATTAAAATGCTAGTTTAAAACTGTGCATGTGTGTGAGAGAGAGAGAAAGGAAGGGAGGGTGGGAGGGAGAGAAGGAGAGGGAGAGTGGGAGGGCAAGAGAGAGAGAGAGAGAGAGAGAGAGAGAGAGAGAGAGAGAGAGAGAGAGAGAGAATGTTTCACAAAACTACAAAACTCTTTTGGAAGGAAGTGAGCAAAACTACTTGCAGTCCACTGATGTAGTAGACAGAACCTTGGGCTGACCCTAACCAGAACTGGCCTCAGCACTCTCATTTGTCTGCTGCTCTGAGACTGGATCACAGCAAAGAGATATGACTATCCATCCCAGAGTGCCTCAGAGGAAAGTGTGTCTTCCTCACCTCCACTGTGAGCTCCTCACTTCTGGGTCCCAGGAGTAAAGATGGAAACTGCTTCCAGGACCTCTCACTATTTTTAGAACTCAATACCATGAAAGCATGAAAGTCTTCATGTGGGAAGTGAAAGTGAGAAATATGAAGAGCTGGAGTCATATGACAAAGATGTGGCTTAACATCCGTGGGAAACAGCAAGGAGGACTCATTTCCTTGAGAAGATCTGGCTGTTGGGAGACTTGGGGGTACAGAAGAGAGATAGGAGACAGGTTAATTTTTCTAGGATTGGGGTGAATACTTGTCTCTCTCATTCTAATGTTGGGACCCTACAATGTTTATGATAATCTGAAAAGCCATCTATGTGTGTTTCTTCTCTCATTTCTGCTTTAGGACAAAAGTTGAAAGCCACCAGGAAATGAGTAAGCTATATTCGAAGCCAGTAGTTCTCAGAACCCCTCACCCCCCACAGGGCTATATCTCCAGATTACTGGGCTCTACCCCCAGAGTTCTTGACTCAGTTAGGCCTGGGGTGGGACCTGAGAGTCTGCATATCTACCAAGTCCCAGAGGGTACTGATGCTACTGGTCCACAGACCCCAATTTGAGAAGCACTGCTCTAATCACATGCATCTGTCTGTGGTAACTGAGATGAGCTAGTTATGAATCCAGTTAATCATTTTCAGTGTGGTGCCTTTCTCTGTCTAATCTTCCTCTGCGAGATCAGATTTTCTCACCCCATGGATGGTGAGCAGAGACTGATGTATTTGCCTTTGTTTCTTCTCTCTCCCCTCTTCCTCTCTGACTGGCTATAGAATGAACTTACTGGCTAGTTCTAACTCATTCTTCAAGTCTCAACTGACATATCACTTCTTTCCTGATCAGAATTGATTAGGCACCCTTCCTGGGTGCTCTTGTATGACCTCCCCCAATATACTACATGTCACATTATATCATCATTGTTTGTTTCCTTTTTTGTCACTCTCATGAGATAGTGAACCCCTTAAGGGCAGGGACTATGTCTGGGAGGTTGCTAGTAGTGAAACTTGGTGTGAGGTAATGAATTCTTGGACTCTAAAAACATAAGAATAAAGAAGGAATGAATAAGAGAGATATTGTAAAGGAATATATTTCTCAGTACCTGCTCCACAATAGGTATCTGTAAATGCTTATTCAGTTAAATGGACATGTTAATGGAGTTTTTTGACTGATGGGATATGGAGGGTAAGTTGGAGAAGGAATCTAACATTTGGTGAGCACCTAATATGTACCAGACGCTGATCGACAGCACAGTAGAAAATGGCATTGACTTAGAGGGGAGTAGGGCATATGAATGAGTTTGAAATTGGTCAAATGGTATTTTAAGTGACATCAAATGCTCAAAAGGAGGTGCACATCTGGTGATTTATTGATTATAAATTACAGCACAGTAGTTAAGAGCACAGTCAAAAACAGACTCAGGAGGCAGACACATGCCAGTAGTCACACCAAGATCTCATATCTCTTCATTCTAATGCAATGAAGAGGTCAGTCCAGACCTTGCCAACCAAAGAGAATACTTGCAACAAAGGCCAGAGCAGCACTGGCCTGGCCTGCCGGCCCCACCCACCTGCTCATATGTACATAGGAGTCAGAAGGGAACAAAGAGGCATCCAGCAAGGTAGTCCTCAGGGTCTCTCCCCTGGGTATCCTGACCTTCCAACCTTCACTTTCTCCTTTCTCTCTTCTCTACTATGGAGAGTTATGATTTGCTAGTTGAAGAGGTGGGAGGAAACCACTGTGGATCTTTTGGTTCCAGCCTTAGGGTGAGAAGGGATACAAGACCTTCAGTGCTGAGCTCGAGTGAGTAAAACAAAACTGCCTGAGGAACTTTTTCTGTGCCATCACCCTTCTGCCCTTGAATGACAAGGCAGTAAGTTTCCACCTGTGACCAGGTCTCATTTAGCTTGATGGAAAAGTTCATGGGAGGCTTGGCCAGAAGGTTTGGTGGATTTTGTGCTCTCCCTTCCTCAAATATTGTATTCACACAATTCCAGGGGTCCTGATCTTTTTTTCTATAGGATTGCCTTTTTACTTTCCCAACGGAGGATGGAGGGATAGGGGTGGGCTGCTGAAGATGCTGGTAGCATAGAGGCTGAAAACCTCAGAGATGAGCTTGTGTCAAGGGCTGGTGCACTTTAACTAACCTGATAGTATAATCAATGCATTCTTCATTGACAAAGAGCTGATTCATCTGCTTTCTCTTCCCACCTGTAGCTGACAATAGAGGAAATGAATTACCAGGAAATTGGAAACCACACCAAAGTGACTGAATTCATTCTTGTGGGACTGTCCAAGCACCCCACATCTCAGAGTATTCTCTTCTGGGCACTGATGTTTCTCTACATAGTAACTTTGGCAGGAAACAGCATGATCATTTTCCTGGTAGGAGTCAGTTCTCGGCTCCACACCCCGATGTATTTCTTCCTCAGCAACCTGTCTTTACTGGATCTCCTTTTTTCCACCAGTGCTGTACCACTGATCATGGCAAACTCTCTTCAGAACTTTCCCACCATCTCTTACACTTCCTGCTTTGCCCAGCTCACGATTCGCGCCTTCTTGGCACTGGCTGAGTGCTTCCTTCTTGCCATTATGGCTTATGACCGATTTGTGGCTATCTCAGATCCACTCAGGTACAACCTGGTCATGTCTTCTCGAGTATGCATTGTAATGGCTTTGCTTGCATGGATGACAGCCTTCCTGCTCACTGTTATGCCCATTCTGCTCTTTCCCATCAGTTTCTGTGGCCATAATTCGGTCAATCACTTCTCCTGTGAAGCCCAAGCCATCTTTAAATTGCTCTGTTCCAATACCATTTTCCTAGAGGTTATGATGATAGTGTGCGCTGTCATTTCAATGCCAGTTCCTTTAATTTTCATCCTTATCTCTTACCTTTGCATCCTCAGGGCTGTCTTAAGAATCCACTCAACTGAGGCCAGGCTTAAAGCCTTTTCCACATGTGGCTCTCACCTGGTCGTGGTAACCATCTACTTTGGGACACTAATATATATTTATGTGAGACCCCAGACTAAAAAGTCTCAAGATGGAGACAAAATTGTCTCTATACTTTATGCAGCAGTGACTCCAATGCTAAATCCCCTCATCTACACCCTGAGAAATAAAGATGTGAAAGCTGCTCTCAGGAGAGTAACTTGTGGGGCCAAGTCCTGATGCCTCAGTCACATGACAGCATGCTGGATAGCAGGACAGCACGAGGGCTTTAGCTCTCCTGGCAATTTTGCAGCTGCGAGTGACGCTTCTGAAATGAGAAAAGACTTGCAAAGGCATCTGGATAATGGAAGAAATCACACAAGAATAAAGATTTGATGGCATAAAAATATAAAACTGCTGCATGTCACATGCATCTTATACTAAAACAAAATGCAAGTTACACATAAGAAGCAAGGTTTGCAACATACGTAACAGAAAAAGAATCAATAGTATTTATGTATAAAACCTCTTTTGAGACATTAATATAGGAGATAAATACTCCAATAAGAAAATGGCCAAAGGACACAAACATGCAATTCAGTAAAGAAAAGAATAAACATTCACTCTTAAGCAACAACAAAAATACTACTTTTCATTTATCATGTCAACAAAAATGAGAAACATGTATAGTGTACAGTGTTGGTTAGAGTGGAATGGGGAAATACCTTTAGGGGAATGTAAATTGGTACAAATTTTTGGAGGGCAGTTTTGGTAGCTATGAAAAGTGAACATTGGGCGACCCATTTGGTTGGAGAGGTGGATCTCAGTTGGAAGTGGACTTGCCCTCTTCAGGCACTGCTCTGAGAGCACTGAGAGGTTCTGCAAGCCTGGTGGCTCTGAAAATATCCGCACAGGGACAAGATATTAATCTCCACCTTTTGCAGACTCCCACAGCCTGTATATGTCAATGCTTGCTCCTGCGCCCTTCCTGACATTGGAAGAACCTTGGGGAGGAGAAGGATGGCTTTTCCCCCAAAGGCAACTCCTCAACTTTTGAAATGGAGCCTCTCAGCAATCTACAAGAAGATGGTTGGTCCTGAACAGGTGGTCTTCTTTATTTAGAATGAAAAATATTTTGAAGACCTTTCTTTTCATAGCTATGGACTTTAGTCATTGATTCCAGGAAAATATAACGGACCTGCTGTTCTGTACTGAATGTTTGTTTACCCTTCCCCTGAACCCCCATTGTGATGGTATTTGGAGATGGGGCCCTGGTTCAATGAGATTAGTGCCTTTATAAGAAGAGGAGGAAACACCAGAGTATGTTTTCTTTCTCTCTCTGCCTCTCTCCCTCTCTCTCTCTCATCCTCTCTCTCCCTCCTTTCTTCTCCCTCTCTTTGTCTCTCCCTCCCTCCCTCTCCATCTCCCTCTCCCTCTCTTTGCTGCTCCCTCCCTCCTTCTCCATCTCTGTCTCCTTCTCTCTGTCTCATCCTCCTTCCCTCTCCCTATCCCTCTCTCTCTCTCCATTATGTGCCATGTGAGGACACAGTGAAAAGGCAGCCATCTACAAGCCAAGAAGTGGACTCCCACCAGAATCTTAATCAGCTGTTGCCTTAATCTTGGACTTTCCAGCCTCCAGGACTGTGAGAAATAAATGTCTCATATCTGTTGTTTAAGCCACACAGTCTATGTTATTTTGTTACAGCAGCCCGAGCTGAATAAGACGCCTGCTTTGGCCCCTCATGTCATCATGCCATCTTGATGCATCTATGTCACAGAAATACTGATATATGTATGTAACATGTTTGTGCAAGGATGCTTATTAAAACACTGTTTGGACATGTGAGAATTTTGAAAAAAAATCCCTAAGTGTCTATTAATAGAGTAATGTTTAAATAAACTACAGTAAATTCATAGTATGGAATACTGTGCAGCTAAGAATAGACCTATAGGTCTCTCTTTCTTCTGGGACCAGAAGCTTACCTGGCTACTGGGATGTAAGCTTTTCAGGATGATGACAGAAGTGCAAGATGGTGACCATTATAATTCTTAAGGCCTAGGATCAAATTAGCACATTGTTATTTTTGCCATGAGTAACAAAACACATTCGATCATGGTAGAAAAAATCACCAAAGACAGATAGGAGCAAATAACCATAATTTCTGTGAGTTTAGCTGCAGATCTGTCTGTTTCTGGTAGAAGTGGGTTAAAGATACTATGATCTGAATTCTTTCTTTGTGAGTAGAAGTATTTATTGACTTTCCTTTTGCATTAAAAAAGCATGTAAATATAGTCATATTAAACAGTGCAGATTTTTTAGTTTCTTTTTTGTTTTGCCTCTCCCTGCCCCACCACCCTGCGCATTTCCATTCAACCTCCATATCACCCCTCAAACCTCACCTTCAGGTAACCTTTGTTAATGACCTAGTTCATACCATTCACTATAACAAAATTCAGACATCTGTTTATATACACTTATACAAATATACAGGTGTTTTTGGTTATTTGTGTTTCACAACGTGGAGCTCACATTATACACATTTTGAGCATCTTTTTTCCTCACTTAGTAACCAACATACATCTCTCCAAATCAGTGGTCATAGCTCTGGCTTATTCTTTTCAATCCTGTATAAAATTTGTCAGTGTTGATTGAACCAGTCACCTGAGTTATTCACCTTATTTCCAGTTTTTTTTTTTTTGCTACCATGAGACAAGTGGCAACAAACACCCTTTTCATAGAGATCTTTCTACCTGAATGGACCAAATGTTCAGACTCACTGCCAACATTAAAAAGACTAGCAACATGTATTGCTGCTGTCAGGGATGCAGAAGAAAAAGTATTCTGGTCCCTTCAGGTGGAAATGGGAACAACATAGCCTTTTTGGAAAGCAATTGGGCAATATCTCTTCATACTAGGAATCATTCCCAGAGAATGAGAATTGTCTTTTGGCTAAGTCATACTGATGCACAGCAGTGGGATAAAAAGAGAAAGCTGTTAACATGCAGTTAATGACAGTTAGAATCCATAGGGCCTGGTGGAGGAAATGGTCCTGTCATGCCCAGGCCAGGGACATGGTGGGAAAACCTGGGATTCTGAAATATGAAATGGTGCTACATGGGGGGATGTCCTTGAGGATGTTGACTCTGTAGAACCTCCTGGGCTCTCAGACTGACAGACAGGGCCTGCCCTTCCCCAGTAGAGTAGCATTTCTGCCATACTGGAAAATGCTCCATAGACCTCCCCTTTGCAGGGTAACAGATGCCCTTTTAGAAGCTGCCTCCACTTCATCTCTTGAGTAACAGGCCAATAAGCAGGGTTAAATAGCAGATCAACCGGCTACGATAGGTAATTATCATTGTGGGGAAAGAAGACACCTGCTTCACGAAGGATATAGGGACTGAGCAACTCAGAAGGCACGATATAAAAAGTAATCACAGGGCTGGACCCTGTGTTGTGGTCTGTCAAGATTCTGGGCCCCTAGCATAATAGAGGCCAGGTGGCAGCATATACTGATCAAAAGTCAGAAGGTTGCTATTACCATAATGACTGAAAAGGAGGAATGGGTCAACTGAAGTGGCATGACCTACAAGAAATTGTGGTTAATAGAGCTTGGCATCCCCAGGAAAAAAGCAGATGGGCAGCCAATGAACATGCTATCTAATATATATCATCCAAAGAAGGCAAGAATAGAGGAGTAGTCACCACTATACAAAGTCTCTATCCCTGTTTCGATCCCCAACCTTGAGACAATTTTAGATCCAGAACCCACTGACTGAAGAGGTGTGGCCAGACCCCCAGAAGGAAGGACCTTGCAACACTGTGCCAAGCATATAGTAATGACAATACTATTTCCAGGGACCTATGGCCATTGACTCAGGTGACTCTACACTGGGGAGAGGCACTCTCCCCAGATATTTAGAGAACTATTGGGCACAGGGCAAAGAAGGATCCTCCCCTAAAGCTTCTGGAGGGAGCACGGTCCTTCAGGGACCTTGATTTCAGACTTCTGGTCTCCGAAAATGGGAGAGGATGAATTTCTGTTGTTTTAAGCCACTCAGTTTGTAGTAATATGTTACGGCAATTCTGTAATATATATTGCCAATACATATGCAAATAAAACACAGATACATGTATATATATAATATATTATTATACTAATATTATATATTATATTCTGCATAAATTATATTTATTTAAATTTTGTATTTTATATATAAATATACTATATGTTAGCAGCATCCAGTATCTTGGTCATTTGATCAGAAGCCCGAAGGGAAAGGATTGGAAGATTCAGAACAAGAGGTTTGGAGTAGAGGCTTGTGGATGTATAGCTGGTAGTGGGCATGAAATATGAAGATTCTTGAATCATAGCAAATACTGAGCAGAAAGTATCTACCGTGGAAGAGGCACTGAACAAGCAAGTAGACAAATTGACTTGCCCAGTTGACATGAGGCATCCTTTGTCATGGACAACCCCAAACTGTTCTGGTGGGCCCATGCACCAGTTGCCCCAGAAACCCAGATGGAGGCCCAAGAGTAAAGACTCCCACTTACCAAGGCTGATCTCTCTACCTCTGGATGTCCGACTTGCCAGCAACAGGGACTGATGCTGAGCCCCTGATAAAATACTATTCCTTGAAGATACCAACTGAACACTCAGTGCCAGTCAACTATGCTGGGCCCCTTCCACCCTGAAATGACAGGCAGTATGTTCTCAATGGAATAGATATGATAAATAATTTATTAGATCTACATGTGATATTATGGGAAGACAGTGAATGCAGTCTGCTGTACATTTGCTACAGAAAAACAGAAAAGAATATCTATTTCTACATAATTGTATCTGCATGTAATAGCTTTGGAAGGATATATAAAAATCTGGAGGACTGGAAGTCAAATTTAAGATGGAGACTTACTTTTTATTGTATACCTTTGTACACTGTTTAATTTTTTTTTACCCTGTAGCACATGTCACTTCCAAAGTAAAAATTACAAAATCATGGGAAGAATCCAGTTGAATAGAAAAGGGAAGGGTAGTCAGTACTGAAGGCAGCAGGAGATAGGGCCAGAGACAAGGTGAAAGGATGGGCCTTGGGTAGAAAAGCACAGGCTTGTGGGTGATGGGAGGGGAGGGCAGAAAGATGGGACAGGACAGCAGTGGCAAGGGTTGGGTACCAAGAAGATAGGCTACCCTTGCTTTTCTCTAGGAAATGAAGAGCAAGGTCTTCTGCTGAGGGAGGTGAGGGAAGGGCAACAGAGTCCCAGGGATGGAGAGAGCAGAGGAGGTGTGAAACAGCCCTTGGGATTCTCTCAGTAGGGGAGAGAAGGAGGGAAGGAATGGAACCAGTGAGAGGCCTCAACTCGACTGGTAATGTTTTTAAGATAGATACCGGGTATACCAGACTTTGCTATATCCTTCAATATCCCTTTCGATATGTCTGACATCAAAATCATTGGGAGTCTGGGAGATGGAGTTAACTAGAGATGGGCAAGACCTGTGAGGGCCTGCCTGAGATGGGAGAGTGCTAATTTATGGTGCACTCAATCTTCTCTGCTGTGTAACCTTCAGCAGGGTAGGCTTCTGGTGCAGGCTCAGGGAAATCAGACATACAAGTTCCTGTGGGCAAGAGCTGTTCATACACTCCAGGCTTCCATTCATCCAGAGTAGGATGTGTGGGGAAGAAGCAATGGAAGACAGAGGAGTTCAAAGGAGAAAGAGAGGAAGTGAGTTATGTAAGGGGTGGAGTCCTGTTGGAGATGAGAAACTCTAACCCTCGAAGGCCTTATGGAAACCTAGAAAGAGGCCACTTCTCTGATGTCAGGGCACTTAGTGCTAGGAAGCTTGGAACCAGTAAGTTCAGGGGAAAATATGGCAAACAATTGGCATTTTCACCCCACTCCACCACCTGTTGACTCTAAGCCAGTGTTAGATGTTCAGTGTATGTCCTTCCAGATGCTTAGAAAATATGTTTTCTTACATATATGTATCCACAAACAACATGTAGGACTTGTGGGAAGATTTTTCATTTACAAATTGTAGCTTACTCTATGTCTTATTTGGCACCTTCCTTTACAGTCATCACAATGCTCTTGAAATCTAGTTGACAAAGCATTATTCATTCTTTTTCATTGCTGAATTTTAATCTAGTGGATGATATGCCCCATTGCATTTATCCATTTTCTTACCGATTGGACTTTAGATTGTTCCTAACTTTTCCTATCACCACCATCCTTGAACATATGTCCTTATGCACATCATTTACCAGTGTTTCTCTAGCAGATGTACCTAGCAGTAGATATGTTGGGTCATAGAATGGGCATTTTAATTTGTAATACTTTTAGTTCAAGCCAAGGCCCTGGAGCCATGGTGCCTTTATTCAATCCTGCTGCTGGCTTAATCCACAAGCAAAATGACCCTGGGCAAGCTGCAGACCTTCTCTGTGCTTATTTCCTCACCTATAGATGGAAATAATAATACATACTTCAATCATAGGATTGTTTCAGGGTTTAGTTAGTAGTATTTATCTACAACATTTGAAGAGTGCCAGAAGCCCAAGTGAGTGTTGTATAATTTGTTGTATAATTTCATAGCTTTGCCAGATTACTCTGCTAAGTGGATGTCCCAATTTACATGCCCACGAGCAGTGCACACAACCACTGGTTTCCTCACAATCTTGGAAAGTTTTGCTAATCTGATGAGTGAAAAATGATTTGTGGATTTAGTTTGCATCTCCTGATCATTGATGGTGAGCATTAGAATTCTCTCCCTTTTGAATTAACTAGGGATCAATAAAATATGAACTGTGGCCCGAATGCAGCCAGACAGACAGTAAAGTTGTATTGGAGCAAATTAGTTTACATACTGGTTAGAGCAGCTTCCCCTGCCACAACTGCTGAGGCAAGTAGTTGCAAAGGATAACATGGCCTGCAACACCGAAACTACTTCCTGTGTTAACCTAAAAATAAAAGGCCTTTTAAAATGAGAGGCAACAAGCATTTATTTGGGATCAAAGGAATAGCTATTCAGGAAAGCACTGATTCAGGCAGAAACCCAAATAGTGTTCCAATTGGGAGACAAAGGTTAAGGGTATTTATGTGAGAGGGAAGGGGAACAATTACATCCATGGAAGAAAGGCATTTCTATCCGTGAAGGTAACATAACATAATGATGTTTATGCTAAACAATGTTTTTAATTTTCAGGCCAATAGTCATAATATCTGCTTTGTTGTTATCCTTGCAAACAATTCTTTGAGACACAATATTGCCTTAGGCTCAGTTCAAGGGTTATTTTGTCCCGTTTTAGCATTCCAAAGCTTTGAGGCATAAGACTTACAAGACAGTTCCTCTGGGATGGCAGCTCCAGCTCCATTTTAAAGTGACTCCATTTATATTATTTTTGACACCTGTGTGACCCCTCACAGAAAAGCTTTCCAACCCTGCTTATTGCCTTCTGCCTATTTGCCTAGCCAGTTAAGTCTTCTTTGGGACTATAGGCTTGCAACTATTTTTTTTTTGCCCTAGAATGCTTCACATTCATCACTGCATTTAGTCCTCACAAGCCTAGGAGGGAGGAACTGCTACTCCCAAGTTTAAGAGATGAGAAACTGAGGTTCAGGCACGGAAGCACCACAACAAACTGGGTCAGAGCCTTGGAACCTAGAATTCATCTCCTTTCCCCTCACAACCACCTCAACAGCTGATAGCTGATATCCTGGCAACCTTGTGCTCTTGGCTTTCATTGACAGCACTGCTCAAAGGGCTACCCACGGAGTGCAC
>CM053505.1:96578462-96605839 GCA_028627145.1 Eidolon dupreanum | reverse complement strand
CAGGAGACCGACGTACAGAGGGCACACTCACCATCGGGGTGGGTACATGGCCATTTCTACCACAGAGGGGACGTCACCCTACTATTGTCCCGGAGGTGCAAGTAGCACCGGGAAGAGAAAACAAAAACTTGCGCTATAGCACCATCTACTGGAAAGCAAAAGAAAGACCTCTACTTCCCAGCCCGCCTAATTAAGAGCAACACAGTAAACAGGAAGAAAGTTCACTGCCTCGAGTGTGCAGGCAGACAAACAATTCTAGTCCCACGAATAACCAAGGTCACACGGTAGCACAGAAATAAAATGAAAAATCTCCAGAAACCAAACTCAAAGTCATGGAAGACTGTGATTTAAATGACAGATAACTGAAGATTGCAGTTATGAAGAAACTCAACGAGATACAAGAAAAGTCATAGTCAATGAGCTCAGGATAAAATTAGCAAACAGGAGGAGTACTTTACCTAAGATATTGAAACTATACAAGAGAACCAAACCAATTCCAGAGCCGAAGAACGCACCAGATGAGATGAAGAATGCATTAGAAAGCGTTGGAAATAGAGTGGCTCACATGGAAGAGGGAATTGGCGAGCTTGAAGACAGAAATCTAGAAATGATTTAGGTGGAAGAATAGAGAGAACTAACATTTTTAAAACTGAAAGAACTCGATGAGAACTATCTGACTCCATTAGAAAGAGCAACACAGGGCAATGAGTATCTCAGGAGAAGAGAGGGAGAAGGGAACAGAGAGCCTATTCAAAGAAATAACCAATGTGAACTTCCCAAACCTATGGAAGGAGCTGGAGATTTGAACACAAGAAGCTAACGGAACATATAAATTAGCATGATGCAAAAACACCTTCTCCAAGACACGTTATATTAAAACTGTCCAAAGTTAAAGACAAAGAAAGAATTCTCAAGGCAGCCAGGGCAATAACCCATAAAGGAAACCCCATCAGATTATCATCAGAATTTTCAGCAGAAATCCTACAAGGAGAGAATGGAACGATATATTCAAAATATGGAAAACCACCAGCCAAGAATAATATATCCAGCCAAAGTTATCCTTTAGATATGAAGGAGAAAAAACGCTTTCCCAAACACAAGCTGAGGTAATTTACTAACCCTGCATTAAAGAAATGTTGAAAGTAGTCCTTCTACCTGAAACACAAAGACAAAAGTATACAAAACTCAGAGGAAGATGACAGACAGAAGCAGGAAATTTCAACTGTATTTCAGGATAGGGTATTAAACCTTTAATTAACTCATAAATGTTAAAGGGGAAAACGTATTAAAAAATAACTAAAAGTACTACAATTTGGTCATGAACGCACAGCATAAAAGGGGGTGATTTGCGATAACAAAAGCATAAAGGGAGAGTAGAAAAAGGAATGAAGTTGTACAGGTGAATAAAGATAAGATGCAAAGAGAAGAAAGAGGACTATTGTTTCTAAGAAACATTTTATACAAACCGAATGACAACCACAAAACAAAAATCCAGAGCCAAGACACAAAAAAAAATTAAAAAAAAGAAAATGGAGGAAAAAAGCATAGAAAACCGCCAAGCTAAAATAGCAAGCAGAAACAAAAGAGAAAAGAAACAATGGAGGTACTGAGCAATCAAAAAAGATAAAATGGCTATACTAAGTCTTCTATATCCATAATCATTCTAAATGTAAATGGACTGAGCTCACCCATCAAAAGGCACACAGTAGCTGGATGGATTAAAAAGCAAGACCCCACTATGTGCTGCCTTCAGGAGACCCATCTCAGCTACAAAAACAAACAGGTTCAAAGTGACGCGGTGGTAGATGGTACTCCATGCAAGTCATCCAGAGAAAGTTGTCTGTGTAGCGACACTTATATCAGACAAAATAGAATAAAGGTGAAAAGGTAACAAGAGACAAAGATGCACATTTTATAATGAAAAAGGGGTAGTCCATCAGGAAGACATAATACTTAATATATATGCACCCAACCTGGAAGCACCAAAATATATTAAGGTAATTATCAACAGACCTAAAGGGAGAAATTTACAATAATACAATAATAGTAGGGGACTTTAATATCCCCACTTACGTCAATGGATAGATCATCCAGACAGATAGTAACAAGAATATATCATTAAATGACATATTACACTGGACAGACTTAATTAATATGTCTAGAATTTTCCATCAAATTACAAAAGACAGAAAGAATATCACCCTGAAATGGATAGGACTTTGAATTGCTGATGTTGGAGAGAGTGGGTGTGTTTTCATTTGTTTGAAGGATGCATTATTGTCTGAAAACTCACATGATGGATTAATACATGTAGAGTATTTGAAACAATATGTGGAACATAGTAAGTGTTAGCTACTACTATGTATTAAAAACATACATATAGATGTCCAGTAGCCAATGGGAGAACCGTAGTGGGTTCTCTGGCTTTAGTCCTCACCATTTATTCCAACCTTCGTCTAGTGAGCCTTTTTCTACTGCACACGTTGGAGAAATAAAAATTGCACTTCCCTGGCTCCTTTTGCAGCTAGCATTCTGGATTTGGTTCAAGTCTGGCCAATTAGCTGGCCAGCTTGTTGTTGTGTAATTCAGGAGGTAAAATGAAGTGGCAGTTTACTTCTGGCTGCTCTTTCTGCACTTCACAGACATGCAAGTGTCTGTGTGTGATGAGAGGCAGGGTGCCAGCAGCGGTGTGCTGGGCCACCTTGGACAGCAGATTGGTAGCATCTCTTTGCAGTTGGCATTTGGTGACGTCATGTCGGTACCCTGAAATTAGCTGTGGTGGGAGTACATACACCACCGCGATCAGCAAATGCAACAAATCGGGGCTCCTCCCTGCGTCTGGAGAGCCCATTGTTAAAGGTTAACCGGCACACCCCTGGGTCCAACGCATCTTTTCTTATAGCCTGTTCAGATCTAGCAGCTGCAGTGTAGCTGTGGTTCAAACTTCCTGATATTTGGACCATAGCCAGGGCTGTGTGTTCCCGGAACCAATAGTGGAGTCAGCAGCTTCCTGATTCCCCACCTTCCTTGTGTCCTGGGTACCAGCTACCTTGGCAGGTCATTTCTGACGTGTCCTGGGTCATTCCCAGAGCTTCAGCCACTTTTGCTTTTATCTGGAGAAGGGTCGGAGGGGTTGTTGGGGTGCGGCAGTAGCCTTTATTGCCTGCAGCTGTGTGGTTTGGGAGTTGCGGTCGAGGCCTCGGGAGTAGAAAGCTCTAATTAATCTCTAGGGAATGCCTCCGTGGGCACTTGGGCGTTTTCACAGCCTGTCCTCAGGGGAAGTGAGTGTCTGGGTCAGCCCGAGGGAGCTGGCTGCTTGTGGCACAGGAGCTCATTAACACGTTTTCCGGAAATACTCATTAGTCTCAGAACCCTAAAAGTTTGAGGCCGGCAGAGACTTTTTAATATGACCCAGTTTTCCCCAGTGTGCCACCCACCCCCTCCCCATTTACCGATGGGGCCACTTGGGCACGGGGAGGGCCCACAGGGACATGGACTATTTCTTTCCCTCCACATACTTTTCTCAAAGTCCTAACCATGGTGTCCCTGCAAGGCTAAGTCAGCCATGTCTTGATCCCACTGCCCCTACCACCCTCATCCCGTCTTCCCATTCCCTTCGTCCGGACTCACTCCACCTTCTCATACCCTGGGGCTTGCATGCCAATCTCTCTCCTCCAGGATGGGTGGGGCCTGCGGGGCCTCACGCCCCGAAGGGCAGGGCTTCGCGAGGGAGCCTAGGGTCTCCTGCGCTGACTGGCGCCCAGGTCCCCCGGGTGGCCTGCGGCAAGCAAGACCAGCTTGGCGGGAACCAATCCGACGGCGGGAGCCACTGGCGCCTCTGTGCGCAGGCGCCGCAGCCGTCCTCGCACGCTGGGGGGAGCCCGGGTGTCTCAGCGGTAGGCGGAGTGCGGTCCAGTGCGCGAGAGGAGGCATTCCGAGGTGGACGGTTGGTGGCCATGCAGGCCCCCGATGACGACAGCGCGGTCAGCGTGGTGGGCGGTGCTGGGTCACCCGGTAGTCAAGGGAGCCTCATGGATCCTGAAGGCAGGGGCAGCACCGGAGCGGCCGGGGCCGTCGCTGAGGAAGCTCCTCAGGTCGAGGGGGCAGCTCCCCCTGTCGAGGGGGCAGCTCCCCCTATCGAGGGGGCAGCTCCCCCGGTCGAGGGGGCAGCCGCCCCGGCCGAGGTGGCAGCTCCCCCGGTCGCGGGGGCATTACTCGCCTCAGGGCAGGCTGAAGAGGCCTCGGCATCGGGCAGAGCCCCGGCAAACCAACTGCTGGAGTTGTATCCTTTTCAAGGAACCTGCCGTGGAACTGGGGTAACGGGATGGGCCGGAGTTGGGGGACACGGGAGGATGGGCTGGTTTCGGCGGCTGGTGGACTTCTCGGGGGACAGAATGGGGTTAGGGGGGCCCAGGGTGGCTGAGGGAAAGCCGCGGTGGCCTGAGGACGTGAGGTAACCTGACGGGAGGTGTGGTACAGAGGTCGTTGGTGGTCTTGGGTAGCCTGAGGGGCGGCGGGCCTCAGACGGGCAAGGGGGCCTGAACCAGAAAGCCTGTGTTGACGATGCCTTAAAGGTGACTCCACCAGCAACTTCACGGTGCCTTTCCTGTCCTACATGGACGCGTGGGTGGCCCGCCGGTACCTGAGCCCAGCTGCCGAACGCTACCGCGGGACTGTTCACTGGGAGCTCACAGTGGCTGGCAGAGACCTGGTCATGTAAGTTCTAGAAAGGGTCGGATGGGAGTGGTGGCGAGAGGCCGGCGCGGATCTGTGCCTTGAGGCGCCCCCTGTTGGAGATGTGGAGACGCCCAAGGGGTGGTCTAAGGCGGGCCGTGGGGCGTGGGACCTACCGCAGCCTGGGTACCCCACTAATGGAGGCGCAAAGGAGTGGGTCTAATTGCCACTGTGGGGAGGGGTTGGAGTGAGGAAAGGCCAGGAGTTACCACCTCTAAAGTGATTTTATTTTCATTCCTAGCCGATTAACTTCTGAAGACGCTGACCTCCTGCAAATTTCCACTGCTACCTTGCTGAACCGGCTTGCCATCTTGGTGCAAAACATGCAGCACTTTGTGACCCCCTATTTTGTTGAGTCTCATCCTGATAAAGGGGGTTGAGGCCACAGGAGTGTCCTGGCCTAGGCAGTGCATCCTTCCCTAGGGCCACGATTTTTGCAGTAGTTGCCACTTTATGTAGGTGTTCCAATTGTTTTCCTGTCCTGTCCCCTGGGCCCTCTCTGCCTACTTGTTTTGATTGGTGTTTAAATATTGCCTACAGCAGATAATAAAACTGAGTTAATGGTGTTGGTATTCGAGTTTCTATTGCTTTTGTCCTTGGGTTGGAGGGAGGTTCTGGGGCTCAAATACTGAGGTGGTACAAGGCAATTGAAGACAATTTAGGAAATAAAAAAAATGAAAATTACTAGGGTCCTGTCATTCGGCATTAACTATTGTCAGCATTCTGTAATACTTTTATAGTTTTAGAGTTGTGGGTCTACATTAAATGTAAAGCAGTTATATAAATGAATAAGGTTTTTAAAGGCTGATATTTTTTTCCTGAAATTTTCTCATCCAACACCTGGGCTTTAACCTCTGTCTAAAAATTCTTCCAAACACCTTATTGAATGGGTGCATAGAAGATACATTATGATATAATTGTTCAACACTCAAATGGTTCTCATTTTTTTCTCTGTTATATGAGATTCCTGTATATGTCTCCACATGAATGGTTGTTTTCTTAAGATAGATTCCAAGAAGTAGATATACTTGGAAGTACAAAACTGACCTCCAGAAAATGTGCCTGCCCCCACCAGAATGCTGGTTTTTCCACATCCCTGTCAATACTGGGTCTATTTCCTGCCACAGTAAAAAACTCAGTTTGCATGAGCAGAGTGAAGAATCTAGAAACACTAGAGTAAGAATTTTGTGCTTTACTGGCCCTGTTTCAGATCAAAGAAGAAAAGTGATGGGACAGCTGGTTAAGGGTTTAGGGTGGGGAGAGGCAGTGCAGTGTAGTCTTTGGAAAATATAATTTAAAAAAAAATCTGTGTACAGGCAGTATGCTATGCAGTTCACCTACATTATATATACTTCTCACAAGCCTGTGAGCTAGGTACTTTTATTATACCTTTCGTAGATGAAGAATTGAGGCTCAAAGAGGCTCAGTAAATTTCTCAAGGTCACTCAGCTAGAAAGTGGCAGAGGTTGGATTCGAATCTAGGTCTATTTAATCCAGTCTATTTAATCTCAGCCACAGTATCACAGCAACCTCAGCACTGCCATGTAAAGCCACCAGGAAGCTGAGATAATGCTTTTCCTTCCAATGGCTCCAGGGAACAACCCTATGACTAATGACATATGCAGGAAGGAACAAATGCTGGAGAAGTAGATAGTTACAAAACAGTCCTGGGGCTGTGGAGTACAGCACAGGAAATATAGTCACTATTACTGTAATGGCTGTGTGTAATGTCAAGTGAATGCTAGAGTAATAGGGGATCATTTCATAAATTATATAAATGTCTAACCATTGTACTGTATGCCTGAAACTAATATAAAATTTTAAAAATGCTCGAAAAGTAGAGGGGAAGAGAAGGTTGATAAGAAACCCAATCCTGGCTTTCCAGTGGCTTCCCTATACTCTGAGATCCTTTTGAATCTTGAAACCTTCTTTGACTGTCTTTGAAATGGATGTACAGTGATATTACCTGTTTCCCTGCCCTGCTGCCCTCTCTCCTCAGTCATAAAGAGGGCTTTTTCAGCCACTTTTAGTAGCTAAGAAATAAAAATATATAGAAAATCTTCTGCCACTCCAGAAAATGTCTCTGCAAAGGTAGAAGAAAAACAGTTTTATTATTAACTATTGTATCAGGATATGATATCCATCACAGGCAATCTGCTAAGAGATTCCAAAGACAAAGAAATCTCATCCTTTGTATAGCCAAGCAGATATAACTCATGACATACATATTCTCAAGATACACATAACTAGTCCTCAAATAAGAGGACTTGACACCGCCAGGTCTCACACATAGTTCATCTTAAGTTTACCTGGTAACTGGGGTGACCATGTGTATTAGTTCATTGGTGCTTTGGACTGATTCTCTGTGTTCTCCCACATACCACAAATTCATATAGTGAAGCTCTAAACCCCGGTGTGGTTATAAGTGAAGATGTAGCCTTTTAGAAAGTAATTAGGGTTAAATGAGGTTATAAAAATGGGGCCCTGATCCTTTAAGATTAGTGTCCTTATAAGAAAACACTAAAGCTCACCGGCACTCTCCTCTCCTCTCCCCTTCTCTTTCCACATACACCAAGAAAAGGCCATGTGAGGACACATAAAATGGCCATCTACAAGCCAGGAAGAGTCCTCACCAAAAGCTGAATTTCCTGGCATCTTGATCATGGACTTCTAAGCTCCAGAATCATGAGAAAATAAATGTCTATTGTTTAAGCCACCCAGTGTGTGGTATTTTGTTAGAGCAGCTTGAGTAGACTAATATAATTGTCTTTATCCAAGGGAAAAATAAGCGTCTCATATC
Organism: Eidolon dupreanum; assembly: GCA_028627145.1. Taxonomy (NCBI): domain Eukaryota; kingdom Metazoa; phylum Chordata; class Mammalia; order Chiroptera; family Pteropodidae; genus Eidolon; species Eidolon dupreanum. Next base: position 96,598,305 of record CM053505.1, on the reverse strand, counting down.
TTTACGGCAGGAGCTAGTTTTGCAACTTGGAGCCAGGTGCCCACTGAAGTTAGGCTCCTACTCTCCCTCAGAAACCCAGAAGGAAATGTTTCCTAGGTCTTTGAAAAATATATTCCTGGGTCATAAAGCTGGCAAGAAGCTTTTTTAACCTTTAAAAATATTTATACGCTTTCAAAGAGACAGAGAAAGAACCTACAAGTTTTCTAAAGTAAATGCTTTAAGAAAAGGGAAGGGAGTCTCTTCCCCTATTTCAACAGGGAGAATTGTGTCTCATTTTTAATTTTTACATAGTCTTACAGTAGCTCTCTCTCTCTCTAAAAATATGTTGCATCCTACAAACTTGCTAAACTACTTATTAGCTCTTTTGTAGAATCCATCAGATTTTCTCTGTAGGTGATCATGTCTGCAAATAAAGGCAGTTTTTCTTCTTTCCAGTCTTGATGCCTTGCACTGCTTGATTTCTCTCCTCATTGTAGGTAGGGTTTTCCTGCTTCTCTCCATGCCTGGTAGTTTTAGATCAGATGGCAGACGTGATTTTCCCTTGGATGTGGGATATCTTCGTAGTCCTAGACATATTTGGGAGGCTTTGTTCTGGATGCTATAGAGTCCGACTCTGAAGATTTGCTACGTGGGTCCTCTCAGGGTCGGAGTCCTTTTTCTCCACACTGCCGGGGCAAGACCCTTCTGGGCGCCCTGCCCGATGCCTCCCGAATTGTGAGGTTTGCCATTCTGGCCAGTGGGGACAGCCGCTAGTCCCCGCCCCGCTTGAGCGCTGGGCATCGTCACCTTTCATCCTCTCGAGCGGTCCTCCCCCCGGCCTCGAGCAGTTTCTTCACACACTGTTCTAGTCAGGGGTCTTCCTTCCACCCCAGAATAGTCAGCGGGACCTCTGCGGACACGAGGGTCCTCTCCCTCTGCCGCTCCCTCGCTCCCTTCTCCCCGCTCCTCTGCCCGCAGCTCCAGCTGCCGAGAATTTCAGTTCCGTCTCCTGAACTGGGGCTGGGGCTGTCCGTGGGACAGATGCGAGGCTGACCCTGTTCCTCTTCTCCCAGAAACCACCGTCCTGCATGGCCTGACACCGGTTTCTTTACAGTCTGTGTTTCATACATTTCGTCTGCAGGGCGGCGGGGGGGGGGGGCGTCTACCGAGTAAGTGGTGGGGTAAACCTGATTCTTGTTCTCTCATATGCGTGAGCAGTCCGCCATCGGAGAACGTGGAGAGCGGACATTGGGAACTGGAGGGACAGAGGTGCCATCGATGGGGATGGTGGCGCTGGTCATGAGGATGACGATGAAGAAGCTCACGTGTAGCATGCGGCACCTGTAGTGGCTACAGCGAGGGTCACTGTTCTTCCTTCCTTTCTTCTTTCCTTCCTGTTTTTCTTCTTTCCCTTCCTCTTTTGCTTCTTTCTCCTTTTTCCTTTCTGGACTCTTACTTTCTAGAGATTAATTATCAATGAATAGAAGAGGATTCAGCTCTTTTACAACTCTATCCACTTTGTTTCCACTCCTCATTCTTCCATTATGGTTCTGTTACATTTTGGTCATTTCTGAAATTTTGGATATTTATTGATTAAAATATAATGCATGGATGTTCTGGGTGACTTCAACAATGAGGGGCAAATGGGAACTCCATTCTTCTACAAAAGCAACTAATGAGCTGGCAAAACCCATCAGAATCAACATTTACAAAACTCTGGAATCTAGTAAAAAACGAACCACCAGGGAAAAGCTTGGTGAAGAAAGAAGGTGCTGATTTGTGGAAGGAGAGTGTTGTGGCATTTTAAATCACCTACCTGCCATCCCTCAATACCCAAATCAGCGGAAGGCTGGAGACAGCAGCCAGCACACCTGGTGCAGGTTGCTCTGCCACCATAGTCACCACCCCCTTCTGTCCTTGAGGGGAGGAGATTATACAGGGTGTACACGAGAGGCATTGGAATTTGTGTACGCATCTTCAAATTCTACCCACCATAGGAAAAGCTAGAGGAAGGGGGATGTCTGTGAATTACACTGTCATCTTTTATGCTTTTGTATCATGGAATTTTTTACGGTGAACACTTGTCAGTTTTAAAATGAAGAGCCTGGGCGGATTCTGTCTTTCTCCCGTGCACTCTAGACTGGACTTGCTATTTCTCTTTCTGCCCTGCTCATGTGGTGTTAGGCATGCAGAAAAGCAAGAAGTCAGCACTGGGAGCATTTTACTCAACGAAATTGAGCATCACGTGCTCAGAATAAAAGCTTGAACTACCTGGAGTGTTTGAAATAAAAATGATCGTTTTCACTTAAATCACTTCGCATCTTTTGTTAATCTCTTCTGCTGTTACCCTGAGACACACTGCCACTTGATTGGAATCTCGGGTCTGGATGGTTGTGCTTCAATGTCTCAAGGACATCCCAGACACTAAGATAATAAAATCCGGAGACAGGAAGATGGCAGACTAGATAAAAGCATGGTTCTCCTCCTCTCAGGTCCTCATTGAAATTACAACCAAATTATGAAATAATCAACGTGGAGAATCACCCACCTAAAGTCCAGCTGATCTTAACACCTATGTCTGATGATATAAAGGAGCCACATTGAAGCTGGTGGGAGGGGCAAAGTCGTGAATCAGGGCAGACCCCACCTGCGGGTGGTGGTGGATCATGAAGAGGGACAGCGAGGCTGCAGAGGCTCCCCTGAAGGAGAGGGGAGTCCTGGCCTCATTCAGGAGTTCCCCAGCCCAGGGTCCCAGCCCAGGGAAAAGGAGATTCCAATAACTCTGACTATAAAAGCCAGAAACCCTAGACACCCCTTTGAAGGACCCGCACACAGGGTCTCTGACCTGCGGACACTCACCCCAGGCACTGGTGATGGGTCAGAGGCTCACATGGGAATCATACAGGGAAAGACTGCATTACCTGGCCCCAGAATGAGGGCTAGACAGGCACCCACCATTATGCCTTAGCTGGGCCCCACTACGGGGCAATCTACAGACCAGGCCAGTTTACTCACGCAGACCCCTCCCGCATGGCCAATACCGAAGTGCTGGCCTGAGTTCAGCCGGCCCCACCCAACCTGCAGATGGCCCGAGGCTTTGGTTGCTGGGTGGCTGCCACGCCCTGCACGTTTCAGGGCCAGGCATTTGCAGCTGGCAGCCAGCGCTGTGAGCGTGCATTTCAGAGACAGTTTGTTTCGGGCAGATCTCTGCTGCCAACACGAACTTGGGCAGATCTCGGGGTTCTATGGGCCAGTCCCAGACAGCAGCTGGTCTTGCTGTGATCTGGGACTTCTGCGGGAACCCAGGATGGGTTACCAAAGTTGCAGAAAGTCTGAGGCTGTATTGATCTTATAGCCATTGTCTCCCTGAGACCCTGAGACCCCGCTCCACGCAACCTACCTGGGGCACCAGGTAGGCCATTGACAGTGAACTGTCACCACCCTGCCCCTCCCCCCAAGTCTCCTAATCCACACAGGCAACAAATTTTGGCTAGCACAGGGTAGGCACTGCGGGGAAATCAGTTGCAGGAATGCGTGCGGGCATCGCAAGGGTCTATGAGACAGCCCTAGATGGCAGCTGGTCTCACTGTGATCTGTGACTACAGTGGGAACACACAAGCACAGAAGTTGCAGCAAAACTGAGGCTGTATTGGCCTGATGGCCATTGTGTCCCTGAGATTGTTGTAGCTGCCAGCCCCCGATAGACACACGGACTACCAGAAACTAGTGAGTTATAGGAAACACACTCTATATTCAGCCAGCTGGGTCTGCCAGGGGTATGCAGACTGCAACTTAAGCAGCTCTGAAATGCAGAGGTACAGGGTTTTTAAGCCCTAAACCTCATTCTTCATTCTGTCTGAACACAAAAGTCTATTTTTCTTCTTTTTCCTGTCAACTCATAGGTCGGTTGTGTAAGCGGGGGGTACAGGAGCAGAAAGCTTATTGTTAGAATATTATGTTCCCATGGGTGATAGCCTATGTTCCCATGGGCAATAGCCAAGCAGTAATTTTCCAGCCAGCACAAGATCTCACTTTGTTTTCTCTGGGGTTAAGCGTTCTTTTCTCTTGGCTAGCACAGTGAGCACATTTCGAGGAAAACAGTTGTGGGCAGACCACTGCTGCCTATACGAGCCTCAATATCTCTTTGGGGTGCATTGCACGCATCTGTGGGACAGCCCCAGACAGCAGCTTGTCTCACTGTGATCTGTGACTACTGTGGGAACATGCAGAAACAGAAATTGCAGAAAAGGGAGGCTATTGGCCTAATGGCCCTTGACTCCCTGAGATCCTGCCCCATCCAATACACAAAGTGGCCGTTGCACATCGACAGGCAGCTGCCCCCGCCCTGGGGTGGCACATTCTGTGCAGTAAACAGATTTCAGCCAGCAAAGTTCAGGGAAGACAGAGACTGGAAGATCACTGCTGCCAGCATGAGATTCAGTATCACTTGGGCAGATCTCAGGCCTTTTGTGGGCCCATCACAGATGACAGTAGGTTGCGCAGTGATATCTGACATTAGTGGGAGCCCGCAGTCCCAGAGCTGGCAGCGAATCTGGTTCCATGTAGGCCTAATGGCCCCGTGCCTCACTAAGATGATGCCCCACCTAACCCACAAATTACCTGGGGCAAGCCTACTCCCAGGCAGCCCAGTCCCATCCTGTGCTTTCCTTGGGTCACGAATTAAACAGCAAGCAACAACATTCAGTCCACGCGGCCCACACAAAGCCCGTTCATCCAAGAGAAGCATTCTGTGGTGGGCCACAAACTCACACCCACGAGCTTCAGTAATTCTTAAACAGAGCTCAGCTGGCATGTAAACTGACACTGCAGTGATGGGGAAATTTGCACAATAGACCCAAGAGACTCCCGGGGTCCCTGCGCCACCCAGCGCAATATCACCCAGAGGTTCTTCCAGTTTCAGAGACTTGCAGGCAACTGACAGGCAGTATCAGGCCTTGGGGAGCACTGATCCCTCTGCTAAACTGCCCTAGGTCAGGGACGGGGGACCTGCCTACAGCGTTGTCTCTTCCACTTACCTATAGATGCAGCATAGGCAACAACCATCTGCAGATTGCTTTGTAGTTCCCACCGGGTAGCCTTGAGCAATCAAAAGCAGTGGCTGATCTTGGCCTATGGGGGAGCCCCTCCCAAGGGGCCACAAAACCAACGCATCCGGAGGCTGGCACCAGACCACAACAGAGCAACTCCTGACTAGCCCCATAAGCAGTACACACAAAGGGTGGTCTCAATAAGTACACAAGCCTGCTAGGACATATCCCATGCAGTGAGGTCAGCCCCCACACAGCAACTCTTACCCTGTGGGTGCAGCCAGTTCCCACAATTAGTCACCCTGAGAGTTAATCTCATCCACTGATGTACTAACAATAATAAAGGCTTGGCGACAACAGAAGATCACACACAACCCACACAGAGATCACATCCAGAGCCCCCGGCATAGGGGATCAGGGAGTGTGCACCACTGGGCCACACAGGACACCTTCCACATTAGGCCATCTGGCCAAGGCTGAGAGATGAAACAAATATTCCTGACACACAGAAACAAACACAGAGAGGCTAATAAAATGAGAAAGCATAGAAACATGCCACAAATGAAACAACAGGAGAAAACTCCAGAAAATAAACTAAATGAAATGGAAGCAAGCAACCTACCAGAGACAGAGTTCAAAATAATTGTTATAAGAAAGCTCAATAAACTCATGGGGAGAATGGAGGAGCACAATGAGAACCTCAATAGAGAGATAGTAAGCATAAAAAAAGACATAGAAACCACAAAAAAGAACTAGAGAGAAATGAGGAATGCAATAACTGAAATGAAGAATACACTAGAAGGATTCAACAGAAGACTGGATGAAGCAAATGAACAAATCAGCGAACTGGAAGACAAGGTAGCAGAATACATCCCATCAGAACAACAAAAAGAAAAAATAATTTAAAAAAATGAGGATAGTTTAAGAGACCTCTGGGTCAACATGAAGCATTAAAATATCCAGATCATAGGAGTACCTGAAGGAGAAGAGAGCGAGCAAGAGATTGAGAATCTATTTGAAGGAATAATGACAGGAAACTTCCCTAACCTGGCAAAGGAATTAGACACACAAGTTCAGGAAGCACGAAGAGTCCCAAACAAGAGGAATTCAAACAAACCTACACCAAGACATATCATCATTAAAATGCAAAAGGTCAAAGACAAAGAGAGAACCTTAAAAGCAGCAAGAAAAAGGCAGCTAGTTACTTACAAGGGTACATCCATAAGAATGTCTGCTGACTTTTCAATGGAAACTTTGCAGGCCAGAAAGGAATGGCAAGAAATATTCAAAGTTATGAAAAACAAGAATCTACAACCACGAATACCCAGCAAGGCTTTCAATTAAAATGGAAGGTGAGATAAAGAGCTTCCCAGACAGGGAAAAGCTTAAAGAATTCATCACTAACAAGCCAGTATTGTAAGAAATGTTAAAGGGACTTCTGTAAAAAAAAAAAATGGGGGAGGATAAAAAAGAAAATAAAAAAAAGAAATACAAATAATAAAATGGCAGTTAACTATGTACCTATCAGTAATCACTTTAAATGTAAATGGATTAAATGCCCCAATCAAAAGACATAGGGTAATCGAATGGATAAGAAAACAAGACCCATGCGTATGCTGTCTACGAGAGACCCACTTCAGATCAAATGGCACTCACAGACCGAAAGTAAAGGGATGGAAAAACATTTCACACAAATGGAAATGGCAAAAAAAGCTGGGGTAATAATACTTATGTCAGATAAAATAGACTTCAAAATAAAGGCTATAAAAAGAGATGAAGAATGGCATTACATAATTATAAAGGGATCAATAAATCAAGAGGACATAACCCTAGCAAACATATACATACCCAACATAGGAGCATCTATAAGCATAAAGCGATTATTGACTGACGTAAAAGGAGAGATCAGTAGTAATACACTCATAGCAGGAGACGTTAACACCCCATTGACAGCAACGGGCAGATCTACCAGGCAAAGAATCAACAAGGAAACAATGGGCCTAAAAGACACACTAGACCAGATGGATTTAATAGATATTTTCAGAGCATTTTACCCAAAAACAACAAAATATACATTCTTCTGAAGTGCGCATGGAACATTTTCCAGGATAGATCACATGTTAGGACACAAAACAAGTCTCAAAAAATTTAAGAAGATTGAAATCATATCAACCGTCTTCTCCGATCACAATAGTATGAAACTGGAAATCAACTACAAAAAAAAGACTGGAAAATACACAAACACATGGATGTTAAATAACGTGCTACTATATAATGAATGAGTTATCAATGAGGTCAAAGAAGAAGTCAAAAGATACCTAGAGACAAATGAAAATGAAAACACAAGGACTCAAAATCTATGGGACACAGTGAAAGCAGTTCGAAGAGGGAAATCCATAGCAATACAAGCCTACCTCAAGAAACAAGAAAAAGTTCAAATAAATAATCTAACCTTACAATTAAAAGAACTAGAAAAAGAACAGAAACAAAGACCAAAGTGAATAGAAGGAAAGAATTAATAAAGATCAGTGTGGAAATAAATGAAGAGACAAACAATATAAAAGATTAATGAAACCAAGAGCTGGTTCTTCGAAAGGATAAATGAAATAAACAGACCCTTAGACTCATGAAGGAAAAAAGAGAGAGGACTCAAATAAATAAAATCAGAAATGAAAGAGGAAAAATAGCCAACGGACTCCACAGAAATACAAAAGATCACCAGAAAATACTATGAGCAATTAATTATACACAAATTGGACAATCTAGAAGAATCGGACACATTCCTAGAAACATACAGTCTCACAAGACTGAGTCAAGAAGAAAGAAAATCTGAACTGACTGATTACCACCAGTGAAATAGAGTCAGTAATCCAAAACCTCACAAAAAACAAAAGTCCTGGACCAGATGGCTTCATAGGCAAATTTTACCAAACATTCGAAGAATTAACACCTGTTCTTCTCAAACTATTCCAAAAAATTCAAGAGGAGAGAAGGCTCTCGATCTCACTTCACAAGGCCACCATTACCCTGATTTCAAAACCAGACAAAGACATTACAAAAAAAGAAAACAATAGGCCAATATCTCTTATGAACATTGATGCAAAAATCCTCAATGAAATATTAGCAAACCAGGAAGGGGGGTTGGGAGGCTGGGAGAAGGGGTGAAAGGTTAGAGAATTACAAATTATTAGTTGATAGATGTTCGCAAGGATGGAGAGCACGGCATGGGGAATGCAGTCAGCAGTAATGTAATGGCTAGGTGGAGAGCCAGAGGAATGAAAGAACAATTAAGGGGATCATTTTATAAACTATATAAATGTCTAACCAATGTACTGTATACTTGAAACTAATAATAAAATAAAATTAAATTAAATTAAAAATAAAGAAATAAATTTTTTAAATCCTGTCAATCCCAGCCTTCTGACACTCTCTCTTTCAGTTTTTTGGGCGGAGCTGTTTTGTTTGTCTCTCTAGGGTCCCTCAGCAAATTTTCTAAATAAAAACTGAAACTTGATAGTATCCTCTGCCATTACCCTCTGGCCCATGACCTCACTGTCCACCCAGTGCAAGTTAGGGTGCTGGAAAAAGAATTGGGAACAGCCTGTCACATAGCATGGTAGCTCTGAACATGGGCTCTGGAGCCAGACTACAGGGATTCAATCTCCTCCCGTTGAGAGTTGGGTGAACTTTGACCAATAATCTACCAGCTCTGGAGCTAATTCGGGGCCTCCGGACTGGAGATGGTAAGAGTACCTACCTGACAGGGTTGTCTTGAGAAATATTTGGAGTGAACGTAATAAAGTATTTGGAATAAGGACCTATGCAAAGTCAATATCGTGTAAAGGTTGACAACCATTATTTTGTTGTTGTTGTTGTTGTTGTGGTGGTGGTGGTGGTGGTGGTGTTGTAGCAATTGTTATTTGTTCCAGTTACTGTAGCTGCATAAGAAATTACCCCAAAAGATAGGTGGCTTAAAACAACCACAGGTTGTACACACAGATCAGATTCTGTGAGTCAGGAATTGGGACAGGGACGGTGGGGACGTGTTGTGTCTGTTCTAAGATGCTGGAGCCTCTACTGGGAAGGCTGAAGCAGATGTGAGCCAGAGTCCTCTGAGGGTTCACTCACTCACATGTCTTCATTTGGTCTGGGACGACTGGAAGGCCAGGCTCTGTGGACCAGAGCACCTCCACGTGGCCCATCCATGCAGCTTGGCTTCTTCACAGCATGGCAGCCTCAAGGCAGTCCATCTTCTTACATGCAGCTCAGGGCTCCCAAAGCATGTAGTCCAGGGAGCAATCCAGAAACTGTACTGCCTTCCATGACTCAGCCATGGAAGTTACATGGCGTCACTTCCACTGTACTCCATTGGTACAAACAATCACAAGTCAGCCCAGGTTCAAGGGTCAGAGACGCAGAGCCCACCTCTCATGTGGAGATTGCAAAGGCCATCGTGAAGCAGAGGATGTAGGATGGACTATCATTATGTTTGTCACTTGGAAGACACTTGGCTACACTGTTGTGATTATTGTCGTATGCACATGTTGAGAAATGGTGGTGAATCCTTCTCTTCACCTGAACGAAAGGAATGTTCTTTGTGAAGTCAACAGGTACATCTATGGCCCCAGGCAGTGTGTTAACACGTCATAGTCTACGCAGGAGTTTAAAGTGGCATCCATCTCTTTCTCCACTTGACTCAGAAACCTACCGTGCCATTTAGTCACAACTGGTGCATATACTGCCACCTAGTGAAAAGAGCCTCCAATTGCAGGGGTTTTTATTCTCTTGAGAAGTCACAGGAACCTCTTTATTTAGTTCCATCCAACGAACTATTCCTACACAAGCAGAAGGTGAGAATACCATCACTTATTTGATGACACTCTTCATCAAGCAACACTCTCAAGGAATGTGGAGATTTCAATGATTTGCAATTACTTATTGGGTCAAGTTAGAAAAAGCCAAGAGACTCCCATTCACACTACAGAAGGAAACAGAGAGCCCAGCTGTCACCAGTGGGCAACTAGGACCAAGTGTTCTCTGACGGCAAACTCTGGGGTTAGGGTAGAGGGTGCCTTAGAACCATTTTTAAAGGTGACCCCTGGGTAGACAGTCACTTCTGATTGTCTCGCATAACCTAGAACCTGGGGGGCACAACTCCAATCTTAACGTTATTGCCTCCAGACCCAGAAGGAACCTTCCAACCTCTCCCCAACCTTACTTATGGGATCCCTTAGTGCATGTAGCCAAACTGTTGAGATGCCAAGAAAGCCCAACTCAGAAAAGGATTCTGAAAGTTACTAAATTAACATGGTAGTTGGTTTCCCAATTTACCATGTCTCTGTCATGAATGCAAAAGCATCAATTTCCTGCCAGTTGTCATGGAGATGCCTGAGATTATTTGGAAGACGTGGAGAACCATAGAACCCTCCAAAATGTCACCCAGCTGAGAGTTCTGTAAGCCTTCCTCCTAGCATTCCAAAGAAACCAGTTTTCTCTGCTTAGTTCTCCCTCTCTCTCTCTCTCTCTCTTTCCCTTCACCCTGTTCTCTATCTTATCTACTGTATCCTCCCTGTCATTCCATCAGAGAGGCCCTCCTGGAATTGCCCAACCTAAATTAGCTGGAAGAACAAATATGAAAGAATAAACCCAGATGGGGATTTATAATTTGGTGTTGGGAAGCCTAACTAAAACTTTGGAGAGAAAACAAAATTGGATCTTAATGCCTTTTATCACCAAAACAAATTCCCAGTAGATTAAACTATCGAAATATTAAAGGATCTTCTGAGTGAACATTTTTATAATTTTATTGTGGATACGGCTTTTCATAGGACACAAAATCCAGAAACAATAATAAAAAAATTAATCAGTTGAATACATTTACATTTTAACTTATGCATAGAGAAGACCATGAACAAAGTTAAAATGAAACAATGAGTAGGAAAAGTACTTTCCAATTATGATAAAGATTTGATATTCTAAGCATGTAAAGAGCATTTACCAATCAATATGAAAAATGACTGTCCCAAATAGAAAGTGGGCAAAGGATATGAATGGACAGTTCTCAGAAGACAAGGTGCCACTGGGCAAATGTCACATACATTTTTGTACATTAAAATTAAAAGGAAAGTGGAGCAACACTGAGATATGATTTGGGTTACTGTATGTATTTGGTTTTACAAAGATGTAAAAAAATTGAACACATTCTGTTTGAGGTGGGATGTAGGAAAATGGTCACTTTCATACACAATTGGTTAGAGTTCAAATTGGTGCAACCTTTTGGGGGGCAATTTGGTGATATGTATCAAATACTTTTAAAAGGGCTTATACTCCAACTTAACAAACCCCCTTCTAAAAATCTATTGCACAAAAACAAATATACCAGGATATTCATTTCAGCACTGTTTATAACACTAAAAAAAAATAAGAAATAGCGTAAAAACCTATACACAGGGAACTGGTTAAAATAGCTATGGACTATACATTTGTGTATTGTTATAAGCCTGCTGCCCACACCCTGCAGCCTGTGTGTTTCGGTAGAAAAGGTTTAGAAGCACAAATGAGAAGCAGGAACAGGTGTGGGAGGCCAAGAGACTAAAGCTCCTCCAACAGAGAAGGCAGTTAGGAGCAGCAGCAGTGGACATGGAAACAGCTGCTGCCAGGACTGTTCCCTGTGAACAGGGGGAGGGGCAAGGTCCCTGGAGGGTGAAAGTTGGCTGAGCTGGTGGATCCCTGGGACCCAGGGTCTGGTGTAGTCTGTACCCTGCATATTAGGTTCAAACAGACATAAGAAGTCTAAAAGAATATGACAAATTTGCCAGAACCAACCCCTCCTCACCTGGATGTGTCTACCCTGTCACCCACCTGCTGATTCCCCCCAGTGCTAAGACCTCACCCAAGCATACATCTTCCCATGTCACCTGGGCTTGGCATGTTGAGGTTTATGAGCTTGGTCACAGGAGTCAGTTGCTCAGATTCTGACTAACCCTGTCTGGGTGACTCAGGCATGGCTTGAATCAGGACCTGGCACAGGGGAAGACCAGGCTATGGGTCCCAGTAACTTTAGCAGCTGCACCTCCCCGGACGCCCTGTCAGGGTTCTGCCCCAACTCATAGCAAGCCTTGCCCCAGCCTCCCTCCATTTTGCCCTGTGCTGCCAGGGCCTTCTCACTGAGATGCAGACCTGGAGACTCAGCAGTGACGTCTCCTCCAGGACAATCTAAAAGGCCCAGCCCAGCCAACTATGCAGGGGATATGAGACCACTCCCACTCATGGCCCTGGCTTCCTGGGACAGACCCCGAAGGCCCCCAACCAAGCCTCAGAGTGACCAGGGCCAGTGGTATACACATGGACTTCTTCCTCAGTGTCAGCCCTGCCCTGTCCCTCTGCTGGGGAAGCATTTCTGCCCAGCCCCCAGGCCCTGAGGAAATGCAAGCTCGTATGCCTGTGCAAGTTAAAGCAGCTACCCAGAAGCCTTCCTTCACTCCCTTCAAATCTTCTCATGCTCAGACTCAGAGTCTCCTGTTCTTGCAGCCCCACCCCACCCCTAAGTCTCCTTCCTGCCACATCCCAGGAAGAAGCTGCTGTCCTACTCAAATAGACTCCAAGTCCCTCTCCATTCTCATCATGGGGTTAGAGAGCAGTCCACCCACCCTCAGTCGAGTTGCTCATCTACTGTTCACACACAAAGTTCTCTGTACGCTCTAAAACTCACCTGTAAGATGCTGGCATGCCACAAAGGTCACCCTTGTCTCTTGCCTGGATGCTGGTTTATCCCCATTTCTGCCCTGCCCTCCCTTAGCCTATTCTCAAAGTGGGAGATATTGGGATCCTCTTAAGATACAAGGTGGATCTTATCCCACTCTGCTCAGAATCTTCCAGTGGTATCACTGCATCCAAACTCCTTCATATCTGACTTCTTACTGTCTCACTTCCATTGCAATTATTGTGCACCTACTTATCACTTATTCCCCACCTATCAAAGAATGGTGAAGGACAGATGGAGGCAGGCCAGGAGTGTTCTAGGCCAAGAGGATGGTATTAGACAAGACCTGAATGAGAGATTGTGGTCTCATCAAAGAGCATGTGTTTGTGACTATTCTGTGCCAGGCAGGCACTGTTCCAGGAGCTGGGGATGTTACAGAGCTAATAACACAGGGAGTAGAAAAGGCAGGATGCCATTTTAAATAGTGTGGCCAGGAAAGGCTCTCTGAGAGGGTGACATTTGAGGGCCTGGAGGAAATTGGGAAGTGAGCCAGGTGGAACACCAGTGGAAGAGTTCCAAACAGGTAAGAGCCAGTGCAAAGGCCTTGAAGCAAGATAGGGCCTGGTATTTTGGAAAGGGCAAGGAGGCCAGTGCAGCTGAATCAGAATGAACAACTGGAAGAGCAGGAATGCATAAAATCAGAGAGGAAGGCAGGCCGGATCACTCCGGTCTCTTTAGGCTACTGTAAGGTATCTGGCTTTGTCTCTGAGTAAGAGTCCCCTTTGGGGACTTTTATAACAGAAGAGTGAGATGATCTGACTTCTGTTTTGAAGCAACCCAGCAGCTTCGGCATCCCATCCGTGGGACAAGGCAGTAAAAAATGACTAAATAAAATATTCACAATAAATAAAAAAGTAGACTGATTCTGGGCTTTGCCAGGTGATGGAGGAAGGACCAGAGAGAGAGGTTGGACCCCAAAGCCCACTCAGTGTACTGTAGATGGAGAGCTGGAGATCTCAGAGGGTCCCCCTTGAGGATTTAGAATACTGATCAGCCCAGGTGTGACACCACATACAGCAGCAGTCCCCAACCTTTTTGGCACCAGGGACCAGCACTCCTATGAGAATCTAACGCCTGATGATCTGAGGTGGAGCTGAGGTGGTGATGCTGGCGCTGGGGAGAGGCTGCAAATACAGATGAAGTTTCCCCAGCTTGCACACCGCTCACCTGCTGCTCTGAGGGCCCCCCCCCGTTCCTAACAGGCCACATACTGGTACTGGTCTGAGATCCAGAGGGTTGGGGACCCCTGACATATAGTACTCAGAGGGAACTTGTCTCAGGAGTCTGGAAAATAATTAATCCTATACTTGAAGCTACTCTGCTGCCATGTGGCAAATCTGAAAAGCAAGACTAAAAAGGATCAAATGGTTTCTAAGTAAGTAAACAACACTGGATTAAAAAAAAAGTTCAAACTATATTAATACAAAAAAATACTCAGCACCCACAGAAAAATGCACTGTCTGCAATAAAAAATTACCAGAATGCCAAGAATCAGAAAGATCTAACCCATTAGGAGATAAATTAATCAAAAGAAGGCATTCTCAAATGAAAAAGGAGAAGTAAAACTTGATCTGTGGATGACGTTTATGTAGAAAATCCAGTGGAATCTATGAGTGACTAGAACTAATTAGCGAGTTTAGTGAGATTGCAGGAGAAAAGCTATATTGGCGGGAGCTAACTACCCCGATCCCAAATACTATGCCAAGTGTCCCAGCCCTCTTCTTCCCTGACCTGAAGCAAGTCCAGTCAGGCCCAAATTCCTATTGTACTGTCCCTGGGTCTTATCTCTCTTGCAACCTGAGTTCTTTCGTATTAGGAAATCAACCAAAGGGCAACAAGGATTTTGGGAAAACAGAAATCTAGTGAAAGGAATGTTTTCTGAAGAGCAACTGATCGCGAGTCTTTTAAAAAATAGAAAGTAAACATGTAGGTACATTTTGGAATTTATCTTAAAGAAATAACCATTCATGGAAAGACTGAAATACAAGAATTCCACTGAAAATTAGCCAGAATAAAAAATGGAAATAATGTAAATACTCAATAACTACATTATAATGAATCTTTTATGCCTCTATTCACTGACATGTTTTTGAAAATTTTTTAGAAAAAGATAATGTTCGTATATGTTCAATGAAATAATTTCAAGAAAAATTAATGCTAAACTTGCAAAAATACTACGATAATCTTATGCTCTGATACATTTATATTATCATTATATATTTTATGTGTAAATATAAGCATAAAACTACAAAGATACTCCAAAATGTTGACAGTACTTAATGCCGAATGTCAGGACACAACTGATTTTCATTGTCTTGCTTTTCCTAGTTGTCTTCAGTTACTTTGTACCACTCTCTGAATCTCCAGCACTGCCCCTCCCCTCCAAGCTGAGGACAAAGGCAAGGAAACATGCAGGCGCAGAGGCTAAAAATCAGACACAGAATACTAGCTTGGTTTTGTTTGCTGCACTTAACAAGCATTTAATCACGCCATTCCTGAAGCAACAGGGAAACAAACAAGTGGGGCTGGAGAAGCAAAGGACAACATTGGCAAATAATGAGGCCCCGGGGAGAGAATGGCGCAGAAATGATTCTCTGCGCAGTGCCCAGCTGGGGGGGTCACAAGATTAGGGCCCAACCCCTCTTCCGAGATTCAGTGGAAAGAAGTATCCAAACTGATGAATGTTTTCCATCACCACGGAAAGCTGTTCAAAGAAGGAGTTGACGGAATCTTGGAGGCCCTGGGTGTCTTCAGCAGTCCACCTGCTGAAAGTGAGAGGTAAAAGTCAAGTTAGAGGGGGTGACTCCCTTTCACCCCCCGCACACCACACCCCCTCCTGAGACATGATACTTGGGTGTTCCCTCCTATCCGTTACGGAGCCCCCTCTCCGGCTAAGGCTGGCTCTTAGGCCCCCGAGCACTAGCCGCCACCCCTCCCCCACCTCCCGTTGGCCCATTCCAGAACTAACACAGCCAGGATCCTGCCGTGCACTCTGAACTCCTTTCGAATCGTCTGCTGGTGGCCCTGGGTGTTGACATCCATGAACCTGCGGACTATCTCTGCTTCCAGACGTGACTGGAAAGGCACAGTGATGATGCTGAGGGAGATGAGGTTAAAGTACCATCCATGAGCTGCTGAACTGGCCAGTGCCTCAGGCTTGCTCGCACCTCAAAAGCTGCCCTTCACCCCAGGCTTCCCCTTGGGGCATCCACTCCCACCTTGCCTCACACGCACCCAGTCCTGCCAGCTCAGGCCCCCTTGGCCTGCCTCCCTCCTCCCTCAACTCATCCTGTCCCACCTCCCCCACTCCGTGTGGCCGGCCTGCCCACCCTCCAGCCTCCTCACCTGTCCACACTCCCTCCCACCAGGCTATCCCAGGTTCCTCTTCCTGCTCCCGTTTTTGTTCTCCTACCCCACCCACGCCCCAAGCTGCCCTGTCGGTTATCCCCGACCCATCCGTTGGCCACCGGGCCTCAGGAGCTCGTTGGAAAGGATACAAGACGATGCGTACGTCTCCCGATCCTACAGCCTCCGGTATTGCGTCTTCACCTGCCCCAGTAGCACACTCTGCCTGCGCGGCATTGGGAGCACCTATGGCTGCTGATCCCTCCTTTTCCTCGACTCCAGGGCCGCCCAGGCCATCAGGGCCGCCCTGGTCATCTGAGGCACCGGCGACACCCTGATCGTCAGGGGCACCAGGGCCTCCCTCATCGCCATGGGCACCGGCGCCGCCCTGGCCATCAGGATTGCCAGGGGCACGGTGGCTATTCGGGCCACCAGGGCAATCCTGGCCGTGAGGGCCACCGGGGCCATCCTGGTCTTCTGGGCCTCCAAGGACATCCCCCGCACCAGCTACACTACTTGCAACCTCTGCAGCCTGCATGGCTGCTGCGACTTCCCTGTTCTCTTCAGAGTCCATCTTGACTGACCGCCCTCTCTGTCAGAGACTGAGACAACTGAGACTCTCTGAGAAACTACCACCCTTTCAAACGCAATGCAACTCGGGATCTCTGGGGCGCTTGCGCAAACCACAGTTTTTTTGAGTGTGATGGACAGCAACCGGTTCCCACCAAACCAGCCCAGAGAGCCCAAGTACAGCTTAGCCAATGAGGATGCCCCACGAAGCTCCGCCTCCCAGAGCGCTAAGTAACCTAAGTGCACCTGCGTAAACGGAAGCCCATGCGCTTGTTTCCTGCAGAGAGGCCAGTTCTCTGGCCGGTTAGTGGTGCTGAGTTCACTGGGCACGCGACTATTTGCAGCCAAGACTGCCCCACCCCACACTTGTGGCTCTATCTCAAAGCCTGTGCCAGTTCCAGGACGGTCACCCACATGGGTGACCAGCTTGCTGATCTCCAGTCACCTGTCAAAGAGTTCTGCAAGTGAGTCAGACAGCTCCCTGTCCCTCTCTCTGGGGTCCACACGTGGCCCGAGACTACATAGTTTGGGTGGGGCCCAGACCTGACAGAATTCCCAGCAGGAGTCACACCTGGGCCCAGCCTGACCCGGAGGCCCTCCAGCCCAATCACTGTGGGAGCCCGGATGGAAGGGCTTTGCCCCTCCAGTGCCATTTCTCACTCCAGGCACTGTCGCTCCGTGGTCCTACCCACCCCGGGAGGGCACTGGCCGGCAGTCCCGCCACCTCCTCCCAGGGGCTCCTAGGCTCCACGCGCACACTGCAATGCCTCTAGGAGGCAGGCTTGGGCCCAGGTCAGCCCAGGTGCTCACGATGGACCAGCCAGGCTCGAGGGCTGCACCGTGGGGAGCATCACCCCGGTGACAGGTCCCAGTCGCTTGGACCTCTGCTGGCACAGCTCTCATGGGCTCTCCCTTCCCTAGGAACAGTCATCCGGCACTCAGGGGTGAATGAGGGAAGATACCAGGAATTCTTGACTGGGCGGTGACCCTACTGGCTACTGGCCTACTGGGTGCTGGTCCTCTTCTGTGTCTTGAAGCAGGTAAGGTCAGCAGGAAAGTACATCTGGAAGCGGATGGGGCTGGGGATACTAGCAGGCCTGGGGTGAGCGAACTGTGCCAGGATCCCCTAATGTCACAGGAGGTGACTGGGCCAGGGTCTGGGCCTAGGCATGGGCCTGAGGAGAGGGCAGGAACTTCAGTCCAGGCCACTTGACCTCCACCCCGCAGATGCAGATGCCTCCCCACCCTCCCCTTCCAGGCCCAGCCACCTTCCCTCGTGGGGGCACAGATCCAGGCAGCAGCTGCCCCTTCCCCACATCGGAGTCCACGTCCCCACCCCACCTCCCGGTTCCTCTGTACTCCTCACTCACCATCTGAGTCTGTCCAGAGGGTCTGGGTGCACCCGCTCTATCACTGTCTGTCTCCTGTGTCTGGCCCAGAGGGGGGTCTAGACACTTGCCTTCCCCAGAAACTTCTCATCAGTTTCGGGAGACAAATGTGTGAACAGACACATAATGACAGTGTGCCGATGGCCTTGGGACATGGCCAGGTCTCTGGAGGGCTGACTCGTTTCCATCAGGGTCCATGAAGCAGCCTCTTCCAAGCTGGCAGCCCGGCTTGGACCAGAGACAGAGGCCTTTGCCGTCCAGCCACTGTTGCCTCTGTCTCTGGCCAGCCCACTAATCCCAGCTACCAAGGACCCCGCCTCTCTGCAAATGACCTGGAATCCCATACAGGAGGCATGGGACCTGCCCCCAGGCTGATGTCCCACTCCCTGCCTGGGCCGGCCCTGCCTCTGCAGCTGGCCTGTGCTTGCCGTGGGCCTGCTGGTGCCTCAGACGAGCACCTGGCTTCCTTTGGGAGGAGCCCTGGCTCTGAGGCCTAGAAGAGGGGCTGCTGGCTGGCCTCCATCCTCACCTCTGTATACACTGTCCTGTGGCTGGAGACCGTGGCCTGCTCCTCTCAGGCTGCTCAGATTTGGAGCCTCTAAGGGGGTGGCAGGCACTGCAGGGCCCCTCTAAGCAGCCTGGCCCCTTAGATTGTGTACTTCACTGCTACGTTCTCCTATGTGGTCCTCGTCACACTGCTGGTGCGTGACATGCTGCTGCCTGGCACCTTGAATGGCATCATCTACTCTCTCAAGCCTGACTGGGGTTCCTTCAGGTAGGTGGAGGTGGAAGGGGGCAGGCCAGCCCAGCCCATGCGCCTCACACTGACTGTTCCCTGGTTCATGTCCAGGTGTCGGTGCCCAAACGCAGATTTTCTTTTCAAAACAAATGCAAGATTTTGCAAATACAGGGTGGTATTTGTTACCAGAACACTCTGCCAGCCTCAGAGAATAAGGACCTCCTGTTCCTTTCCAGGCCAGGTCTAGCCCCATGGACAGTCAGAGGCTAATGAAAACTACATGAAAAGACGAGACTGTCTAAAGTGACATCCAGTCAGGCGTTGTGTACACAAGAACAATGTAAACTGAAAAACAAATCTAGGCTACTGAATTTCCTTTAAAAAATATTTTAGAAGTCGTAAGATCTGTAATGGGAGTTAAATGCTTTATAGACAAGAAAAATCTCTATTAATACCAATTTCAAGAAAACTAATTGTCGTCATCCTTATCTCCAGCCTCCTCTTTATTTTCATTATCATCTGTCTTCTCTTTCCTCATTTTCTTGTTTTCTCATCCTTTACAGCTCAATTTAAAAAAATAGACTTTATTTTAAAGCCGCTTTAAGTTAACAGCAAAATGGTGCAGAAGGTACAGCGATTCCCATTTATCTCCTCCCCCCACACTCACGGCCTTCCCCGCTACCCACATCCTGCCTCACAGTAGTGCATTTGTACAGTGGGTGAGCCTGTGCGGACACATCATTGCCACCCAAAGTCCATGGTTTACCTTCGGGCTTTCTCGGCGTTGTGCATTCTCAGTGTTCGGACAACTGTATAACGATACTTATCCATCAGTATAGTATTCACCCTCCCTCCCCACCCCCAGCCTCTGGCCACCACTGATCCTTTTCTTGTCTCCATACTTTTGCCTTTTCCGTAATGTCAGATTGTCGGAGCCGTGCAGTATGCAGCCTTTTCAGATTGGCTTCTTTCACTCAGTAATGTGCATTCAGGTTTCTTCCATGTCTTTTCA
>CM053505.1:96537306-96577962 GCA_028627145.1 Eidolon dupreanum | reverse complement strand
AAAAAACTAGATGGAAATGCAAAGATGAGAATTCAGAAAATGAATATAGAAATAAAGGGACATTTTTAAAAAGGATTTCCAAGATATCTTTCAAAAGAGAAAAAAACTAGGCAAAATTCTGGAAAGATCAATTTTTAAAAGTTAAGACATTATGCATAGAAATGTTAGGAGTGAAAAATACATAATACATGTATAGCAAATTTTTTTTTAAATAAGGTAAATTCATTGTAGTAAATGTGAAGTGATTAACTGCATATTGTGCTAGAACAATATAACTTACTCAAGAAGTAAAAAACCAGAGTACAACTACATAAGGAACTTGAATCAGTGGTTTAAAATCTCCCCTTACCCGCATGGAGTACATTCAGTCTAAGCAAAGTTATCAAGCATTCAAAGAGCAGATATTCCTAATATTATACAAACTTTTATAAAGAGCAAAATTATGAATGCCCTCATAATTCACTTAATAAGGCATCATATCATTTCATCCATAAATACTGCAGTTCAACCTCTAAGAGGACATTCTTCTTTTGTAAAGAACATTGACAATACCATTTTCCCACCCAAATGGTAGCAGGGTGTGTGCCTGCAGCTTTGACTTTTTTATTAGGGTCACGCTTTATACGTAATTTAGTCTGCTGGCTTTGTCACAGCAACATGCTACAGAGCATGTTCCCTGTGACAAGATGTTCACAATGCTGGCAGGGCAGGCCGACGCTGTCCAGAAGCATAGCGTCTTCACCACGACCTCTTGTGGCTACAAAGAACAATACAGCGAGCGCCTTCACAATGCCAACGTCACTGTGTGTCCCGATTGTCTCTTACAGTTAAAAGTGCTGAGGATGCTTCCTAAGTGCTTGTTCTGTCCCGCCAAACCGGTCCACACAAGCGGGGTGGCATCGCAGGTCTGTCCCCTGCACCTTGTCGGCAAGGCACTAAAAGTCTTCATTTATTGCAATTTGAAATCACTTTTTGTTTAGGTTAAGTCTGTGCTGTTTTAGTCACTCATGAGGAAGAAGTGCTTTCTTGTTGTGCTTATTTTACTGGCCGTCTGGATTTCTCTTGAGCATCGAGCAGCAAGTAACAGAGGGGGCACGTGTGTGAGCAACAGGGAACAAAACAGGTTGAGATGCGCTTCTAGCTATCTATCTCTACCTCTCAAACCCAGGGTTGCAAAAATCGAGGGGAAAGAGCTAATAAGACAGGCAGGGTATTCCCCCACAGGAGGAATCTAGCTACCTGTTCTGGAAGCCCAAGCTAAGTAAAGCCAGAAAGGAAAAAAGCAGAACCCCTCACTTTTAAACTGGGCAAACGGCCTGGTTTAAAATCCTTGTCTCAAATGCAGTTGGCCCTACAGAAGGGAAGTAGGAGAAGGGAAAGCTCAAAAGAGCAGCGGTTCCCAGCTACTGCCCAGACTGTGACTCAGGTGTTCCGCAGCCCAGGCAGGGATGTTTGTAAAGTTCCCAGCTGTTGCTGCTGCGTGACCCGCGGGCATGCCACCACCAGAGCCTCGGAAAAGTTCCCCAGGAAGAGAATGTCCACCTCTCTCACTGCTCCTGGGTCTCGCCTTCCTTTCAACCCCCTTTCAGAAAAGGCAGCTGGTCAGAGAAGCTTCGTGCCTTTGTTCACCCTCTTAGGAGCACAAAGCCCATCCCTACTCAGCCAGCGGCCACCACCCAGGACGCAGGTGACATAACAGCTCCATCTCACTGCAGCCTACCCCCTTCTTGCGCCTACGTCCGCTAGCCCCAGCAGTGGTATCCAGCTGGAGACAAGATATCCTAAGGGACAGCAGTCCCCACAACCTGCAAGGGCCTACTCCGCACCCAACTCCAGCTTTCCTCGCCACAGGCCACCATCACCCTGGGGAACATACCCTCCAACGGAGCGGCAGGTCCTGGAGACACCTGCCTGCAACTGCACCTGTCACAATCTGAAGACTCTATCCACAGTGGATGGAATGGTGGCCCCAAAAGATATGCTGATCCCCAGAACTTGTGGATGTGACCTTATCTGTGGTTGTGATGAAGGCAAAGACCTCAAGATGAGAACATCCAGGCTGGTGCAGGTGGGTCCTAAATCCAATGACTGGTGTCCTTATAGAGACAGAAGACAAGGTAAGATGAAGAGGAGAGGCCATGTAACCATGGAGGCAGAGAGTGGAGTGACATATCTACCAGCCAAGGAACACAAACGGCCGCCACAGAAGCTGGAAAGAGGCATGGACTCTCCCTCAGAGCCTCCAGAGCTGTGAAAATATGAATTCCCGGTATTTTAAACCACCAGGTTTGTGGTACTTTGTGACAGCAGCCATGGGAAACTAATACACCCCCCAATAGCCAAAAGTGCTCCAAGAAAAACTGCAGAATCCCGATTGAAATGCAGCACCCATGGGTAGAGCACCCAAATGTGCCTTTACCTCTTCCCTAAGTAGCATCTGCGATGAGACACCTGGGCTTCAGGAAATGGGAAAGTTGCTCCCACCCCCACAGATGCCAAGAAACCCTCCAGTCCAGGCTTGTTTGCAGAATGGGCTGCTGGCTGCCTTCCAGCACTACACTTAAATCCTACTTGTAGTCAGCCCTCTGTCAAGTAGCAGAAAACCCTGTGACAAAGCCCAGGGATGGATTCGCAACATCCCATTCCCACCCAGGGGAGCTTAGGGGAGGGAGGACAGGGGCGAGGGCCAGGGCACCAAGGAGTAAATGGCGCGTATTCTTCCTCTACTTCCAACATCCTTTTTTTTTCAACAACACTGCACGGTTCATGCCTATTGCTTTGACATCCTACGAAATATTCAGAACCTTGCAAAACAGCAAAGTTTACAAGGTCCTCTGGTATTCGTAAGCTGCCAATCACTGCCAAGTGGCTTCCATTCACAAGGCCAGGAGCGTCAGGGACTGGTGCAGGGAAGAGCATCAACAAACTTCTGGAATGTGATGGAACATGGCCACCACCATTCATGCTGGGCGGCACACCCTCAGGGGAGACAGGAGCATGCCACGGTGCAGGAAAAAGGAAGGGAAAAGTGTACCTGTGCTAAGCATCACCCTGTCAAGCCACGAGGCCACGAGGTAGCCGCAACAACTCCGAAGCACGGCAGTGGAGGAAAGGTGGGGAGACGCGCGCACACAAAGGAAACAAATTTGTGTCCAGAACACGCCAGTACAAAGTCACCGTAGGAAAAGATCAGCCCAACTTCCATCAAGCAAAAAAAGCCGATCCCACTAATGACCAAAGCGCTCTTACAAACCGAGGAATAAAACACTAAACAGCCCAAGAGAAAGATGGGCGAGAAATCCAAACAGGCCGCTCACGCCAGACTGCAAAGGACCCCTGAAGCTCTCAACACAGAACTGCACGCCTGGCGGATGGCGAAGCCCACAGGTTGGACACCCCTCACCGGGGCAAGGCTCTGGGGCACAAGGGGGAAGCAGGAACTGACACAGGGCACCGCGGGCCTTGTTTAAAGATGCTCAGTGCTGCTGTGTCTAAGAATCTGACCCAGACACACACGTGATCGATGCACGTGGAGTTTTGCTGTGGCATCATGACAATCAAAAGATGGGCAGCGACCCCCAAGCTGTGGTGTGGCCTCCCTGCGAAACAGCACAGCCTGCAAGCACGCCGACGCCGGGTGTGGGGGAGCTGGCTGGGGGAGGCGGGCCTCCTGTCTCATCTCGGGCCGGGAAGCCGCTCTCTCTGAGAGCCCCGGGCTTGAATGCTAACTTCCCCAGTGGAGGTAGAAGAAGAGGGGCCCCCGACGCAAGTGAGCCAAGCGGAGAGAATGAACAAAAGAGCAAAGCGTCGGGCCAGGCTGGGACTCTGGGTACCCTAAAAGAGGCGAACCAGCAGATGGGGGAGCTGAAGCATAAGGCCCTACGGCTGGCTCTTGGAGCTCAAAGAAGGAGCCTGCTCTTTGTCACCTAGCCCATCATTCAGGACTAGGCAGATGAGAGGGGAAAGCATAGATTGCACTGTCCTGGGCCGGTCATCGGCAGGCGACCCTACTCGATGCACTCCATGACGTGTATCTGCAGGGTGTCCATATCAGGAGCCTGATACTGGCACTTGGGGCAACAGAAGTCAGGCGGCTCCTCTGGGGGGCTTCTCCTCTGGCTGGGCAGGACCAGGTGAGAGGAGTGGTGAGCTAGGGAAAGAAGACAAGTACCAGTTATGGCACAGACTGCAGGGAGGGGAGGGGACACAAAGTACTGAGACACAGTGGACCGTAAGGTCCAACTACCAAGGTCATCACCACCAGCTCCCTCCCTTTAGCCCTGCCCCTGCAGTGGGGGGTACTGATGAGAAGGGGCAGCCAATGCCAGCACCTTGCCCTCCCTGCCCCTCCTCCTACAGCTCACTCACCTGGGGCAGGGGCCAAGGGGGGCTGGGAGACCTCTACATGCCGCTTCCTCATATCTTCAATCCTTTGAGGAGAGAAACCATCTAGTCAACATGTGTGAGCCAAGCTCCGGGGGGCATATGAAGCTGATGGAAGGACAGGGTGGCAGGAGGGGAGACGGGGGCCCAGCTCACCCCACCCTGACAAGACAGGAGCACTCAGTCTCCTGCACTCATCACGGGAAGCCCCGAACACCCAGCCCCCTCCACATGGGACGCACACTCCAAGACCCACCTGGCCGACTCCTGACAGCTGGCCTTCAACCTGCTATACTCCCGCTGTAGCTGCTCCAGCTGTTCCTGCAGGAGCTCCTTCTTCTCGGCCAGCTTCTCCCGGGCCTGCCTCTCGGCCTGGAAGTCTGCCTTGTAGATATCCGCCTGGCAAAGCCAAGAAAGAGGGATGTGCCCGCCATCCGTCGGCCACTCATTGGACATTCCGTGCCAGGCACCAGGGGGCAAGACAGAGCTCGCTCCTGCCCCCCCAGAGCCCATGGCGCAGAGTCACCCCAAGTGCACTGAGAGGTCAAGGAACAGTGTGAGGCGCTCAAAGAACCCGAGAAGCCACTGCAAAATGACGCCAGAGACATACCAGGTCCAGCGCCAGTGGGCCTGGTCTACTCAGCCACACGCAGGCCCCAGAGGAGAGCCCTCACCTGGGCCTTCAGCACCGGAACGGTCTCCATCACAATCTTGTGCTGCTCGGCCTCTTCCTTCAGCTTGTCGATCACTTCCTGTTTGGCCACCAGCGCCTCCTCGGCCTGCTGCAGCTGCTGCTTGAGCTCTTCCAGCTGCATTCCCTAGGGACGGGCAAGGGGGTCGCTGACGAATCCCAAGCTGGCCCAGGGTGGCGGTCATGCCTCCCCCAGCCAGGCTGCTGCTTCGGGCAAGAAGAACCAAGAGGAACCAAGATCGGCCCCAGCTGGCCCGCGGTGGGGTGAAGCCAACCACAAGGTGTCAATGTGTGCAAGGCACAGGAAAGGTGGAGGCTGGAGAGGACCTCTGAGGTCACCTGGCACAATGTCCCACCCAGGCTGACATTCCTGTCCCAAAACCCCCAGCTGGTCTTTCCACTCTGCTATCTGGTCAAACGTCTGCTGGTCCGTCACAGACACCTCACACAAAGACACACAGATGCACACACTCAGACACATGCACACATGCACACAGACGTTATAAATACATGCGCGCGCACACACACAGACACCCACACGCACCACCAAGCCTTCCGTCCGGAGATCAAAGGGCCACAGTTTTGTAATTAACTCTTCCTGCGTAACCTGCTTTCAGGCTTTCCCCCTGTAAGTCTCCTCTGGGTACCATCACGTGTGACAACATCCTTTTTAAAACACGATCGCTAGAAACTGAACCTGTTATAGGTCTGATAAGGACAAACTAAAAGAGGACTCCCGGTTGCCTTCAGCACTGGGATGGAAACAGCCCAGAGCCAAACTGGTGACAGCTGGCAGGAGGACCCAGCCCATGGAGGGGGCATCAGAGGCCTCGGCCAGTCTACCATAGGAAGCAGGTAGCACAGCCCAAGTGTCCCCAGGTCCCCATGGCCTGCCCTGAGCCATCACACTGTGGCTTGACAAAACTCTAGGACAAGCCAAGTAGCCTTCCCAAAAGCCAACTCTTTCAAATCTTAAGGTAGCGCCCTGAGTTCCGATATCCCTGAATTTAGGACAGCAAGCCCCATGGGAGAGGGACCAGGGCCAGGTCAGTCATAGGCAGGCCCAGGGACATCCCCGCCATACTCACTCGGTTTCGTTCACTGCTCACGATGCTGTTCTTCACGTGGTTGTCATACTCTTGGAAGAGCTGGTGATAGGCCACTTGCAGCTGAGCCAGCTTCCGCCTAAGAAAAAGGAACTTTTGCTGGAAATGCCATCTTGTCCTGGTTCAGCCAAAGCTTTCCCTGCATCCAACTCTGCCCACTTCCTTCCTGTCACGTCCACAAACCCGAACGGGACTCTGAGGGTACACTTGGCTAAACAGTTAATATTGTTTTCCTTAAAACTAACATTTTTTTAAAGTATGAAAAGAAATGTTTATAAATAAAACGCAACTGTCTCACACTCTTCAAAAAAGTCAACTTCATGAAAAACCTAGAAAGGCAGGCCTGATCTCAACTAAAGCAGATTCGAAAGGCATGCCAGGGAAAGGAATGCGGGACGCTGGACCGGATGCTGTTAACGCGTAGGCCCAACGGTGGCATCTGAATGTGGGCTGGAGAGCGGAGAGTGTGATCGTATCAAAAATGGATCATTTGGGTGTGATAATAGTAAGGGACCGAGCCTGGCCCTCAGCCACGGCCAGTCCCTGGAAGGGCTCCCCAAAGAAAGCAAGCCGCCGACGCCCTCTGGGCTCCGTCCCTCCCGTGTTGGGCAGCCACTCACTTCTCCTCCGAGGCGGCCTGGCGCTCCACGCGCAGGGCGGCGTCCATGCTTTGGTTCTGCATGCGCAGCTGGTCCACCTGCACGCTGTGCTGCTGCTGCAGCGTCTCGCGCTCGCTCTCCAGCTGCCGGGCCTGCTCGCTGGCCGCCCGGGCCCTGCACGGGGCGAGCGGGAGGTCACGGTAGGGCCACAGCAAGAGCAGGGATGCCCACAGGACCCCCGCTGCGCTGAGCAGGACTGCAGGAGCCAGAGAGCAGCGGCTCTGCAGGCCGGGGGAGGGGCGGGCACTGGGAGCAGGGCACAGGGAGGAGTCGTGGTTCTGATATTCGAACACACACTTCCATCTGTAATCAGACATCCTGCCAACGCAGGGTGGGAAGGTGGGAGGCACCTGTGCCGTCACTAGAGACAGGGATGACTGCAAGGCGCCAGGTTAGGGGAGACGCGTTGGTGTCAACGCCAAGGGTCTGGCAGACAACGAAGTGCCAGGAGACCTGGGACTCCGGCTCAGGCTGATGACACCCATCACAGAAGCCCCTTCGAAAGTGAAGGAAGTGATCCCACAAAGGGACGCTGCTGGGACCGGGGGAGGGAAGCCCCCGGGAACGGCCCGTTGGGTTCCGACAGGTGGGTGCTGGGGAGCCGGCTAAAGCAGTCTCAGTGGAGGGGGTGGGAGGGGCTGGCAGGAGAGGGGCTGGCAGTGAAGTCAGCCAGCAAGGATAAGCCCTTCTAGAAGGCGGGGGAGTAAGGTGAGACATGGCGGGCGGCAGCTGGAGGGGAAGGAGGGGTCAGGTCGCTCAGGTAACTCTTCTCTCCTACTCGCTGTTCTAGAAGCTGGCGAGGACGTGGCTGGCCCACCTCAATGTCTCATCTAGAGTCCCAAACGTCCACACCTGTAAGGGGAGCCTCCCATCGGCCTGCCTGGGGGACAGCAATGGCCCTGGCAGGAAAGTCTTCATTCCCTCTATGCTCCCGCTGCAACAGCTTATCTCCTCTCCCCAGATTCCCCCCAACACCCCAAATCTTCTGATCCGAGCCCTATATTGCCCCACGGCCCCAGTCTGCCATCCACACAGTCCTGTGTCCACACAGCTCCCTAAATCCCCAGTTCCAGGTTCTAGCCGTGTCATCCTACTGTCGCAAGGGTTTCCACAGTCCCCACTGCAAGGGTGATGGTGGGTATTTCTGGGTGGGTGGGGGGTTACTGGGGGTCTCCCCTGTTCTGTTTCTCCATACACATTCAGATATATCGAACACACACTTCCATCTGTAATCAGACAAAAGTTAGGTGCTGTCATCATCGCCAGATGGGACGGCTGCCTGCCAGGGGCCCGAGAACGAGGGGGAGGGCTATTCCAATGTTGACAGGCCAGGGGCCCAGAGGGCAGCCACATGTATGAAGTTTGAAGCTGTTCAAATGGCTACACAGAATGATCTGAGAAGCAGGCAAGGCTTCGTGCCCTGAACTGTCCAGCTCAGCATTTGTACACTTGACCGCACAGGGGCGGGACAGGAAAAGAGCTGCCCAAGAGCCTTCGGTCTGCAGAGGAAACGCCGTGTAGGGTGCTTCACTGACCCGAGTCGGCTGCAAACTGCACTGGCAGCGGAATGCCTCCAGCAGCTTCTTTTATGTGCACAGAAAAAGACAGGCAGGAAAGATACCATGTCCTAAAAGCAACACATGTGGTTTTAGAAACACGGAGGCACCGAAGAATATACAGGGAAAACACCAGAGTGTGACGAGCCAGAGGCAGCGAGGCTCAGCCTTCCGATGCCTGTCCTCGCAGTCTGCTCTCTAGGCAGAAGGGCGTTCACACCGTCTCCCATGTCGCTCGGAAAACGGGAGGGGAAAACCCCTGCCTGCTCCTCCAGCCTCCTTCAGGAAGGCGACCCTGACAGCGCCCACGGCACCCTGATCACCTGCACTGGGAGAGCTGGGGCCACCGCTGTCAGCTGGACCCGTCTTTCTGGAGGATACCAGGTGGGGGGCACGGGAACCTCAGACATCCGTGCCCTCTGACCCAATGAAATTAAGAGGTACCTACTTCTCTGTCCCCAGTATTTTCATTCTCTTCTGCTATATTCTGTTTATTTCCTTTCACTCTTCCTTCTCAAAAACAGAGAATAGGTCCTTAATTCTCTTATAAATCTAGTAGATCCCATTGTCTAAGACTTAAATGTGTGTTCTTTACTTTATGCTGGATTAACTTCAGACATCTGTGCCCTTTGACCCAATGACCTCGCCTATGGGAACCCCCCCCTTTGCAGACAACAGTGACTGGCAAGCCTTTGGTGGCCAGTTCCAGAAGGGCCACTTACAAGGTTGGCCCTCAGGTGGCATCTGGGCAGTGGGCTGGTGCAAGTCCCCTATGACATGACACTTTCCCTACTGATAAAGGCGGTCCCTGCGGAGCACCTGCTTTCTTCTGGGAGTCGGGAAATGTGGTATGTACATGGCACAGAGGCCCACGTGACCAGCCCCTAATACCACCCAGGGTGCTGGGTCTCAAGTGGGCTCCCTGGGTATGCAGTGATGCATTTTTCACTTCTGAACAGGGGAGAGTGTTCAGCGGACCCCTCTTCTGAGGGAGGGCAGGAGCCTAAGACCTGGGGTCCTCCACCCCTGCTCTGTGTCCTGTCCTCGCGGTCCTGACGTGTGCCCTTTCCCTGTGATAAACCTCAGCCATGAGGGCACTGGGAGCGAGCGCTTCCACAGACCCGCGGTGGTAGATCATGGGCGTGCTCTTGCCACCGATGAATGCCCCCCAAAGAAATAATCTGAACTCCAGAAAAAGGTCCGAGAGCCCAGAAGTGCTGCCGGGACCTAGGTCTCGGACGCCTGGTTCGCCTCTCCTCAAGCACCTGCTCCAACGCCCCATGCGCTCACACCCCACGTCCTCCAGTCCGTCCTGTCACAGAGGAACCTCTGGAGGCTCCAAAATGGCCTCATTCTTCTCAGGTACTCCGACAGTGGTCTCCGGGCGGGCTTTTCCTCCCCACTCACCTGCCCTCTAAAGCCTGCCGCTCCTTGGTGGCAGCTTCCAGGCGACTCTGGCTCTCCTGGAGCTCCCCCAGCAATGATGTCACCTGGGCTTTCACCGAGGCCTTGTCCTCGGCCATCTGCTGCATGAAAAAAAAACACTTCTTGTCAGCAATGCTTTCTCATGAGCTGTCCACCCCTGCTGGCCCCAAACCCCGGGGCAGACTACAAGAGCTGCGATGTGTCACCCTGAAGGCTTCTCTCCTACCCCTGGCACTCTGACTCATCTCACCTCTCACCTCCAGAAGATTCCTGACCTCAGCAAGGCAACTGAGGCAGTGGAAAAGGATCAGGTCCCATGATCCCATATTTGCAAGGCCCTCGTCTCTGCAGATGGGGCACAAGACCCAGGGACACTGGAGCACAGAGGGGTCTCAAGTCTCTTGAGGCTGATGACCAGGCCACAAGGGCTGAGCCCCGCAGGAATCTCTCAGCCTCTCTGAGACTCGGTGCCAAGAGACATGAGACACAAAGACAGTGACCAAAGTACATGCTCCATTCCACAGGCCCCAGGCCACCAGAAGGTGACATGGACTGACACTGTCTCCAGAAGACCTCCACCAGTGACAAAATTCAAGAGTTGTCCAAACTCCCCACTGGCTGCTCTCTCTCATCAAACCGAATGGAGCCAGGTCCCCCGTGACCTCAGGCTGCTCCAGCCCAGGGCTGAGACTGAGTCCTCCGCAGCCCCGACCCCTCCATAGCAACCGCCACTCCCGAGGGTGCTCTTGGGGACCCCGAGCACCGCTTCTCTCTGGAAACACTGGCGCTGCTCTGGGTTTCCAGGACACACCTGGCTGTGGACAGGTGGCCCGCGGCCCGAGCCAGCACCTCCTGGAAAAGGGCTTTCCCTGCCCCCCCTGGCTACCTGCTGGCACCTCTTCAGGTGCTCCACCTCCTGCAGGGCCTGCTCCCTCTGCTCCCTCAGGTTGAGCTTCTCCACGCTCAGTCTCTCCACCAGTTTCCTGGCCTCCTGGAACTTCTGCATGAGGAACTGCTTCTCCTCCCTCTGGTTGCCTTGGAAACGCTGCAGCTCCTCACAGCACTCCCGCAGCATCTGGTTGCTCTGGCGGATGGCATCTGGCAGCACAGGAGACAGCAGCGGGGAGGTCAGCCCTGGTGGCCGGACTGCCAGCCAGCCCCTCCTGGGGTCCGTCACGGTGCCCCCCACACACTACCAGGTGGCCTCTCACACAGAGAGGTGACTTTGAAACGCTGACTTTTATTTCATGAAACACTTTCCAACTCAATTACGCTTAAGATATGCCCCTAAATATCTCCAACAAAATATGGAACACAACAGCTTCACTTCAAAGTGTTTGTCAAATGTCCCTCTCTTTATAAGTGACTCTGGAACTCATCTGTATTCCGATGCGGTCAGAGGCATGCCTGCCCTGGAGAACTGGGTAACTGTCTTTAGGATAAAGAGGTCCTAACGACCTGAAGACTCAGGGGACGGCCACCAGGGCAAACATCTTTGTGGCGTTGCTGGCTTCAGACTGGGAGGGCCGGAAGGCTTGGACTAGACCAGTTACTCGCCTCTCTGAGACTCGCTGTCCTGATCTGCACAGTCAACAGGGACAATAGCGCCCATCTCACAGGATGAGGAGGGTTAGATGAAAAAGCAAAGTACACAGGTACGCAACACAAGTTCAAGAAACAGCCGGTCCTGCTCTCCCCAGGCTGAAGGATGAGTGTGTGCAAATGCCAGGCAGTCAGCAGAGGCTGAGGAAAGGAGAACCACATACCCTAAGGCAGCAGAAGACTGTCAGGGGTGACAAAACCGATTGGTGACGCACAGAGGTTCTAGCAACTACAGAGCTATATGAGATAGGGGCAGGCAGTAGCTTCATGTCACCCTCTGGTCAAAGCCCTTGCCTAGCTAACTAGTTCCTACTGATGGAACATTCTTTTGCTGGAACCGCAGTGGCTTCTAACCTACCTTCTGTACTGTACTCGTCCCATGTGACTTATCCCCTGCAAGGGAGTGACACTGGGCTCAAAGCCCTCCTGCCTCAGGCACTGTTCCCCACCAACCTCCACCTGTCGCAATCCTGCTCAGCCCCACCTAAGGCTCAGCTCTTATACAATTTCCTTTTTTATTGAGGTAAACTTCCCATAACTTTGAATTCATCATTTTAACTATTTTAAAGTACATCTGACCCTTGCTTGACTGACATGGATTTGAACTGCTTGGGTCCACTTATACCTGGATTTTTTTTTTCAAAAAAATATACAGTGGGCCCTGAGTATTCACAGGTTTTGCATCATAGATTCAACCAACCTCAGACTGAAAACGGTATTTTTGACCCATGGCTGGGAACCCGCAGCTGCAGAGGGCCAATTGCATGCATTGTTCTACACCGTTTTATATAAGGTACTTGAGAATCCTCGAATTTTGGCATGGGAGTGGGGAGGGGTCCTGGCCCCAAACCACCATGGATACTGAGGGAAACCTAGAGTTAAGTTTTGGTGAGTCAGGTTATACGCAGATTTTCGACTGCGCAGGGAGGTCGGTGCCTGTGACCCCTGTGTGGTTTAAGGGTAAACTGTACACGTTTGGTGGCTTTTAGTGTATTCGCAAAGCTGTGCGTCCATCCCCTCTATCTGGTTCAGAATATTTCCATCGCTCCCAAAAGGAACCTGGCAGTCTCCTGGCAGTCCCTTCCCCACTGCCCCCAGCCCCTGGCACCTACTCATCCATTTCTCTCTGTGGCCTCACCTCCCCTGGACATGTCACATAAATGGACTCCTACACTAGATACATGTGACTTGTTCCCTAAAGTCCCCCTTAAACATTTCAAAGTCTATCTATGTCCTCCCTCCTGCACCCTCTTCCACAGGCGCAGTCCTGAGCATCAAGGGGGCAGACACCTATGACTCCAGGTGTGTGGCCCAGGGCCTGACACATACCACCTGTTTAGCAGAAATCTGTGAAGCCGATCCACCACACAAGCAAGGGACAGGTAGCGCAGGTGGAGGCCATGTGGCCTCGAGGCCTCTACCTGCCACTGGAGCCTGAGCTCCCAGGGGTGGGGAGTCAGGGGTGCCATGGTCCCTGCCCTGATGACCTGCCACACCTTTACCTCAGAGTCCTCTTGCCAGAGTGCTCTCCTGGGTACAAGCAGAGGCCACACACACAGCTGTGGAGGATATGGTGTCTCCCTATCCCCCCCAACCTGGCTGCTAGCTCTGTGGGGCCCCAACACAGCAAGCCAGGTGACAGCCTCTGGGGACATTACTGGTGGTCATAACTGGAGGGGTGCCATTGGCATCTAGCAGACAGAGACCAAAGATGATGCTCAGTAGCCCGCAGTGCCCAGGATGGCCCCTGAGGTCTGGGTGCTGGGGTGGAGGACGCTGCCCTAAAGGCAGGCAGGTATTGGTGGCTCTCTGTGCTCAAAGCAGGGCTGTCTCCAAAGCAAGCCAGGCCTCCAGGAGACAGAATAGCCCTTCAGTGGCAAGGGACTGCACTGGACCCCTTCCATCCTGGAAGGGACGGCAATTCGCCTTGACAGGAAGAAAAGACACATTTCAGGCACGGGTTTGCTCCCTGACTGCAGGCTCTGAGCTAGCACCTCTCTGAGGCTTGCAGAGCATGTGGCTTGGCAGCACAGGGCCCCACATAACATCCCGTCACACCGGGGTACACAGTACCCAGCAAAGGAGGTGGGGGAGTGACCCCATGACTGTTGCCTCCACTGGATGTGTCACATGCCAACCCACTGGTCCACTAGGACAGTAGATAGCTGATTGAAAACAACTGAGACACTGGCTCAGGGGCAATTTCTGCAAAGATCAGGCACCGTCCTCCAGGATATATGGTACATGGGGACTGTGACCTTCATAAGCCCTAAATTCCCAATAGGAACCAAGGGATGAAGCAAATGGGGGTGTGTGCCCCATCACCCCCGTGACCCACCTGGGGAGTCTGTGCCACCCCTCCCTGCAGCTCTGGGCTCGGCAGTCTAGAAGGTCCCCACAGCAGATACGCAAGAGTCTCACTGACTCAGAGGTGAGGGGTACCACCTGAGCACCTGGGGCTACTCATAGGTACCAAAGCAGCAGCAGACCAGATGTGCAGCCCCAGAGCATGATCCCGAGGCAGGGCACTGTCACACGGAGGCAGGGGAGGTACGCAGGAATGTGCCACATCCAAGGACACCCATGCCACCTGAGGGACACAGCACAATGGCCCCTGGGATCTGGAGAAGCTGCCCCTGATACAGGTGAGGGCATGGAGGGTGGGGGCTGTGATGGGGACGGGGATGGGATGGCAGGAAAAGAACTTGACCCCCAGACACTTGGTGGGGGCTGCTGGAGGGCAGCCTTCAGCTGGGGTCTCTTCACAGAGCTGCCTGGCCCCAGGGTCAGGAGCTAAGCACCCCTCCCTTTTCCAAAGCAGCCCGCAGGCTCTTCCCAGGGCAGGTCACACCCCTTCCTGGGAGGCCCCTTCCCAGGAGACCCCTGCCACGCCCCCTCTAGGGAGGCTCCTTCCTGGGAGACCCTCCTCCGCCACACCCCTCCCATGGTAGGTCACGCCCCTTCCTAGGAGACCCTAGCCACGCCCCTTCTAGGGAGGCCTCTTCCTGAGAGACGCCCTCTGCGACGCCCCTTCCCAGGGAAGGCCACGCCCCTTCCTGGGAGGCCTCCTCCTGCCGGGGAGACCCCTGCCACGCCCCTTCCCAGGGCAGCCTGCGCTTGACTCATCAGTGTGGAGACATAAAGGCTTGGCGGTGTTGGCCCAGCTTGGGGCAACTCAGAAGGGTCTTTCCAGCCCCAGAGCGCCCTGTAGGGTCGACCTGCACTGCAGCCCAGCATCCCCTCTGCCCACCCCGCTTCTTCCCTGTCCTTCCCTTCCCTTCCCGGGTGCTGGTCCCCAGAGTGCCCTGAATCAGCCCCCTGCACATTAATCTCAGCATCACAGCATGAATTTGGGGAACCCCATCTGAAACAAACAGGGAGGGTAGCTGAGCGTGAATCGCTAGCCTACTTCCGGACCCAGTAAACAAAAAGGTGCAGGTGAGTAGAATAAGCCTTCTCCCCAGCAGGGCTGAGTCCCCTGACATTTTACTCCTCACACCCACGGTCCCCCTCACCTCGGAGCTCCTGATTCTCCTCCAGACAGCGCTGGAAGGTCTCAGGAGCACCCTGCTCCGAAGGCAGGTGGAGCATGGCCGGCTTCCCCAGAGAAGACTCTTCACCCAGCATGTCCTGGTCCCCGGCCGGGCCACCGCTGGGCTGCACCATCTCACACGGCTGACTCTTCCAGGGGGGCCTGCTCATCCAACAAGTCAAGGTCTGGAAGAGAAAGGCCACAGTGGCGTCACATGAGAACTGTGCTCTCTGCAGGACAAGGAATGAAGCTTGTGCAGTCCTGGGGCCACGCGCGCTATGCAGAATGCCAAACACGATGTCAAGTGTAAGAGGATGACAAAATGGGCTATCTGGCCCAAGAGGTGACACCTACTCCCATTCCAAAGAGAAGTACAGATCTACTGCCATGCTACTGTGAACAAACCTGATCCCGTCTGATCTCAGAAGCTAAGCAGGGTCAGGCCTGGTTAGTACTTGGATGGGAGACCACCTAGGAAGACCAGGTGCTGTAGGCGAAAAAAAAAAAAAAAACAAAGAGAGGAGCAGGCCCACATGTAGGGCTTGCAATGTCCACGGTTCAGCACCGGTTATAAACTCCGCCTAGTGCCTCTCTCCAGGCTGGAAGCCGAAGGTGAGTATTTCACCAAAGGGGGGCAGTTAGAGAATTATTTTTGGAGGGAGGTGTCCGTGTGCTGGGAATCCTACCCCATACACACATCACCAGGCAGGAGTGGAGGGTTTCAGCCCCTCACCCAGTGTTGACGTCCTGCCTCCCAGAACCTGTGAACATGATCTTATTTGGACGAAGGTCTTTGTAGATGTAATTAAGTGCAATTTAGAGGAGGCCACCTTGAGTTAGGGGGGAGCCCTAAATCCAATGACAGGTGTCCTTATAAGAGATAGAAGAGAAGACACAAACAGAGAAGCCATGTGAAGGTGGAGGCAGAGACTAGAGTGATGTGACCACAAGTCAAGGGACGCCTGGAGCCACCAGAAGTTGGAAGATGCAGGAAGGACCCTCCCCTAGAGGCTCTGGAGGGAGCGCAGCCCTGCGACACTTGATTTCATACTTCTGGCATTCAGAGCTCAGAGAGAATAACTTTCTGTTGTTTTAAGCCACCCAGCTTGTGGTCATCTCTTACAGCAGCCTGAGGAGATTAATACACCTAGTAAGAGGGGCTTCGAGGAGACCAGTCAGGACCTGTTGAGTGTCCCCTGGAACTGAAGGGCCAAAGGGGACATCTACTGTCTGATGTGTCCTGAGGAATCTGAAAGTGGGAGCTAGGCTCATGGCCTAAGACAGCGGGGTAGAGAGACAGGCTGAGCTGTCCCCGTCTTCTGTGAACCAGAGTAGAGGTGGGCCACATGGGCTAGCACCAGCCTGGAGCCCTTCCACATCCTGCCTAAGGAGACCGGCTACCTGGAGTAGGAGGCCAATCTCATCACAAGCTTCCAGGACCAGGAATGCACTTAGACGTTTGACTATCACACTGAACACCGCACTAACCCATCAGCAGTATCTGACCAACCACAGATCCCTCCCTAAGCTTCCAGAACAGCCCACTCTCCTGGTTTTCCTTCTACCTCGCTGGCCGCTCTTGCTCAGTCTTTCACTGAATCCTCATCAACCCGCCCCCCCCCCCATGTTGTGGTGCCCCAGGGCTCTGCTCTGGGATCTCATCTCTTCTCTATGTAGTCAGCCCAGTACTAACTCCACCCAGCCTTATGGCTTCAATCTCCACCTGAATGCTGATGATGCCCCAAATCAGAACTCTTTCCTGAACTCCAGACTCACACTTCAACTCAACATCTCTACTCAGAATCTCGTAGTCTTCTCCAAATTAATCTCTCTGAATCTGCACTCCTGACAGTCCCCAGAGCCAGCTGTCCACAGCCTTCCTTATTATCAGTTGATGGCAAATCCATCCTCCAGTTATCAGGACAAATACCTTGGATCCCTTCTCCACTCCTCTCTGTCTGTCACAGCTCACACCCAATCCATCAGGAGATTCTATCAAAATGTATCCCAGGATCTATTTGATGACACTAAGCAATTAATGTTAACTATTTTAGACATCATAGTGGTACTGTGGTTACATTTTTTTTTCCAAAGTCCTTCCTTAGAGATGCATACTGAAATATTTACAGATGGTGTCAAAAATTCACTTCAAAATGATGGGGGAACTCCGAGGTATATACCCAAAAGAAATGAAAACACATCTCCACACGAATGCTCACAGCAGTGTTACTCATAACAGTCAGAGTGGAAACAACCCAGTCCATCAACTGATGAATAAACAAAATCTAGTACACTCACATGCTACAACATGGATGAATTTTGGGAACATCATACTAAAAAGAAACAACTCACAAAAGGCCACATATTGTATGATTCCACATATTGTATGATTCCATTTATACGAAATGTCCAAAATAGGCAACTATATAGAGACAGAAAGAGTACTGGATGCTTAGAAGTGGGGGAGATGGGGTGACGGGAGTGATAGCTAAAGAATACAAAGTTTCTTTTTGGAGTGATGAACAGTTCTGGAATTAGTGGTTATGGTTCTACAACTGTGAATACACTAAAAACCAGTGAATTTCAGATTTCAAATGGGTGACTTATGTGGTAGGTGAATTATATCTTAATAAAGCTGTTAGTAAAAATAATAATAACGGGAGAGGATTGTAAAGAATATGTTAAAATTAGCCACAAATTGATAACTGTTGAAGCTGAGGTGGATACATGGGATTTACTGTTCTTCCTACTTTTGTACATCTTTGAAATTTTTCATAATAAAATGCTCAAAGCACCACCGTCTCCCATTTGGATTACCACAATAACCTCCTAATAGGTCACCCTGTCCTTACCCTTGCCCCCACAATCTGTTCTCCTCGCCTCGACCAGAATGATCAGCCTGAACGGTAATCGCGATCACGTCCGTCCTCTAATCAGATGACGACCATGACTCCTCACTGCCCTCCATGGAAAAGCCAAAGTCCCTACAACGGCCCTACTAGACCCTGCACTATCTGATCCCCCACTGCTTCCTCTCCAAGGACCTCACTCACTCTGCTCCAGCTATAATGGCCTCCTTGCTGTTCTTACAACACGCCAGGCTGGCCCATTCATCCTCGAGTCACGACCGGTATGAGGTCAGGTGGACATCAATCGTTTTGAAAAGTGAGCAAACGGAGGCATATGAGGTAAGCTACTTAGCTGCCACACTCTATTCGAGACCTTTTGAAAGAATTTAACTACTACAAATGCAGTCAAGTTTGATGAACAGAAAATGTCTCCGAACTGGAGTCATCCACGAACTAGGGGTGTGGTCAGACTCCGCGCTAGCGGAGGAGGGACAGGCGGAAACAATCCCGCTCGCCGCCAAAGTAACCTGGGTCCTGCATCGGTCCGCCTGGGCCAGTGCTCTAGAAACGGGTGGCAGAAACCGACCGGGGCCCAAGAGGAGGGGGAAGCCTGGTCGTCCGGGGGACTCTAGGAGGCGGCGGAACGCCCACCGATGGTACCCTGTCTTTGGGGGCGAAGACCACACCTGTCAGCAGAATCAGTCCGACGTGAGAAGGGCGGGAGCAGTGGGCCGCGAGCGCTCCTCGAGCCCGGTTGCGCTGAGAAAGTCCGGGTTCCGCGTCGCCCTTCCCTTCTCCCCCTGCCGAAATTCCCACTTCCGGCTTCCGTTGTCGTAGCTGTGGGATCCGGAAGTAAAATACACAAGCCCCGCCCCCGTCTAGGAAGCTGTCAAGAGGTTCAAGGGGGAACCCCAGAGGGAAGCCCGAGCCCGCCAGCCTCGGCCGGCTTGCAGGATGCTCCCCAGTGATATGCACCTCCCGCTACTGTCCAGCGTAAACCAACACTCCCCCCGTCTCTTGGCGGCGGCAGCCAGCCTCAGGGCGCTCGGTCGCCCCACCCCCGCCCGGGGGGGATCCACGAGGAAGCTGTCTAATAGGGCCGGCTTGACCCGAGTGGGCTACGGGTCCGGGGAGGGGGCGTGGCTGAAGCCGGTCCCGCCCATAAACGGAGCCGAGGGGCGTGGCCACGCTGCCGGCGGAAGTGGAGCCCTCTGCGAGGGCGCCGGGCCGCCCGGGGCGGGGGAGAAAGCCAAGACTGTAGGGGCGGGGCCGGGCCAGCGATGGAGACATTGGCAAATGGCGCGGCGCTGCACGCTGACCCGCGAGGCATCGGGGACGCGACACAGCGGCAGCAGGGACAGGGGGCTGCTCGCGGCCCAGCGGACAGCGCAGGTGCCCAAGGGGCGAGGCGGGCCAAGGGAGGGGACCTCGCGCGGGGACCTCGCGCGGGGGCCAGCCTGGGATGCGCGCGCACCCGCCCTCACCCCGCCCCCACGAAGGAGGGACACATGGAGGCCCCGCCCCCGTTCCTCGCCTGAGGCGGTCAGCTCAGATCAGGTGCCCGCCCCCGCTGGTTAAATGGACCGGCGGGTCTCAGGCCCCGGAAACGGCCAGGAACTCTCGGCCTGAGAGCGTGACAGGCACTGGCGGCAACGGCGAGGCTCAGGTAACGAAGTGGGCGGGCGCCACGCCGGCGGAGGGGCACGCTGCGCCGCAAGGCCCTCCGATTTGCCATGCTTGAGAGGCGGGCAAAATCAAAGGGTATTAACGCATCCCATGGGACCCTTGAGGAGACCAAGACCCTGAGAGGACCAGGGACTTGCTTGCCCGGGTGTCCCAGCTTGGCAGGCGGAGGGCTGGAGCAGCAGGGTCTAACACGCTTCAGCTCATTGTGGAGTTTCTGCCCGATTCCAGGGTGAGATGAACTTAGGCAGGCGGTGCGGTGTCCCAGCGCACGCTTGCTCAGTCCCCCAGAACTGAGGCTCTAGTTGGAATCCACTAGTGCTCTGGGTAATTTTGTAATGTACGCTGTGAAAGAAGGCTGCCTGGGGAGTGTGGCCAGAGCTCAGAGCCAGCAGTTTCTAACTTCCCAGCCATCCCGCCCCACCCTTCACGGCCAGTGGCTTCAAATAATCAGACTTTAGCTGGATGAAAACCCAAAAGACCCCTCGATAAAAGGCGCCGACTTCTCAAAGCTCTTCTGTTGTCGTGCCTTGTCAACAAGTCTGTCTTTCACCAGAGAGCATAATGGCAAAACAGGTGGCCCTGAGCCGGACCCAGGTATGCGGGATCCTGCGGGAAGAGCTGTACCAGGGTGATGCCTTCCATCAGTCCGACACACACATCTTCATCATCATGGGCGCATCGGTAAGTCTCCCCCAGGCCCCACGTCTTAAAAGCTAAACTTAGAGTGTGACAATTGCTTTCCCGACTGATTGTCGTGAGGCCACATGGGCTCTGCTCACTTGGGCTGTCCCTCTTGCTCCTGCCATGTGCCACTATCACCCGAGCACCAGCTGGTGTACACACGCTGCGAGGCATTTCTAAACTCTGCACAGCCGTTGACTGCAGACCAGCGTCCCAGAGCTGGACGGCCCTCGGGAGCTATCTGATTGAACTTCCTCCTCCGTGGGGAAAACTGAGAGGCAGACGGGGGAGGCTGTTCATTCTGTGTGTATCTTTTTCAAACCTTTTTATGGCTTAACGAATGTCACACAGTCGGTTAGTTCCAGAGGCAAGATCTGAGGCGCAGTCCTCACTTTGTCTCTCTCTACCACGTCAAGTTCCCTGGGAACAAACACTCAAGCTTTCTTTGAATATTATCTCTTAGCCCCAATTTCCAAGGCCTTTCTGAGGCGCTGTGACCCAACCTGTTGTCTAGCCGGGGGCACTGCCATTTTGCTCTGATAGGAAAGACCTGGGTCCCTACACTAAAGCCCCCTCCCAGTGTGTCGTGTGGAGACGAGAGCTGCTGAGTGGTGAGGTGTGGACGGGGGGACTGGTGAGACGAGCTGCCAGGGCTATCTGGAAGTAAAAGCGGCCTCTTTTTTTCACTCTTCACCTTGGACGTGACCAAGAATCTGCTAAGCATCACAATGCCATTTTTGCCCATAACTCGCTGTCTAATCTTGAGCAAGAGTGTAACCAAAACTAGATAATAGATAATAGGCATTGACTCTCTGAGCCTTCCACATCACAGTCTCTTCTGCTGCGGGGGACCTCGGTTCTTTGTACGTGTATCAGAACATGCTGCTCCCTGCCAACTTTGAGATTCTGATCAGAACTTGAAAAAGCACCCTAATGCAGGGTGGGAGACAGAGCGGGGGGCAGGGGCTCTGCAGCTGAGAGGAAAGGGGAAGGGCCATCCTAACACTGTCCTCTGACACCCATAAGCCCAAAATGGGGAGTATGCAGGAGGAGCACATGGGGTGAGGTGTGGCCTCCATCCTGGCCCTAGCCTGGTCCCCTTAAGGACCCATATCTGCGCTGGCCACAAACGTTAACACCTAGGATGCTGACCATTAGGCCCTTTGTCCAAAGAATAGTTTGGAGGAGAAAGGAACTCAGGATTATTTCTCCTCCTTTCTTCATCCCTGTAGCAGAGCCTCCCTGGCCCCAATAAATGGCTTACAATTCCAGGCCCTCGACTCTTATCAGATGCTTCACTGAAAGCATCCAAACTTGCCATATGACCTGGGGCAAGTGTCTTCCCCTCTCTGAACCTCAGTGTTTCCTTGTAGCAAATGAGGGCTTTTTTTTTTCAAGTTTTTCCCCTTTATTGAAGTTCGCAAACAAGGGCTTTTGAAGCAAGTGCCGGGGTCTTTGGGCTCTGCTGAGCTGATCCTGTGACTCCTCCCTGCCTTTACCTGCGGCCAGCTTGGGGTTGGGCAACTTCGTTTCTTTGCAATCAGTAGGGTTCCCCTTTTCCTCTCTGCTCTGGGAGCGACAACCAGAGGCTTCAGAGCAGAAGTGGGAAGTGCCACTTCAGCAG
Organism: Eidolon dupreanum; assembly: GCA_028627145.1. Lineage (NCBI taxonomy): Eukaryota > Metazoa > Chordata > Mammalia > Chiroptera > Pteropodidae > Eidolon > Eidolon dupreanum. The sequence continues at coordinate 96,556,168 of CM053505.1, read as the reverse complement.
GACGGAGGGGGACTTCAAAAAACAGCCTCCTGTTTGTTTCTCTCGCCTCCTACTCAAGGGGTCTGGAGCGGGGTGGGCGGGGCTCCCCCGCTCAGGCAGCACCTAGAACAGCGCCCAGAATCGAGCATCACCTGCCCGCACCCTCCGTGCAGCAGGCGGGTAGGCAGCAGGCAGGTAGGCAGCGTGGTAACCTGGGAAACCAGTGAGTCTCTGTTTATTCAGCCGACAAATGGCGACCAAGTGCCTTTTCTGCAGCGTAGTGACACAGATCCCACCCTTCTCGTTGGACCTCTGTGCTGGGGGGCCGGGACCCAAAGCGGGTTAGCAGCCCAATAAGACTTCAGAGTGGCACATGTGACAGAAGACACAAATGGTCTCTTGTGTCCCCAGCACCCCCACCCCCACCCCCAGCACACAGATCTCATGAGGAGGGCCTGCAGAGCAAGGCTGGGGGAGCGGTCCACGTAAAGGGAAGAGCAGACACAGAGCACCCAGTGGCTGGCGGGCCCCGCGGGGCAGGCCGGGCCCACGCAGCCATCCTCTGCCCCTTCCTCCCCCCTCACCAGCTTACCCAACCCTCGCCTTCGCACCCAGCTTCCTTCCTGGGTGCATCGCGATACTGGAATTACCCAACGGGCTCGGAACCACTCTCTGTTCCCCTTGCTGCAGCCACTTCCAGCCTCTCAGGATTCCTGCCCCCAAGCAGAAAGGAAGCGGAGGTACTTACTGACCCAGTCCAGAAAGCTCTGGAATGAAAGCAGCCAGTTTGTCCTTACAGACCAGCATGAGGGGAGGAACCTTGGGCCTGGCAGATCATGTCCTTCTTCATCTGATAAGACCTTGGCCAGGCCAGAGTGACTTCCCTCCAGGGGATGTGGAAAGGAACGGCGCCGAGAGAAAGAGCTAGAACTGGGAGTCTGCTTGGGCAGGATTGGCTCACGGCAGGGGCCTCAGGCTCTCCTCTTGAAGCACAAGGGCCATGGGGTCGATGGGCGCTCAGAACCCACCCCAATGACCAGCCTGTGTCAAAGATAACCTGGCAGCCCTGGCCCCTCCCTCTCCTCAAGATGTTTCTGGGCTGCCTTCCCCTCAGCCGATAAGTTTCTTGCTGTGTCATGATGATGTTGGCACCCCCCCAAAGCCCTGGTGATTCACGAGCCCCAGGGTGGAGTAAGGAGGCCCTTTTGTTGGCTTTACGGCTGAGCCTACCTCAGCGACCTCCAGCTCTGTCACTCCAGAGGCCAGGCGCCAGCTGGACCCCAGCCAGGGCCTGGGCTCCACCCTGGGAGACCTAGCAGGTCCTCAACCTGACTGACCCAACGGGGACAGGACGACCCACCCCTGCAGCTGGCAGCTGGCCTGTGGCGCTCCTCGCAACGCCTTCTGCCCCAAAACCCTCACTGACGCGCGTCGGCAGTGATTTGCCCATATAAAACAAGAGACTGGACTCAAACCTGGGTGACAACAGGCAGGTAGTGGCCCGGGTTCCTTTACCCCAGCCAGGCCAGATACTGGTGGCTGGAGATCCTAATCAGACCCTATTTCTCCAGTTAAGTCACCGTGTCCCCAGTTTCTGCTGTGGTCCTTGAACGAAATGAGGGGTCTGGGAAAGATGCTGCATCTCACCAGGAGCCCCCCTACCTGCCCCGCCCCCACACGGCGTGCTCAGGTTTGCTCAGTGTCTTCCCACGTTCCTTCTGTGGAGGAGTCCAGCCCAGGCCGGCAGGGAGGACAGGCTGCCCCCAGCCCAAGGAGACCGGCTTCTGGGCCCCACACCCCGCACTGTCCTGAGTCTTACGTCACCTCTCCATTGGGTGACTTGGAGCCCAGCAGACCTCTGGTTGCAGGGGCTGAGCTGAACAAGGCAAGCAGGTTTGATCACTAATTAATTCCCAAGGGAACAGGAAGAACAAACAGCTTGGACTGTGGGGCACCATGACTCAGCAGACAGGAGATTGTTCCTTGCTCGTCGTCTGCCTCGTTTCCTCACAGCCTGCTGGAGTTCGAAGCTAACATTACCTGTCACAGGCTGAGAGCAGTTTGCAGGCCATGATTCTGGTGGTTTCTCCTGGCGGCTAGTCCCCAGCAAGCTGGTCCTCTCTGGAGTGGGCGGGGCCAACACCGAGCCAAGGTGTCATGAGCAGAGTTCCCCTCCTGCCCCACTGGTGGGAGAAGCCAGAGGCAGACGATGACAGTTCGCTAAGGGACATGGAGGGGGAACTTGATGCCCAGACTGGGGGTCATACCTGGACCTCGAAGGACCAATAAGAGCAGCCATCTGATGTGGCCGTGGCAATGTTTCACCTGGAAGGTGGCGATTAGGATAGAGACCCACTCCAGAGCGGTTGGCAGGCTTGGGCACGCTGTCAGGGAACCCTGGTTTGGGAACCACCCACCTTGGAAGTTTGGGGTCCTAGTGGAGCCTGGAGGTGGCCAGTAGACACTTGCCTATGTGGTCTTGGAGCTCGGTGAACTCTGGGCTGGAAGACACTTGGAGTTGTCCGCATGTGGGTCCCCACCCGAAGCCCCAGGAGAAAGGTCACCCAGGGAGACTGGAGGCCAAGCAAAGAACAGGAGGAACGTGAAGATTCCAGGCGCCAGCCAGCCCTGGTCTCCTGATGCGTGACGGGGCGAATTCCCCCCAAGTGAGGACTCGAGACAGGGTCCCCGGCTGCGTGCAGGAAAGAATCAGGTGTGAGCCTGAGTTTGGGACAAAGGGGAGGTTATTAGAGAAGGAGTAACGCTCCGCAGACGGAGACGCAGTCTCAGAGACAGAAAACGAGGGAGGGAGAGAGCCCCCAAGTGTTCGGGGAATTCAGTTGCCATGCGAGTCTCAGTTTCTGGGAATGACAGCTTGAAGTTCCCCTTTCCCGGGTCTGCAGCGTTAAAGACCTGTCAGCCATCTCGGCCTTTGTTCTGCAGCTTCCCCGTGGTGTGGTCTGCCGCAGGCAGTGAATGGTCCGCGGCTTGGTTTTGAGTAGGGTGCAGCTTAAAGACCTTTGTTTTCCTTTCTGGGTCTGTATGCAGCGTTAAAAGTGTGGGTAAATAGTTTCTTAGGAACCTCAGCAGGAGTCTCCCTTTGTTCTGTAGGTTCCCTGGTCTGTCGCAGGCTCTGAATACAACTTGGTCTACTAGTCAATCAATTTGTGTAGTTCTCATGCTTCTTCCCAGTATCCCTCGCACTGGCCTGCAGTCTCAGAAATGGCCCATGCCCACCCCCACGCATAATAGGATTGACCGCCCCGGAGCACCCCGCAGGTCCCCAGTGCCTTCCTAACTGCGTGTCTCCAGGGGAATTTTTAACCAGGTCGGGATTGTTTTGGTTCTGATCACATGGCCTCCATTTTGCAATGGTCATGTTGCTTCTAAAAGGTAACCTCGCACCAAGTACTCACTTCTCTATCTCTGGGGTTGGTTTTTCTGCCTGGGGCGAGTGCGGATCCACCTGGCCAGGCAAGTTCTCCCCTGTCGATTGGCGACGCCCCACCGAGCGTGGGTTGCTCCCAGGCCCATCCCGCGCCCCAATTACAGGGTGGGCAGATGAAAGGGCTCCCTGCTCTGTTCTCCAGGAGCCTGTGACATCCCTGCCTCGTCCTCGTCTACCTGGAGGGGAGAATTCCTTTGTCAGGTTACAAAATAAAGCACACTGGAATGGCCGCAGCGACTGAACTAGACCTTGGGGAGAAGGAACTTGGTGATTCTTTCTCGTGAGTCTTCCGTCTCATGTGTGGGGTCCACCGTATTGTCCGCTCACAGTTGCTGTGTGTTGCACCCGAACTTTTATTTTGGAAAATTTCACACGCACACAAAGTCGACAGAATAGCAGGTCGAACAGCCACTGTCCACCGCTGAGCTCCCACGGCATTCTGCCATCTTGCTTCACTCACTTTCCACCCTCTGCTTGATGATTTTTTTTTTCAGTCTTGTTCTTTTTTTAGGCAAAATTCACACACATCGAAATGCACAAAGCTCAACCATACAGTTAGTTACACACCTTTATCACGATATAAGATGTCGCCATCTTCCCAGAAAATTCTTGGATTGGATGGCCTTGCCAGCCAATCCACCCCCTGCTCCAGGCAACCGCTGATGTAATTTCTGTTACAATAGATTAATTTTTGCCTAATCTGGAGCTTCAGCTAAGTGAACTCATAATTAGTCTTGTGTCTGGGTTTTTGGCTTAGCATGTTTTGGGCATTTGCCTGCATTGGGTGGGATCGCCAGCTGTCACTTATTGTCACTGAGCAGTAAGCCCATCGTGTGAATATACAGATTGTCCATCCACGTGTTGATCATTTTGAGCATTTGGATTGTTTCCAACTTGGAGATTTCGTCAATTAAGGCTGCTGTGAGCATTCACGTACAGTGTTTTCCCTAATCGTGTCCAGTGCTCTGTGAGGTCGTTCTGTCGGCATATGGCAAATTCTAGTGGGTATAAAGTGGTATCTAATTGTGGTTGAATTTGTGTTTTTCTGACAACTGAAGACCTAGAACATTCCCTCACATGTTTCTTAGCCATTCATTTCTCTTCCTTGTGAAGTATCTGATCAAATCTTTAACCACATTTTGAATTGGGTTGTTTTATTTTGTTGTCGAGTGGCTCATATATTCTGGATACAGATACATTCAGTGAATATGTTATCCCAGTCTGTGTTTTGTCTATTCCTCTTCTTAATAGCGTCTTATGAACAGGAGTTTTTAGTTTTGATGAAGCCTTCATTTATCAGTTTTCTTTCTGGTTATTGTTTTCTGTGTCCTAAGATATCTGCACTTACTCCTATCCATTGACTTATTTAATCTAGCACTGGCAACCTTGCTAAACTCTCCTTATAAAAATTTACCTGTAGCTTGGTTCGAGGTGATCTTGTTTCAACAGACTGTCGTCTACGAATAACGCCAGTTTTGTCACCTCCTTTCTGTTCGTTACACCGTTTTCATTCTCCCACCTTGTCACGTGGGCCTCTAGTTGGTCATTGACTGAAGAGCCAATAGCAGGTACTTCTCTTGCCCCCAGATTTTTGAAGGGGATTTCTCCATGTTCCCCCCACGTTTCCCCATGTTTGTGGGGGTTTTATAGGTGTCCTTTATCAAGTTAAATAAGTACATTCCCTTTTATCCCTGATTTGATAAGAGTTCTTATCATGATAGATGTAGAATGCTCTAGAACACTGTCTCTATATCTAGTGAGTTTAGCAAGGTCACTAGATTTTTAAAAATCAATAAATAGGAGTAGATGAAGATTTTTTTTAAATAACTTTATGCTTTTGATCTGTTCCATGTGACTTTTCAATGATTTTGTGCTTTTTGATATCAAACCAACCTTTTATTCCCAAGGTGCCCCTGGAACTTGGTTCTGACGCGTTACATTTGTAACGTTGCACCATTGGGTTTGCTGGTGTTTTCTGCAGGGTTTTGCATCTGTGTCCGTGAACGTGAATGAGCTGGGCGGGGCCTTCCCTTTGACCTTCCTCATAGATCTCAGTACGCAGGTTCTGCTGGGCGACTGGGCCCTGTGCCGTTTGCAGCAGAGTTTGTCTCAAAATGGAGCTCTCTCTCCTTGGCATTTTGGTAGAACCAGCAAGCGAAGCTTCCTGTGCTGGGGTCAGGGTTGGGGTTCTCTTGGTGGGAAGGTTGAGGGCTGCAAGTCTATTTCCTTCATGACTGTTGCCCACTCAGGCCCCTTACTCCATTTTGATAGGTTGGATTTTTCTTGAAATTTGTCAAACATGGAATAAAGTTGTTCATAAAACCGTCTTCTGTGTCACGTAACTATAATTTTGTCACCTCGCATTCCTAATTCTTGGTGCATTTTAAAAAGTGATCTTGCCAGAGAGTTGTCTGTTTTAATTAGTTGTTTTCAGATACCACCTTTTGGTTTCGTTCATCTTTTTTTGGTGGTGTTAGTTTGTTTTCCATTTAATTTTTGCTTTTCATTATTTGCTGCCTCGTGAATTGTTTGGCTTAAAAAGTCTACTGTCCTGTTTCTAACTTCTTAAATTAAATGCTTTAGCTCATTAGTTTTGAGCCCTTCTTCTTCCTCCTCTTCCTCCTCCTCCTCCTCCTCCTCCTCCTCCTCCTCCTCCTCCTCCTCCTCTTCTTCTTCTTCTTCTTCTTCTTCTTCTTCTTCTTCTTCTTCTTCTTCTTCTTCCTTTTTTTTTGTGCTAATGTAAGCATTTAAGGCCACATCTCACGAGTTTTAATGTACACTTTCATTGCTATTCAGTTCCAGAGAATGGAATTTTAAGATTTCCTTCTTCAGCCTGTGAGCTGCTTTGAAGTGGACCTTTTGCTTTGGGTTTGGTTCTCTTCGCTCGCACTGAGACCAGAGATGATGGTCTGTGACTGTAGGGTGGCCAGGTTAGTCGGTGTCGTGGTGCCTCCCGTCAGCACAAGGTCTGTCCACCTCAGGGTGGCTCCTGTGACACACAGACACAATCAGCTCAAGGTCAGGATAAAGAGCTAGCACGGGCTCTAATTCAGTGTGCTCTGGCTACATACAGGGACAAGACGGGTGTGCTTGGGGCTGAGTGGTGACCCTGAGTGAGTACCTGGGTCTCCAAGAGGGGAGGTGATCTAGGTCGTGTCCCCAGCTTCTCCTAACCATGCCTCTTCCCCCCGCCACAGGGTGACCTGGCCAAGAAGAAGATCTACCCCACCATCTGGTAAGTGTCCCCCCACTGCCCTTCACCCTCCTCGCCTTCCCTGCCCTCCCTGCCGAGGCCACGGCCATGCTCTGCCCTCAGGTGGCTGTTCCGGGATGGCCTTCTGCCCGAAAACACCTTCATCGTGGGCTATGCCCGCTCACGTCTCACGGTGGCCGACATCCGCCAGCAGAGCGAGCCCTTCTTCAAAGTGAGTGGCTTGGGGATCTCTGCGGGGGGCACCCCTGGCCCATTCCGCTCCTGCCCTCTGCTCCTCCTCCCCCTGGCCCTCCTCCCTTGTCCTGGCAAAGTGGCAGGGCCTGTTAGAACAAGCACCTGGGGCCCCTCCTCTTTGCCCTCCTCAAAGCCACCCACACTGTCCTGCCAGACTGCAGAAGCTCTGCCCACCTGCGCCCACCGCTTCTGTGATCACAGGTGGAGCACTGCGCACAGAGTGGGGGCAGGGACCTTTCCAGCCTGAGACCCCGGTTTCCCAGCTGCCCCTCGCCTGGACTCCCTGGTTCCTCCCTGCCGTGCCCTGGGGCCAGGAGCGGGAATAGCCTCTCTACCATGGCAGTCCTACAGATTTGTGTTTTCCCAACACACCTGATTTTGGTGTAATGACTTTGGAGAGAGGTGTTTCTCCCAGGTCGAACTTTCCTGAAGTCTGACTTCTATCTTGGGGCACAATGTCCCCAGGGGTGACAGAGCCCAGCCTGCGACTGCTGGGTCCCATCTCCTACAGTGTTCCCGCTGCCCTGGCCTCCCCCTGTGGGTGTGCAGAGCTGACAAGACGGGGGGGTTAATCTAATGTCAGGCCAGGACTGCTGATTCCTGATGGAGCCTACCCTGGCCATGGGGTGAGCGACAGAGGGCTGAGGAAGGTCCAACTCCCCTGTGTCCATCTTTCCCAGGCCACCCCTGAGGAAAAGCCCAAGCTGGAGCAGTTCTTTGCCCGCAACTCCTACGTGGCTGGCCAGTACGACGATGCAGCCTCCTATCAGCGTCTCAATAGCCACATGAACACCCTCGACCAGGGGTCAAAGGCCAACCGCCTCTTCTACCTGGCCTTGCCCCCCACTGTCTATGAGGCTGTCACCAAGAACATCCGAGAGAACTGCATGAGTCAGACGTAAGGCTTGTCTTTTGCCCCTCCTTCCCGCTTCCTACGTGTGCCCTGCTTTAGCCTGGCCTGCCCTGGCAGCTAACCAGAGCCCCTGGGGCAAACTGGTCTAGGGAGTCTGAAATAGATGGATGCCCCTGTTTAATTAGCTCTACAAAGAAGGGAGGCCGTAAGGGAGGCTATCGTATGATAGCTTCTGACAAGCCTTACTGAAAATTCTACCACGCATATTTACATTCCGGATCCTGTAGACCAGGGGTCCCCAACCCCTGGGCCGTGAACCGGTACTGGTCCATGGCCTGTTAGGAACTGGACCACACAGCAGGAGGTGAGTGGCAGGCCAGTGAGCGAAACTTCATCTGTATTTGCAGCCGCTCCCCAGCGCTAGCATCACCACCTCAGCTCCCCCTCAGGTCATCAGGCATTGGATTCCCATAGGAGCACTGGTCCCTGGTGCCAAAAAGGTTGGGGATCGCTGCTGTAGACCCTTAAGGTCCATCTCTCTAGAAATCCAAATGTCCCTGGGAGCAGTCCCCACTACTACCACAAGATGGCAGTGTGACTCCATGAAACGCTGCTGGTTGCTTCTCTGGCTTTTTGGTATTTCCCAAAGTGCCGCACATGACCACGAGGTGGCAGTGTTGCTCCATGAAAATCCTGCTGCCTGCACTCCGTTGTTTTCCCAAAGCCACAGTCATCTTTCATTTTGTCCTGGTTGTGAATCCAGAATGCCACATTAACTCTTACTGGGAACTAACAAAGAAAGGGACCTTTTCCCGTTTTTAAACCCATGAAAATAGCTGTGCCCTTGATGTACCCTCCCCTTGCTCCCCCACTAGCTCCCAGTGCACTCCTGGTCCCACTCCCTGAGGAGGGGTTATTGGGGGTGACACAGCTCTGTGCTCTTGCAGAGGCTGGAACCGCATCATTGTGGAGAAGCCCTTTGGGAAGGACCTGCAGAGCTCCGACCAGCTATCCAACCACATCTCCTCTCTGTTCAGCGAGGACCAGATCTACCGGATCGACCACTACCTGGGCAAGGAGATGGTCCAGAACCTCATGGTGCTGAGGTGCGGCTGGCGCCGGGTGTAGGGCAGGCACAGGGGCCCAGCCTGCCCCGCCACTGCCCGTTGGATGCGCCACCAGCCTCTGCCCCACTCCTCCCCCAGGTTTGCCAACAGGATCTTCAGCCCCATCTGGAACCGGGACAACGTAGCCTGCGTCATCCTCACCTTCAAGGAGCCCTTCGGTACTGAGGGCCGTGGGGGCTACTTCGATGAATTTGGGATCATCCGGTGAGAGCCTGTCTTCCCTGCATGGGCATGGGGCACAATCCACTTCCCTGCAGGGTCTCCCCTCCCTGTTGTAGGGGGCTGCTTCTTCCCCACCCCAAGCTCAAATTCTGCAGCGGAGTATCTGAGCAGTCGGTGGTGACGGGAGGGTCACTGTCTCTTTCCTTTCCTTGGGGGCACCTGGCAAACACTGAGAGCCAGGATGCAAGTCTTATAACTTGTTGCTCGAAAACCCCACTTGAGGCCCTGCGTCCCCAGAACTTGGCCAGCGGGGAGGGGTCCAAGGCGGGCTCACTCCCAACCTGGAGGCCCCTGACCCGACTTCCACCTGTTTCCGCACCAGGGATGTGATGCAGAACCACCTCCTGCAGATGCTGTGTCTGGTGGCCATGGAGAAGCCCGCCTCCACTGACTCGGATGACGTCCGAGATGAGAAGGTGGGTGCAGGCGCACCCTCCTGCCCACCGCCAGCCCCATCGAACAGCTCTGAGCACGGGGTGCCCTGGCCTAAGAGTCAGAAGCCCACGATGTCATGTTGTGGGACTAACAGTGACTGCTGTGTGACCAAGGGCAGACCCATTATCTCCCTAGGCCTCTGCTTCTTCAGAAAAAAGGAGGCATTCCTGGAGGGCCCGTGGGTCGCGAGGAGGGCCATGGCCGTGCCCTTGGCTGGGTGGGCAAAGCTGAATGGGTATCTCCCCCTCCAGGAAGCCCACCGTACTGGGCTACGTGGCCCCATGCACAGGCTGCATTGCCTTGTTACCCAAGGGGCCCCTCGCTCCCCCGCCTCTCTCCCAGGTCAAGGTGTTGAAATGTATCTCAGAGGCAAAGGCAAGCAACGTGGTCCTGGGTCAGTATGTGGGGAACCCCAATGGAGAGGGCGAAGCCACCAAAGGGTACTTGGATGACCCCACAGTGCCCCGTGGGTCCACCACCGCCACCTTTGCAGCTGTGGTCCTCTATGTGGAGAACGAGAGGTGGGACGGTAGGTTACACCTTCGAGCCTTCGAGCCTGGCAGGCAGGGCTGGTGTGTCGTCATGGAGCTCTTCTCCTGGGGTCTGATTCACTCGGGGGCAGTGGCCACTGCCATGTGGGACACGGGAGGGGAGAAGCAGCAGGGTGGGCCACCTTGCTACGTACTCACTACACATTGTCACACACATACGCACCCTGTCACACTCCCTCACACACACACACGGGTGCACGTGGCCTGGGCCTGTGGCAGAGCCATTCTTGAGGCCGGCTTTGCCCCCCGCCCAGGCGTGCCCTTTATCCTGCGTTGCGGCAAAGCCCTCAATGAGCGCAAGGCCGAGGTGCGCCTGCAGTTCCGAGACGTGGCTGGCGACATCTTCCAGCAGCAGTGCAAGCGCAACGAGCTAGTGATCCGCGTGCAGCCCAACGAGGCCGTGTACACCAAGATGATGACCAAGAAGCCCGGCATGTTCTTCAACCCCGAGGAGTCGGAGCTGGACCTGACCTACGGCAACAGATACAAGGTGGGCGCCCGGCCTGGGGCGGGGGACTCTGTGTGCGGGCAGCCTCAGTGACACCCCCTCTCGCAGAACGTGAAGCTCCCTGACGCGTACGAGCGCCTCATCCTGGACGTCTTCTGTGGGAGCCAGATGCATTTTGTGCGCAGGTGAGGGTGACCCCGTGCCCGTGTGTGGCAGGGGCCAGGGCTCTGGGCAGCGGGGGCGGCCAGCTCCCTCCCTCCCTCCATGTCCCCACACCCTCCAAAGCCACAGTGTGTCCCCTCAGTGACGAGCTCCGGGAGGCCTGGCGGATCTTCACCCCGCTGCTGCACGAGATCGAGCGCAAAAAGCTCCAGCCCATCCCCTACGTTTACGGCAGGTAAGGGGGGCAGGTGAGGCGGCCAGCGGGGCAGGGGGATGGAGAAGAAGGGTGCTGAGACCCAGCCCCCTCACATCTCCCCTCTGCCTGTCACTCTCCCAGCCGAGGCCCAGCGGAGGCAGATGAGCTGATGAAGAGAGTGGGCTTCCAGTACGAGGGCACCTACAAGTGGGTGAACCCCCATAAGTTCTAAGCCCCGGGCGAGCCCACCCCGTCTGTCTGCCCTCCACACCTTCCCAACACCCGCCCCCACGTCGGGAGAACTTCGGGACCATAGGCCTCAGCCTCGCATTCCTGGCCCCAGGCCCAGCAACATTCCTCAGCCACTGAGCACTTGACACTTGCACTGTGACTGTCCCCAGCCACCACTGGCCCTGTCTGAGCCAGCTTCTGTCCACAGAGCTGAGCCCCAATGGAAGGAAGGAGAAGAATGGCCCTTCTGTCCGTCCCAGCGTCGTTGGCCTAGGACAGGAGTTAAGGGCAAGGGGGAGGACCAGGGGTGGGCCTCAGCGGGCCAGTGGCCGACCCACACACCCACGGGCTGTGGCCGAGCCCCTCAGAACCTAGGGAAAGGGAGCAAACATGTCCACACCAGCCTCAGCACTACCGTACATTCCTGGTCACCCAGTGAAGGGACTTCTGTGCCGCCAGCAATCCCCCATGTATTGGGCCCCCTGAACATCCCTCTGCCCCGCCAGCTGCCCCCACCAGCCCACCTCGGCACTCCATGACACACCCAACCCACAGGTGTTCTCCTTGCTATTAGAAAAGCAGAAGCAGCAGGTGGGACGCCCCACCTCAGCTCCCTGCCATTAAATATATAAACAGACCCACCTGTCCCCTGGTCATTTCCTTCCTGCCACCTCTGACCGTGGAGGAAGGTGCCAGCACCTGAGGCTAGCCCACCTGGCGGAGAGCCCGTGGCCACCTGCCTTTCCCGGGACCCACCCCTCATCCCCTGCCCGTCACCCACTTCCCTGCACTGGGCCAGGACCCTGGCTGTCCTTCACCGTGACCACGTGTTTCAGTGCCTTCAGAGTCCTCCTCACCTCTGTGCCCTCATTCTGCCTTACTCCATGGGATACGAGGGGATGTTGCGTTATTTTCACCTTCCACCCGAATACTTCCCTGCACATGCTGCCCACACAGGCCTCTGCCCCAAACAGTGTCCCCACCCCAGCCAGGTCACTTCAGGGGATCCCTGAGGGCTGTTCGCACACACTGCCAGTCCATGGAGGCAAGAAGTATTTAGGAAGGAGAGGCAACGGGATTTTGTGATGGCCATTACATGCCACGAGGGAGGAGATAGCCCAGGGAGGCACCACAGCCCCGCCACTGTGAGGCAGACCAGGGCCAGAGTTCTGAGGTCATGGAGACCCTACTTGTATTCGCCCCCCCCAGGGCCCCCTTGACAAAGCATCATACGCTGGGGGACTTACTGCAGCAAAATCATCTTCTCCCAGCGCCGCAGGCTGCCTGGGGCAGTGGGCGGGGCCGCGCTCCCTCCACCGCTCTAGGGGCGGGGCCTTCCCCGGCCCTTCCCGCTCCCGGTGGCCGGCAAGCCTTGATTTGTAGACATCACCCTCCACCTCTGTCTTCATGCAGCCTGCTCCCTATGTGCCCGCCTCCCTTTTCTTACAAAAATAACAGTCCCTTGGGATTAGGGGCGGGGCCACCGCGCCCCAGTGCGGCTGCAACCTGACTTCCCTTGATTATTACAGATGCGCTGTTTCCTAGTCAGGCCACATTTCAAGGTTCCAAGTAGACACGGATTTGGGCGGCTACTATCCAACATAGTATACTCCCAACAGAGGCAGCACCCTCACCCCCCGAGCATCTGTCCCCCCCTCTCTTCGGTCCTCTCAGCTGAGTGCCAGGGAGGTGGCGGGAACCAGCACCACGGTCCCTGCACGCATGGCTCTGGGTTCTGGTAGATGCTGTCAACCAGGAACAAAACGGTCAGATGGTGGTCTGTTTTATGGAGGGAAGAACCCAGCAAATGGTCAGGGGAAGAAAGCTCTGTCCCTAGGGAGGTAAAAACACGCAGGGCCCTGTTCCGGGAGGGGGAAGACCCTCACGCTGTTAGCAAGAGCTTGGCCAGTGGTCCCTCTGTCCCCTACCTCTGCTTGGGAAGGCGATTTCTCAGCTTTCTCCTCCAACCATCTTTGACCTGCCGCTGAGGACCAGCTGTTCTTACCCCTGCATGGTCCCCCTGGGCTGGGATGACAGCAGTCGGGCATCCGCAGCAGCTTGACAGATGGAATGCTAGGTGCCAGGTTGGGTGGGTGAGCGGAGGCTCCTGCCCAGGTGTCTGCAAAAGCAATACAGAGACAAATGACTCACATCGTGGGCTGGCCTGTTCCCATCCCACACACTAGGATGGCACGTCAGCACTCCCCACACATGCGACATACAAACCGCATCCCTGGCCACCATGCCTGCACTCCCTGTCTCCTGTAAGCAGGGCAAGTGGCACCTCTGAGCTGTGGGAGGAGGGAAGTCAAGTTCACCGTACCCGGCTGAATAGGGGAAAAAGATTTATGGGACCAGGACAGGTCACAGACCCTTAAGGTGACTTCCCGAGGCTGGAATATGGATTTTGTCGTCTCTCCTGGGCCAGGTCCATGCAGAGCACCTGAGCAGGCCCCACGTAGACAAGATCAGAGGCCAGGGGCTGGGGTCTTGGTCCTCCCTCCCAGAGCCTATGGCTTGGAGAAGGGGCAATGGGGCCAGCGTAGGGACTCGTAGGCTCCCTGTAACCCTTTGGCTACAATGTGGCTACAGAGGGTCTCGCTCTTGACTCTGAGGAGCAGCCGCATGGCTGTGATGGGGGCAGATGAGGCTGTGCAAAAGACCTGAGATGACACAAGAGTCATGGACACCCAAGATGGTGACCAAATGGAAGAATGGAGCAGAGTGGGTTCCTGAAGACGTGGCCACGCTTTCCCCCTGTTTACCACCAGAGGGCACCATCTTGCCTGCTCCAGGGGCAGATACATCTAAATTCCAACCAGCCCTGTCCTGCAGTACTGGAACCTCAAGTCCTCAAAATATGGGCCTGAGAAGGACAGTAAACCCTCAGGGAGAAAACCAGATAGGCGAAGGCACAGGGGCCCTTCCTGACCCCGTGGGGACCTTTGTGCCCAGAGTACCCCAGATATTTACAGACTGGGAAACCTAGCAGAGCAGCGTGCTGGGGCTAGTCCTCCCAGAGCCCCAGGTCTCTTGTGGAACCTGGTGGCATGGCATCGCTGAGGAGGATGCCCCCAGAAGTGTGGGGGATCCAGGTTGGGGCAGCAACAGGAGCCTAAAGTGGAGGAGGAGCCCAGATCCTCCCGGGCACCCAGCACATGATGACTGTATGTGACTGGGGACAGAGGACTGCAGGGACCTCCCGATCTGATCCTTCTCTGAGTGTCTCCACTGCGACAGAGGCATGAAGGCCCTGGTGAGGACATTCAGTTGTCACCTGGTCTCAGTGCCTATGAAGGACAAAGAGGTGAAAGCCCTGATGAGGACAATCGACTGTCATCCCAGCTCTAGGAGCCTGCAGGGGGGAAGAGGCTTGACTGTCCCCTAGGTGGGGACATTTGGTTGTTACCTCCAGTCTGGGTACCTACAATGAGGCACAAGCATGAGGGACCAGATGAAGACAGTCACTTGTCATCTCTGGGTGAATACATTCTGACACAGACCTTAGGACCTCGCTGAATTGAGACAAATGTCACCTCAGCTCTGGGGCCCTACAGTAGGGAAACAAGGATAACAGACCTGGTGAGGAGAGACATCTGTCACCTCATATCTGTGTGTTTATGCTGGGACAGATGCAACAGATCCCAAGTGAGGAAATGCACCTGTCACCTCAGCTCTGTCACCTGAGTACCTCAGCCATTGGTGCTGAGATATAAGGGCTTTCCACTGGCACCGAATCTCTACGCTGGGACAGAAAAGGAGAGCCATGTGAGGACAGCCAATAGTTCCCTCAGCTCAGGTGCCTACCACTGGAATAGAGGCATGGGTGCCAGGTTTCCGCAGTTAATTAACATTTACCTTCTGGATGCCTTGACTAGGGGGAGGTTTAAGGACCCAAAACTGGAGAGTCATGAGAGACAGATGAGGGTATTCAACTGTCACTTCAGCTCTGGGTCATTAAGCATAGGCAGAGGCAAGAAGGACTGGGTGGGGGAAATCAACTGTCACCTCAACTCTGGGTTCCCACGCTGTGGCAGAGATGACACCAGATGAGGGCATTCAACTGTCACTGAAATCTGATTGCCTAATCTAGGGTAGAGGCAAGAGGTCCCAGCTGAGGACAGTCAGCTGTCGCTTCAGCTCTGGGAGCCTACCCTGGGGCAGAAGCACACAGGCCCATATGTTTACCATCAACTGACAACTCAATGGTCAGTGTCTGCACTGAGAGAAGGGAATAAGGGATTAGTTGATGGCATCAACTGGCACCTCAGCTATGAGGGCTACACCGGGATACAGGCAAGAGGGCCCAGAGGAGACCTTCTATGCCACCTCACGCTGGTTGCCTGCACTAGGGCAGGGACATGAGGGTCTAATCCTCTCTACGTTCCCATCGAAAAACAGTCCCAGAGAATATAAGGGACTTGCACAAGGCTGCCCCACGAGGCACAGCACACTTGGAACTGAATCCCAGGCCTCTGGCCCATCACGTGATACACCTGGGGATGGTGGCTGTGCCTCTGGACCCTCGATGGGACTCATTAAACCACCATTTCCAAAATGCCTATTGTGAGTAAGATGTAAACACTGTCCTCTAAGAACTAGCAGTCTGGCAGATGCCCCAGGCCGGGCCGGCAGCCCAGGAGTGCAAGTACCAGGAGCTTCCTCTAGTGGGCACCACAAGTGCAAGCATTGCAGGAAAGACCACTCGGGAGGGCATAGTGCCCACGGTTCAGTACCCACAAATATGTGAGTGTCTGGCAGATCGTCAGCATTATTTCTAATCCCAAATTCTAGGATGAAACCCGAAAGCTAAGCCCCGACTGCAGCAGCAGGGTCCTGAAACCGATCACCTTGATCTTGTTGAGAATGAGAGTGTTGTATATGCCAGTGTAGAAGCTACTGGATTCTAACCACAGGTCTCTCACTGCTTGGCTCAATGAGCTGTCTTTTGAACTCTTTCCTTAGGAAGGTTTCTGTAAATGGGGTCACTGGATCAAAACAGCAGTCCCCAACCTTTTGGAACCAGGGACCGGGGCTCCTATGAGAATCTAATACCTGATGATCTGAGGTGCAGCTGAGGCGGTGATGCTGGCACTGGGGAGTGACTGCAAACACAGATGAAGCTTCCCTCGCTGGCCCGCCGCTCACCTCCTGCTGTGCGGCCCAGCTCCTAACAGGCCATGGACAAGGACCAGTCCGTGGCCCCGAGATTAGGGAACTCTGGGTCAAAGGGCACGGATGTCTCTGAGGTTCCCATGCCCCCCAGCTGCTGCCCTCCAGAAAGACGGGTCCAGCTGACAGCGGTGGCCCCAGCTCTCCCAGTGCAGGTGATCAAGGTGCCGTGGGCGCTGTCAGGGTCGCCTTCCTGAAGGAGGCTGGAGGAGCGGGCAGGGGTTTTCCCCTCCCGTTTTCCGAGCGACATGGGAGACGGTGTGAACGCCCTTCTGCCTAGAGAGCAGACTGCGAGGACAGGCATCAGAAGGCTGAGCCTCGCTGCCTTTGGCTCGTCATACTCTGGTGTTTTCCCTGTAT
This sequence comes from Eidolon dupreanum, assembly GCA_028627145.1. Lineage (NCBI taxonomy): Eukaryota > Metazoa > Chordata > Mammalia > Chiroptera > Pteropodidae > Eidolon > Eidolon dupreanum. The sequence continues at coordinate 96,539,536 of CM053505.1, read as the reverse complement.
ATTCTTCGGTGCCTCTGTGTTTCTAAAAGGCACATATATCAACTTTAAAACAATTTCTAATTACGCATCCAGATCCATCTGCCTCTTCCCAGGCTTCAGAAATCCCACCACAGGGAGTGAAATAGGTGAAGGGATTAAGAGGTAGAAATTGGCAGTTGCAAAATAGTCACAGGGATGTAAAGTACCTCATAGGGGATATAGTCAATAATATTGTAATAATTAAGTATGGTGCCAGGTGGGTACTAGACTTATGGGGAGGGGGTTCACCTTGTAAGGTATATAAATGTCTAACCACCATGTTGAACACCTGAAACTAATATAAAATAATATTGAATGTCAACTGTAGTTGGGGGGGGGAAAAACCTTTAAAAAAAGAAATCCGACTGCAGGGCACCAGTGTAACCACAGCCCTCCAAGTCTGGGAAGCTAGAATTTCCCACCGGAGTCTGAGACTTCTGGGGCGGGGCATACATAGGGTTAGGGGCGGGGCAGGCAAGGCTCCTCCCATTTTGTCGGCATGGAGGCTACGCCTCAACGCACATCAGAGGCGGAGCCAGCGCGGCCCCTCCCACCAGAGGCTCGATCAAACTGTGAGGGTGAGGCTGCGCGGGGCTAGGGGTGGGGCTTCTGCTGACCCACCCAACTTGGCCACCGAGAGGCACCCCACTAGTTTATGACAGAGGTGGTGCCAGACGGCTGTGGTCCCGCCCTGAGCCGCCATTGCGGGGCCTGCGGGGCCTGTGGGGCCGTCCTTCCATAGCTCTCCTGTCTCTTGTTGACGAGCAGAGCAGGGCGGCCAGCCTAACAGGGCTGCCTCGGACTGAGCTCGCATCTTCCCACGGCCAGGCAAGTCTCCATCCGGCCCAGCTCGCGTCGCCGGCCCCAGGGAGCCTCCTACGCGAGGGGCCCGCGTCCGAGAGAACCACGTCCACTGTCCAGCCCCAAGGCTCCCGTGGGCATGATCGATCGTGAGCCGTGTTTTGAATCCCGTCCCGACAGGGCTTCTCTCCGCATTCCCGCGCAGCTTGGTCGGGTGGTCGGCGCACCCATCGCGCCCGTCCCGCAGCAGGGGCCCAGCACTGGCTCATCTCCGACCCCCGCTCAAATCTGCTCTTCTGCTTTGTTGCCTCCAGACCGCACGGTCCCCAAACAGTACTCCTGCCGGCGGCCCCAGCCCAGCGGGAGAGGTGGATATGAGGTTGGCAGGTGGGTGGCTTCCACAATGAACGGAAGGGAGTTGGAAAGGGGACCCCGTTGGAGGTCCAGGTATCCAGAGACCTGCGTCTGGAGGGGCTCAGGTGGACCACTGTGTTTGCTTTTGGAAACGGAGGACTCTGCCAAGCACTCATTCTATGACCTTGAACTAATCCTTTAACTTCTCAGGATTTCAGCTCCCCAAGCTGTGAGATGAGCATTAGGACAGTCACAATCTTAACTCAGATAACTAGCCGCTGTTTGGAAAATGAGCTGGAGAGAGGCCTCAGGGAGTATGGGGGCTGGGTGCAGAGGGGCAAGGTGCAGAGGCAAAGAGGCTGTGGTCTCTTAGAGGAGAAACTGAGCAAAGTGGCTGTGGCGTTAGATATGAACCTGGTGCTAGCCCTGCTGTCGCCTTGCCAGGGAAGGTGAAGATGGCTCGGGGACCAACACCTTGGGGGGTGGAGAGCAGAACTCAAGGACCAGAGTTCAGACCTGCTAAGGTTGCAGCGTTAGGAATGTATTCCAGTGCAGCTGCCTAGTGAGGGACTGGCTGGGACAGTGCAGCCTGCAGCTGGGGCAGGAAAATAGAGCCGCTGCTCCCTGGGGATTAATTCAAGGCCAAGAGTAGATGAGCGCACTTATAGGAAGGGTAGGGAGAGGAGGGGAGAGTACAAGCAGGGAAGGCAGCCTGGGACCGAAAAGTGGCTTTTCAGGGGAGGGTAGAGGAGGACGATCTGAGCAAGGAGGACGAGGGGTGTCCAGATAGTGTCACTGTGCTGTCCTGGAGGCCAGTGGAGAAGTGTTTCTAGCAGGAGGGCCTGGGTACCCACCTGAGAGATCAAGATCAGGGCTGACAGGGGACCTGGGGAATTGACATCAAGAAGGTCACCTGTTCCGGTGGGGTGATGGAGGCAAGGCCAGGTTGCAGTAGGTTGAGAGCGGGAGGTGAGACCATGGAAAGAGCCATGTAGATGACTTTGGGGAGCTGACGGGAAGAGGAAGATGGGGAGAGGGCTCAGTGTCTGGACAGCAC
>CM053505.1:96457795-96537206 GCA_028627145.1 Eidolon dupreanum | reverse complement strand
AGGGAGAACCAAGCTGGAGCCTTGCACTTGGGACTCAGTTTCCTCCTACCTGCCAGGCGCTCGAGTCTCCCTCTCTGGCCTGGTGGCTGGTGACAGATCTCCACCTTCCTGTCCTCTGGTCACTTCTTCCCAAGTGGATGGGGAGATCTGGCCGTGAGAGGCCCTAGAGTCATTTGGGAGCTCACTGGCATCTGAGGCGACCTCGCCTTGTCTGTCCTGCCTCCAGGCCCCCTCCGAATCGTGGCCCTGGTTGTGACCGTGGGTGTCACCTGGATCGCACTGAGCATCCTCCTGGGTGGGCCCGGCAGCCACTTTCCTCGCATCCAGCAACTCTTCACCAGTGAGTGTGGGGCTCTTCCTCACCCCGCTGCAGAGGCCACCGGGGTGGCCACCTGCACCTGTGGGCTGCGGCTAAGGGTGGGGGCAGGGGCCTGGGTTTTCTTTCTCTTACTGGCAGGCCGTCTAGTGCCCTCAGTCTGTCTGCTGACATCCGGCGCAGCCTTCCCCCTACCACACAGTGGAGTCGGGGGGCCCAAGTGAGGGGTAGGGGACTTCTGAGAAATATTGGGGCCGATGGCCTGGTGGCTCCCTACATGCTTTCCACTGAGCTCTGACGTGGGGAGAGGACTCTACCCCTTGGTACTAGTGACGGGTCACCTGAGTACTTTTTATACTTTCAACTTACCCTTTTCCTGGAGCAGGGAGCTTTGCATCTGAACATCATGTAGACTTGAGCAGGAACGTGCCAAGCTCAGCCTGGCTTAGCCCTTGGCCCCTGAGCCTGCTGCCCCACCACCTTGAGTTCATGGTGCAGGTCCCAGGAGGCCTCCATGCTAACAGAAGCAATTATCTTTGCCCACAGGCCCAGAGAGCTCAGTGACCGCAGGTAAGGCTCCTGTCACTTCCCTGCCCCTCCCCTGGGCCTGCCCCTCATACAACTTTCGGGATCCGGGGATTTTAGTCTCCATTTAGCCCCACCCCCACTGGCCCTCACAGCCCGCTGGAGCTGCTTGCATGCTGTCACCTGCTTCCAGAACACACTGGCGGGACAGGCATAGAGTAGAATAGACAGTCCCATTCCGAAGGGGAAATATTGGAAGGAATAAAGGGGTCACCAGTCCCAAGCAAGTCCAAAACCCAGCAGGGTGAATGCCATTAGGGCTCAGGGCCTGAGAAGAGCCCTCTGTGGCCCGATTCTCTGTTCTCTGGGCCTACCAGTGGCGGTGGGGGGCGCCCTTTGGAACCGGGGGTGGGGGATGGTCTTACCCTCCCTCTGGGCCTGTGTTATCTCTGGCCTCTGCAGCCAGCACTCTGCCGTCGTGTTACCCCTCCTTCTGTCCTGTCTCTGACCGTTTCAGTCCAGGCCAGCAGTGTTTGTACTGTTACAAGATTCTCAGAAACCTTTGAGGATCTAAGGTCTAAGGGTCTCCCACATCTTTTCTGATGAGCACATCTGTGTTCTGGGCAGAATTCTGCGGATGCGGTTGAGTGGATCCGCAAGTCACACACGTCAGCTCTTTGGCCAACAGTGCCAGGCCTCACCTTTGGTGTTCTCTCCAGAGCATGCTTTCTCGCTTTTTGCAGTATGATTAGGCTGAGAGTTTTCCAGATCTTCACGTCCGGGTTTCCTTATGCTTAACAGTGCCTTTCTCACTTGACTCTCCTTTCACATCTTCTCGCGAGATGGTTCCAGGGAAGCCAGGCCCTCAACACTCTCCTTGGAAATGTCCTCAGCGAAATATCCACATTCAGCATGTGCAAGTCCTACCTTCCCCCAGACACTGGAACACAACTCAGCCAAGTTCTTTGCCGCTTTAGGGCGAGCACAGCCTTCCCCCCAGTATCTAGTACCACGCTTCCCATTTCTGTCTGAGATCTCGCCAGAACAGTCTTTAATGTAAACAATTGAAGCGCATTCTGGTCATCATACACATTTTCTCCGAAGCAATAGAAGATTTCTCCGCTGCTCTTCTCCTTTCTTGGCCATTACCACAATTACTTTTAACGTCCATATTTCTACCAATAGTCTCTTCAAGGCAATCTAGGCCTTTGCTACCATGCACCTCAAAATTCTACAGCCTCTAACCATTACCCAGTTCCAAAGCCATGCCCACATTTTTAGGGATTTGTTACAGCAGCACCCCACTTCCTGGTATACAAATCTGTATCGATTTCTTGGGGCTGCCATACCTTTCGAAGACTCTAGGGTCAGGTCCTTCTGCCTCCTCCAGCTTCTGGTGGCTCCAGACGTCCCTCAGCTCCTGGCCACATCACTCCAGTCTCTGCCTCTGTCTTCACATGGCATCCCCCCTGTGTCTGTGTCTCTCTTCTGTCTGTCATGAGGATACTTGTCATTGGAATTAAGGCCATTCTACTCTAGGATGATCTCATTTTAATGGATCATATCTTCAATGATCCTGTTTCTAAATAGGGTGACATTAGAAGGTACTGGGAGTTAGAACTTCAACAAATCCTTCATGGGGACAACTTGTGACAGAGGCCATTCTCCTCCTGTCCTCCTACCGCCACCCGTGCAGACCAGGAGCTCTCTGCAGCAATCCATCTGGCCATATGCTCATCGGTGCAGTTGCCCTCCCCGCTGCTCCTTGTTCCCCTTTGACAAGTGGCAGAAAAGGCTCCCTGGGGTCCCTGTCATCTTGCCCTGAGGCCATCGCAGTAGATACAAAGTGTCTGTGGAAGTGTCCCTGGCCTCTACCTGAGCCATGTCCCCTCCCCCCAGTGGTCCTTTACTCTGTGGTCACTCATTCCTCCCTATGGGCTGGTCCTTACCTCCCCTCTCAGACCTTGGGTGACCCCAGGGCCAGGCCCATGGGTCACCCTTTCTGTCCCTGCCCAGAGCCGCGGGCCAGGAAGTACAAGTGTGGCCTGCCCCAGCCATGTCCTGAAGAGCACCTGGCCTTCCGCATGGTCAGCGGGGCTGCCAATGTCATTGGACCCAAGATCTGCCTCGAGGACAAGATGTAAGCTCCTTGGGGTGGACGGGATGGGGTCGGGGATGGAATGTGGGGTTAGAAGCTGGGCCTGCAAGGGCCGACGACCATGTGAGGGTGAGCGGAGCAGACATGCCACTTGAGGGCTCTGTCCCCCTGCTAGGCTCATGAGCAGTGTCAAGGACAATGTGGGCCGTGGACTGAACATCGCCCTGGTGAATGGTGAGTCCCCTGGGATGTGGGATGACAGTTCAGTCCAGGAAGGCAGAGGCCTGCCGTGGCTGCTCCCCATGAGGTGTCATCTGGGTATTGTCTGGGCCCACTCCTCCCCTCCAGAGTGCCCAGGGAGGCGGGGAAGGGCTCTGCACTAGCTGAAGGCTCCGCATAAATGATCCAGTGAAAAAAAGCATGGTAGCAGTAAAGAATTAGGAGCTTCCAGGAAGTGGAAGGGTGCTTCGTGGGGAGCCCCTGGAGGCCCTCAAACGCCAGGCAGAAGCTCTACAGCCTTAGGAGGGCCGCAGCTATGTGAACCAGGGGCATGGGTATAGAGGCATATTTCTAAAAAGCTTCCAGAAGAGCAGCACTCAGTGGCCATGCCGTGCCATGTCGTGAGCCTGGTTTGCGGGAACCGAGGGGGCAGGGTGGAGCTGCCCTGGTGGCTTGCCCAGGAGGATCCCTGTTCTCCCTCTTGCCCCAGGGGTCAGCGGTGAACTCATCGAGGCCCGGGCCTTCGACATGTGGGCAGGAGGTGAGTGGCCACCATGGGTCCCCAGCTTTTGGCTGAGCAGCAGAGTGGCTGGGTGTCGCTCCCTTGAAACGCCACTCTGTCCATTCGCTGGCAGCTTCTCGGGCACTGCCTTGGGTTCAGAAAAGGCAGGGAAGTGACAGGTGTGTCATCATGTGGATGGCCCTGGTTTCGTATACCAGTTTGCCCCTGTACTTATTCGGTGACTCTTAGTGGAGCGTGTCCCTGGCCTGATCCCTATTTAAGTGTTCTTGTTTGGAGAACGGGTTGGTTGGGGAGGGGTGCTCAGTGGTACCTGATGCTCTGTGTTCAATGGGACCTGTCCCCCAAGATGTCAACGACCTGCTGAAGTTTATTCGGCCACTGCATGAAGGCACCCTGGTGTTTGTGGCATCCTACGACGACCCAGCTACCAAGTAAGTGATTGCTGAGGCCAGCCTCAGCCCTCGCCCTCCTACGGTGATGACTCACATCCCTTCCTTCTTTGCGGCAGGATGAATGAAGAGACCAGAAAGCTTTTCAGTGATCTAGGCAGCAAGAACGTCAAGGACCTGGCCTTCCGGGATAGCTGGGTGTTCGTGGGCGCCAAGGGCGTGCAGAACAAGAGCCCCTTTGAGCAGGTATGGGTGAGTGGCCTGCCACCTCTGCTTCCCAGCCCAGAGCAGCTGGCCTGCCCCTTCTGCCTGCATCCTGTGAGGTCCCCTTCTGTTCACGCTGCTGCCTTTCCTGAATTCTGCCTTAGCACCCCAAACCGGGGCAGCCCTGGCCCCCTCCCGGTATGCACAGGGAGGGCGGTGACTTTGATTTTCTCATCCTATATGGATTTCACCCTAAAGGTCTTTAGGTGACAAAGCTTTCACATTGGCAAGGTTCACAACTAAGAAACTTTTCTCCCAAACATCTTCAAAATATCCTGTCCCATCCCCCCAAAACCCAGCACCCTGATTCAGCCTGCACGCCCTTTTCCCACCAGCCCTGGCTCCATCTGGTCGACTGCTCCTCTGGGGCCACATGTGTCAGGCCCCAAGCGACGGGCTGGCTGGCCAGCCCTAGGCGCCAGCCTCATCTGTGGGAGCCTCCCAGCCCCGTGAAAGCCATACTGTCCCTAAGGCCTGCTCCCCACAGCAGGACAAGACAAACAGGCTGTTCCAGTGGTTTCTGGAAGGCTCTGGCTGCCAAAAGAGCAGCTTAGCCCCCAAAGAAGAAACACCCCCTCTGACCTTGCTTTTCCTGAAGCTTCCAGCAGCTCCGTGTGGGCTGGGTGAAGGCGGGGACACACTCACACACCCCCTCCTTACCTCCCTGGTGTGTGCCAGGCCCAGAGAAGTTGACCCCCCCACACTCCACCTGTGAGGGGGGCAGGCCAGTGCAGTTATTGCCATTTTTAGGTGAGAGAATCAAGGAGCTGAGACAAACAGAGGGGGCGAGTGCCATGAGAGTGCACGGTTGATTGACACGGGCACAAGAGGACTGAAAACTGTCTGTCCCCTGCGCCTGAGGGCTGAGGCTGTAACTCCCTGCTCCCCTGATCCTCACAGCACGTGAAGAACAGTAAGCACACCAATAAGTACGAAGGCTGGCCCGAGGCGCTGGAGATGGAGGGCTGCATCCCAAGGCGGACCATGGCCAGCTAGCCGGCTGAGCGCGAGGACCAGGCTAAGCGAGGCTGTGTGTGCGCCTGGCTCACGAGGCGGCAGTGGCAGCGGCGCGAGCACAGGGCCGAGGCCCGACCCCACGCCCAGCCAGGGGTGCTCTCTTGCCCCGACACGTCAGGGATCCAAGGTGATAACCGGTGACCAGAACAGGACTGGCAGTGGGGGCTCCAAGGGCCAGCCCCACCGCTCTTTGTCAGGGGAGCCCAGGTACTCATCTCTTGTTCTAAAGCTGCTTCCCCGGTCAGCCCCCACCCAATTTCCAAGCACCCCCAGCCGCAAGGCCCTGGGTGCTTGCCCCTCACTGCACAGCCAGCTACTTGGGGCATCTTCCAGAGCCTCCCCGGCCCAGAGCTGCTCAGTGTTCTCTGGGCTAGTCCTATTTCCAGTGTGATTCCTTCTGATGAGCCACACCTGGTGGCTGTGGCAGGGGATCTGGCTGCCTCCTGCCCTACTCTGCAGGAAGGGGCCACCTTGGAGCCTGGCGGGCTGGGGCAGCAAGGTAGCGAGCCCGGTCACAGTCCCTAGTACAGCGGGTGGCAGCTCCTGTGGTTTATCAGAGAGCCCACCTTCTAGATGAACTCAATAAATTGGTGTCCCCAGTGGAATGAAGTACATTCAGTGCGGAGTCAGGGGTGGCGTCCTGGTGGGGGGAGACATGTCCCGGAGAAGGCTCAGCCACCTGCCCCCACAGCCTTAGCAGACAGCCTTTGTGTTCAGGGCTTCTGCCACCGACAGGTCCTTCTGTGCCTGAGCTATGACTCAGGTGGTGAGCGGAGCAGCTACCCAGCTGGCCGCCCCAAAGCCCGGCCTGGGAGAGACAGTTCTGCTCTCTGGGGCTGCAGGAAACTCACAGACTCCCTCGGACACAGCACAGGCCTGTAGGAACACGGACAGGCTCAAAACCAGCCCAGGTGACCCCCCCCCCCCGCCACACACACACAGCCTCCTTCAAGAGCTGGTGTCTCTGCAGCATTCGACTTTGGATGCCTTTGAAATTAGGGCTGTGAAGAGCCGAGTACATGGGCTATTAGTCATTTCCCACAGATTACAGTTATATTTCCCTTCATTGATTGAGAGCCAGCAAGAAACTTAGTTTATTAGGAGTTTTGCTAGAATACTATATCAAAGGGGGGCACAGAAAGTGGTCTGGGGTCAGAGAAAAGAGAGAAGGCAGTTTGGACTTCCTAGATTCTAGATGAGAGGAATTGGGGCTCCAGCCAGGCAGCCTCGAGGAGGCTGTGGCAGAAGAGGAGTGAGGGGCCCAGGGACAGCCAGGGAGGGAGAGGCTTTGGTTGCGATGCCAGGACCAAGAAGGGTCAGGGAGCGGAGGCGTGAGGAGGGCTCAGATTGCTTGCCCAGGAGATGGTAATCATGGAAGCTGACACCCGACCTGACCCTGTGCCAAGTGCTTTACATACTGAGCAGAAAATACAGAGAGTTCCCACATACATACCCAGACTCCACTGATACATCAGCATCACCCAAAGTCGACATAATGCTCCCCTCTTGTGTTGTATAGTCTGGGTTTAACAAATATATATTGATCTGTATCTACCATTATAGTATTTTTTAAACCTTTTATTATGGGAATTTTTTAACATCCCCCAAAGTAGAGAGAATAGTATAAATGAACCCCACTGTACCCAACGGGGCTACTGCAGTGATCAAATAAAACAGAACCTCACTGAGGGGCTGGGAGGCACGTAGACCCCACTGCGTCTCAACTGCTGTGACTGGCTGGGCTGCCCCAAACATTCGCCAAGTGCCTCCCCTGGGCCATCCATCCACTGTTACATGCTGGGAACACTGGAGTGAGCCCCAGTGATGGCCCCTAACTCCTCAGGGGGCTGTGCCCTCGCTGGGGGTTGTCAGAGTAACCCAGATGGAAATGACAAGCCAGTTTTATCCCCCACTTGGCCTCACGCGGGCTCGGAAGCTGATGGTGGTGTGGAGTGCAGCCCACTCAGCTTTCCAAAGTGGAGGTAAGCTTTATCCTGCAGTCGTCCTCTGCCAGGATGTCATCCATCCCATGGCCCAGCATCCTCAGTTACAAGTGCCAGAATCCCAACTCAAAGAGGCAGAAGCAAAACCAAGTAATGACAGGAAGGAGGCTTATTGTTCCTGTAATGGACCCCCAAGCCCAGGGCTGATTCCAGCTACAGGAACGTCATTGGGACATGCACACTCTCCATCCCTTGGCTCTGTTTTTCTCTATATTTGGTTCCTGTTCAAACATTCTGTCTCCCCCAGTTAGGGGGAGTGATGGTAGAGGTCTCGGTTTAGCAACCCCAGCTGAAAAAGAGCTCCCACCTTCCCAATAATCCTTGTACAAGACCCTGGGGACCAACTCTCACTGATCCAGACTAGATTATGGGCTTATCCTTGCATCGGTCTGTGTGGCTGTGATTGGCTACACCTGAGCACATGCCCACCCCACAGGCCACAGACTAGGGTCATCCACATGTAAACCTTGCGTTCCCCCAAAGGAGAGTGAGGAACTGTGACCCGATGTGGGGCGGACACTACGCTTTCCTGTAAATACCAAATGCATCCCATACGGTGCTTGTACAGCATATGCCTTCCATGCACGCTTATTTATCACACAGTAGTCCCTGGAGGCCTCTGCCTGAGAGAAGCTAGCTACTCCTCTCAGAGTCACCATTAGGATCCTATTACATAATATAATATGGTGGCAGGTCCCTCATCTCAAGTGCATTTGTGCTGTTTCGGCTGTTGCTATCATTTGTTCTGTTTGTTCTCAGTCCAGAGGACTTCTCTTTTGAAATTAGACATCCTTGCCTGATTTGTAGAACGCTTCCTCCTCTTCTGGGGTAAATTAATTCCTTAAATTAACTACGAACATTCTCTTGCCTTTAATTTAGCTGTCCCTTTTTCCTGCAGAGAAGGCCTCCAAATTCCCTCATGTCAGACACCCCAGGAGCCCACTCTGGCTTTTCAGGGAAGGCTGAAGTGACTGACAATAATGGGGAGCAGCCTTCTGACTGCGTTCGCCCTCCTTCCCTCTTGGCACCAGTTTCCATTCAAACTGCAGTCTTCCATGCAGCATGTGCCAAGCCCAGGACCCCTTAACCCCATCTGAGAGGGACAGTGCAAATGTTCCAGGACAATAAGTCCACACAGACACACACACGAATGGCTTACACCTTACTGATCCCCTGAGGCTAAAGAACAGCCTAGAACTATGGCCTCTGAATGTTTTTGATCATCAACATAAACCTGTTGAGCATGCACCCCCACCATGTGTATATCTATTTACACGTCATAAGCATGTACTAATCGGAACTTTATAAAACAGTAATCAATTTTTAAGACAAAATGTACTTAAATAAGTTTAAATTAATGGATTTTTATTAAAATTATATAAAATTTTTATTTATTTGAAAAATTGAAAGTAGAGATGATATGGTTTTTTAAACATTCTCCCCAACGTGCCTTTGTGCACCTCCCCGGGGCAAGTACTGGGAACTTCAGGGACCACTGGCTTCCATTAAAGCAGTGACAAGAGGTTCTTTCAGAACAGTGGGGGCGCGGGCAGACCGGATGCAGTTGCCCTGCAGCCCTCAGGAACAAGCAAATCCCCCTCGACTCCGCACTTGTTTACTGTCTTCCAATGCCCTTTCGACACCCGCACCACCTTTTCACCCATCGGTATGCCATCTATTTCCACTCCTTTTCTGTGAAGCCTCCAGACCTTGCTGGTGGCGCCAAATGGTTTAAAAAGGTGGACGAGTCCACTAATAATCCACAGTGTGGAAACAGGCACTCGGTCAATGTTAGAACACATGAAGACGAAACTGACTAGGCCAAGCCTGGGATTCGGAGTCCAGGTTGGTTGGACACGGCCCTCCAGGCACGGGGCTGGGCGCCCAGAGAGGGAACATGGTCGAAACCCTGATCCCGGGCATCCCACCTCTGCTAACGGCTATGTTCCACTGCCCCTAGAGGTCGCAGCGTGTTTGGGAATGACTGGGGCCCCTACCCGGAGCGGGTCGCCAAGGCAGCGATCACAGATGAGTTTGACCAGCGGCTCTGGCACCGCAAGAGGCTGTGCATGGCACCGAATAACTGCGACCCGGAAGGCGGCCAGGCCCGTGCGCCCGTGCCAGCTTGCAGCTCCCAGATGCGTCACCTCCGGTCAGAACCCGCCCAGGCCGGGAGAGGTGAGTGGGCCGCCTCGGGGGAGGCGGGGCGAGCGCGCGAGGCGGGGCCTCGGCGGGCCGTAGGCGGGGCCTCAGTGGATGGGGCGGGGCCGGGGCGGGGCCGGGGCGGGGCCCAGGCCGGCCGAGCTCGCCAGCGTCCGCCCGCCCGGCAGGCGCTGTCGCCGGCGCCGAGCTGAGGGGCTGTGGCGGCAGGTGAGAGCCTCGGGCCTGAAAGGGCTGGCAGAAAGCGGCCTCTGGCCCCGGCCCGGCTCCGTGTTCACCCGAGCAGGCGGCCGGGCCCGGCGGGGAAGGGCCGCTGCCCCGCGTTTGTGAGGCCTGGAGCGGCCGCGGGGCCTGGAAGTAGCGTGAGGGCCCTTCCACCGCGACCCCGGGACCGCCAGGCGGATCGCCGGCCTGCCAACTGCCAGGCAGTAGCGCGAGCCCGGCAGCGGCGCGCCCCCCTCCCCTTCCTCCCTCCCGGGTTCACGCCCGCGCTCTGCCCGTGCCCAGTCCTGCAACTTCCAGACTCCCAGGTAGGGAGGGGCCCCGTGTCAGCACTGCCAGCTGTCCTAACATCGAACACTCGGCCGCTGTGGAAAAAGCGGCCGCCCGGGGTTCCCTTCCCTGCCTTGGGGTGCATCTGTTCAAACTCTTCTGGCCCTTCAAGCAGAAATGATGTCAGATCTGGGCCAGACCCCTCTTTCAGTGACTCAGAGCTGCCTGCCATTCGGGAAGGATCAGGGTGGATGGCTCTCAGCCTCCTCTCCCTTCTGAAGTGATTCACGCCACCCGGGGGCTTCAGTCCCGGGCGCCTTCATCCTTTCCCTATGACTCCCCTCCACTTTGCTCCTTACACTCCCTCTGGTTTTCCTGCCTCCCTCTTCAGCGGTGGGACCCAAGGCTGGACCAAAGCCTCTAGGGTAAGTGACCCAAACTCCAAACCAGCAGAGGCCATGGCATCCCAGAGGGGTAAAGGGGAGACTTTCCCACAGAGGAGCCTTTTGCTTAACCTGCCCTCAACCTGGTACTTGCTCTGCTCCCCAGTCTGGGATGAGGGAGACCAGAGTCAAGGACCCACAGGATCTAGAGAGGTCCCAGCCTCTTCCAGGACCGGGACAGTACAGGACATGAGGCAACCAACAACTAGTGATGAAAAACCATTGTCCCAATCCTGGTTGCCCCAGATCCATCAGGTGATGTGACAATAGGGTGGGGCCACCCAAATTGAGAAGTGGAAGGAGGCGAACCTCCTCCTTTCACTCTGAGGCTCCTGACCCCCTAGAAACACTCAGTCCCACTGGGAGTTCCAGGCAGTGGTAGGATCACATGTGGGTGTGGGAGGAGCCCCAGGACTGCGAGCAGAGCCTCCGAGATGTGACACAGCGGTTCTAGGGGCTCAAATTCCAGGACTGCCAGGGGAATGGGAGCGCTGACGGAAGGAGAAGCCCCCAGCAGACATGTGGCCCTCCTGCTGCCCCTCCGAGCAACTCTGGGGAGAGGGGACCTGCTCCCCCGCCAGAACCCCCTCACACCACTATCGACAGATAGGGTAGGCCAGGTAGCTACGGCAGCACTGCTCACAGCTGCATGTTGGTGGTGGACGGACATCAGTCCCTGGGGTCTTTGACCCGATGGTCACCTACTACTGCCCGTGCACTTTGCTGGTTGCTCTCTGCCTGACTGATGGCACTCAAGTGCCCTAACCTGTTCTCTGAGGGCCTCTCGGATCTGGCCTGTGCCAGCCTTTCCCGTCACCACCCTTTGCTCTCCCTGGTCTTGACTCTTTGTCACCCCTGGAAGTCTTTCAGAGATTTCATCCCAGTTGTGGCACTGCCGCCAGCCCACTGTAGCTGTCTTGAAGCCACTGGGGAGCAGGCTAGTGGTGACAGGATTGGGGATGGCTCTCCCAAATCCCTTCATATCAGGACATCTCCACAGGGCCATCATGCTGGAGGTGAGCCCAGGGAAGTCAGCAGGTATAGGCAGGCTGAGCAGGAACTCCTATGTACAGGTGGCCCCTCTGGGTGAGGGATGGCAAGCTTGAGGCAGATGTGCTGGGGGAGGGGACAGCCAGATGGCACTCAAGGGCCAGCACTAGGTATTGCCTTTCCCTTCCCAGGCTCGGGGCCAGGACCCCTGCTGAGTCTCCCAGCAGTGGGCTTCCAGGTTCCCGTGCTCCTGGGCTCACTGCTGCTCACGTTCCCTCCTCCTCAGGAAGAGCCCTGCCATCCAGGAATGCAGCACAGGACCAGACCCCACCCATGCACCCTTCCCAAGACAACCCGAAGGCATCTGCGGAGCTGCTGTCCTAAGGAGCCGAGGGCCCAGGCACATCATCCTGCGAGAGGAGCCATGATGTTTAGGAAGAGCGGTTCTCAGTCATGTCCTGGCCTGGGAGGCGGCAGTGGTTGCACAGGCCCCCTAGGGATGCTCAGGGCTGCCCTGCTGCTTCTCAGCCTGCCGTGGGAGGCCCAGGGAACTTCCCATGCCAACCTCAGCATGGCTCTGGGCCATCCTGGGCCACCGCCAGGGGGCCGCTACCTGAGCATTGGGGATGGCTCCGTAGTGGAGTTCGAGTTCCCAGAGGAGAGCGAGGGCATCATTGTGATCTCGAGCCAGTACCCAGGTCAGGGCGCCTGGCCAGGGCCCAGCCCTATGCTGAGGGTCACCTCCCTGGATCCAGAGGTGCTGACCATCAAGAATGTGAGTGCCATAACCTGGGGCAGTGGGGGCAGCTTTGTGGTGAGCATCCACTCAGGCCTGCCCGGGCTAGCCCCGCTCCACATCCAGCTCGTGGATCCCCATGAGACCCCACCCATGCTGATCGACGAGCGGAGAGATTTCTGCATCAAGGTGTCCCCTGCCGAAGACACCCCCGCCACACTCGGCGCCGACCTGGTCCACTTCTCGGAGAACCCAATACTCTACTTGCTCTTGCCTCTTATCTTTGTCAACAAGTGTTCGTTCGGGTGCAAAGTGGAGCTTGAGGGGCTGAAGGGGCTCCTGCAGAGCCCCCAGCCCATGCTGCTGGGCCTCCTGGGCCAGTTCCTAGTCATGCCCTTCTATGCTTTCCTGATGGCCAAGGTCTTCATGCTGCCCAAGGCCCTGGCTCTGGGCCTCATCATCACCTGCTCATCGCCTGGAGGTGGGGGGAGCTACCTCTTCAGCCTCCTCCTTGGAGGGGATGTCACCCTGGCCATCTCCATGACTTTCATCTCCACAGTGGCTGCCACTGGTTTCCTGCCACTGTCCTCAGCCATCTACAGCCGCCTGCTGAGCATCCACGAAACACTCCATGTGCCCATCTCCAAGATCCTGGGGAGCCTGCTGTTCATCGCCATCCCCATCGCAGCAGGCGTGCTGATCAAGTCCAAGCTCCCCAAGCTCTCTCAGCTGTTGCTGCAGGTCATCAAGCCCTTCAGTTTTGTGCTGCTTCTGGGAGGCCTCTTCCTGGCCTACCGCATGGGGGTCTTCATCCTGGCGGGCGTCAGGCTGCCCATCGTGCTAGTGGGCATCACCGTGCCCCTGGTTGGCCTCCTGGTGGGCTACTGCCTGGCCACATGCCTAAAGCTGCCAGTGGCCCAGCGGCGGACGGTCAGCCTCGAGGTAGGGGTGCAGAACAGCCTGCTGGCTTTGGCCATGCTGCAGCTGTCCCTCCGCCGCCTTCAAGCCAACTACGCCTCCCAGGCCCCCTTCATTGTGGCACTGAGTGGCACCTCAGAGATGCTGGCCTTGGTCATTGGCCACTTCATCTATAGCAGCCTGTGCCCAGTTCCCTGAGGCCCCTGGGTCGAGCTTTTGCCACCCCTAGCCCCCACCCTCCACCCACTGTCCCACAGTTCTTGTGTACCAAAGGCCTTTAGTTCTCATGCACTATGCACTCAGAAAAATCCAGGCTTATTTTTTTTACTGGTTTTTTATTCTCCAGCTTTCAGTGCCAAAGAGGCCATGCAGAGTTAGGTAGGTGGGCACTGCCCATAAAATATATTTCAATAAAAGAGAAAAACAAGCTTGGTGCCTTCCAATCTTTGCCTTTTAGGGCCTGGGGGTGGGGGTAGGAAGGGTGTGACTGGGTAGGTGTGGGCCAGGGTGGAGAACTGGCTTGGGTGACACGGTGACCTGTGCCACAGTCTTCCTCTCTCAGCTCCCCTTCCCAGGCATCCTCTGCCTGTGACAGGTGGAGCTCTCTGTTCTAGAATGAGCGCTGGGAGGATGAGGGCAGAGGGCAGAGGCCTGCTCCCACCTCCAGACAAGAGAGGAGGAGGCAGAAGGCCCCTGGACGGCGGGGCAAGCTGGGCAAGGCGGGGCCCTTTGTGAACTCCGGAGACCGAGACTCGGCGACTGCTCAGACCTGCTCCACCAGCGTGCTGGGGACACAGGGCGGTCCCGGTCGTAGGCAGGGCGAGCGGGCTCCCGGCCCTCCCTCCTCCCGAGCCCAAGCTCCCATTTGAAGCCCACCTGGCCTAGCTCGGTCCTCCTCCCCATCCTCGCGGCCCCGCAGCGCCGTCACCACGGGGGACCCGTCAGCCCCGGCAGTCCTCGTGCAGGTGCGAGGCGGGACACCGAGAGGACTCCTCCTCCGGGAATGACAGGGTCGGGGCGGGCCGGAGGCGGGGCTGGGGCGCCGGGCGCGCCCCTCTCGCTGCTTCCGGCGGCGGCGGGCGGTTCCGGCGCGCGCCCGGGGCGGCGGCGCACGGCGGGGGGCAGTTGGGGTGCACACCGGCGGGAGTCGACGCCGCCGCGGCCGTCATGCAGCTAACGGTGAAGGCGCTCCAGGGCCGCGAGTGCAGCCTGCAGGTAGCGTGGCGGAGCCCCCGCCGCCCGGCGGGCTGGCGCACGCGCCCCCCCCCACCGGGCGCAGGGCCGGGCCGCGCCGAGGGCTGGGACGCAGCGGGCGGGCCAGCCACGCCGGGGAGGCCGGGAGAGGTGCCCTCAGCAGGCGCCGCGGGCTCAACCCCTGTTCCCACCCTCGGCCCGGCCAGGTGTCGGAGGACGAGCTGGTGTCCACACTGAAACATCTGGTCTCCGAAAAGCTGAACGTCCCCGTGCGCCAGCAGCGGCTGCTGTTCAAGGGCAAGGCCCTGGCAGGTAACGGGGAGAGGAGACGACCAGGGAGCCCCGCAGGAAGTCGGGGGACGGGGTGTCAAGGCCGAGCCAGGGCAGCAGTGTGATGGATGGAACATCGATCGGCCACTTGACCCTCGCGGCGGTGGCAGAACCCTCCAGAGCCAGATGCCGCAGCACACCCTGAGCCCGCCCGTTACCGCTGTGGGTAACGACTTCATCCATCTCTTTTTGGCAGATGGGAAAAGACTCTCCGATTACAGCATTGGGCCCAATTCCAAGCTCAACCTAGTGGTCAAACCTCTGGAGAAGGTGCTGCTGGAAGAAAGCGCAGCCGCCCGCAGACTGGCCGAGGCTCCACCCCCACGCCCACCCGCCTGGCAGCTGATCGCCAAAGTTTTGGCCCGCCATTTCAGTGCCGCAGATGCCAGCAGAGTCCTGGATCAGCTACAGAGGGTGAGAAGGGTAGCCCCAGACGTCCACTCTTGTCCCAGCTGCTCCCAGCCCCTGCCTCTGTCCTTGTGTACCCCCACTGGCAGTCCTTGAATCCTCCTGGCCTTTTCTCCTCAGGATTATGAGAGGTCCCTGAGCCGCCTGACCCTGGATGACATCGAACGTTTAGCTAGCCGCTTCCTGCACCCCGAAGTCACTGAAGCTATGGAGAAAGGGTTCTCCAAATAGGATTCATGGAGTGTGGGGATGGACCTGGCCAGGCTGCGAGCTGCATGTAGCATTAAATGTGTTCTCATGTTGCAATTTGGCTCATAATAATAATAGCTGGCAGGTACCCAGGTACCTGTACTCAGCTCTTGCTAGGTGCCAGGCACCACTCAAAGCACTTGACCCGGGTTTGCTCCCGCACCTTGCACAGGAGGTGAGACAGCCGAGGCTCCTAGCAGTAAAGCGGGGGAGCCAGAATCCCAGTCGAGCCAGCTTCTAGAAGTGCCTCAGGATGAGAAGGAGGAAGGGGCTGTTCGGAAGATTCCGAGGGATGCGCTTTGGCATTTTGTGTTTAGCCCACTGAGAATAAACCCTCAAGTGACTCCTTTCCAGACCTCTGGCAGGTCTGGTATTAGCAGGAGGCCAAGTGACAGCCAGCCCTGGGCCCCCTCAGCTGCTGCCACCAGTGTGCGCTCAATGAAGGAAAAGCAGGTTGGGGAGTCGGGGATGAACATCGCTCAGCTCTGTGGTGTGACCTCAGGCAAGTCCCTGCATCGTGTTGGTCCCCAGCCATTGACTTTGCCCAGTGAGGCCACTCCTTAAACCTCAATTTCCTTCATCCTTACCCCAGCCCCCAGGGGGGAGGGGGGTGTCTACAGCAGTCCCCCCTCTTTGTGTTTCATAAACAGACTGAGGCCAAAGGCCAAGTGTTGGCCTAGCGTGGCCCAGAGATGGGGGTTCCTGGCCCTTCCTGTCACAGGTCATCCCTGCACACCCCCTCTACTTGTCTCTCCCTGGACGCAGGCAGTTCTTGCTCCTTGGAGATGACAGGTGACAGCAAGGCAGTGGCAGAGCCAGGCCTCAGCCAGGCCCCCGCACCATGTGCTCACCCACAGCGTGGAAGCAGACCCTTCCCTGCCACGTGTGTGTAGGGGTTTCACCTTGCACCCCCTCACTGCCTGAGAGGAATCTTGGGGTGCCAGGGAGGGGGCAAAAGCACGGGCCGGTGGCACTGGTCCTCCCACCCTGCCCGGTGTGTGGGCATTAGAGGTCATCTAGGCAGCTGCTTCTTGGAGGAGGACGCCCATGGAAGTGAGCCATGTGTACAGGAAGATGCTCCAGCCCCACCACCCTCCCTGTCCGAGACCCTCCTGCCCAGGCCTTGGGCAAACGCTGAGTTTCTGATCTGAGATGACAGACAGGCCCGATGGATGAAGGCCTTGAAGAGCAAACGGAAGCCCCTGGCCTCACCTGAGAGCTGGCCCCGCCTAGGAGCCTGTGTGGTCTGGCGGCTCATGTGATAGACTTGCTCTCATTTATTTTGAGTCAGGAAGTTTATGTTGAAATTTTCAATAGCACTAAAGGTGAATGTGAGACTTTGACTTTGATCCAAAAAGAACTGTATTAGCTAGGCTGCTTTCGGTTTCCAATAATTGGTTTAACCATAAGGGAAATTGGTTTAAACAATAAAGGAAACTTACTGGTTTACAAAACTAAGAAGTCCAGGGGTATTGGCAGCAGATGAATAATTTCACCAAATACCCAGTTTCTTCCTACCTCCCCTCTGCACTCTGCAGTGTCTGCTTCATCCCAGGCCGCCGCCTCAGGATCAAAAGTTGGCTGCCTGCAGCTTCCACTGAATCCCTCATTCACAGCCAGCAGGGAGCACCTTCCAGCAAGGAGCACCTTCGCGCCCTGTAGTGTAGCTTCTCTCCCGGATGCCCCCAGCAAATAAATGCTGTCCTTTCATTGGTCAGAACTGGGTCGTGCCTCCAATCATTTTGGCTGGGGATGGGGTGGGGTGCGTGGTGGGAGGCCAGGCCCCCGGACACCCATGGTCTGTGGGAGGGAGAGAGACGTTCTCAACAAAATCCAGGTCCTCAGGGAGGGCTGAATGGTGCCCCCAAACAGCAGCTGTCCACTGCAGGGGAGTGACACATGCAGATGCATGTTTGAGACCCTAGAGATGGTCTTTGAGTCCCTTGTGCCAGTGGCTCCCAGCTCGGGGGTGACAAAGCCATCTGGTGGTTAGGAGCCATCTGCTGGGCAGTTTGACATGGGGTCAGGAACTCGGCGGGGAGATGGGGCTGGATGTGGACACAGTGGAGTCTCAGTAGGGTGTATGATGGGAGCCCCGCTGAAGGAAGCTGACTGGGACCAGGCCCACTCTGAGTCCGGAGCCCTCTGTAGCCTTCAACAATGACGATCAGGAGCTACCTGTGAACAGGACATCCTAGAAGCTGTGAAGATGGAAGAGGTGGCTTCCCAGAGAGTGTGGCATGAAAAGATGAGGGAGGACCTGGCCTTAAGGATCTTTACCGACTGGAGATGCGGTACAGGCCACAGGGAGAACTTGGAGCAGAAGCCAAGAATGGCTGCCAGAACGGGGACATTGTCCAGTGCTGCCAAGAGGCAAAGTGAGGGCAGGACCGAGTCTCCTCTATGTCAGTAACAGGAAGTTTGCTGGTGATGTTGGGGGCAAAAAGCAGCTTCAGCGGGGAGGGGAGGAGGAGGTGATGGTAACTTGGGACCCCTCATTTCAGAAGTTCGTGTGTGGCAGGGCAGGGATGGGTGGGTTGGCGGCGGGAAGGCAGGAGAGGGAGGATATGCTGCAGGGACGAGAGATGGGAGGCCCAGCTGGGGAGGGGCAGGGAGGTTCTGGTCCAGGCCTCGTGACATCATGAGAGGAGGCTAGGGACTCCACGTGAAGATGGAGCAGCCACAGGCTACACACCACCTCTGCGCCTGGAGACTGGGGATGGCCCACGTATGCCTGCAGGCCCCAAATGATGACATCTTTCAACAGGTAGCAGAATGTTTTCTGCAGGTGCTGCATCCCTCCTAGGCAAATGTCCACCTGAGAGGTAGGCGCCACTCCACCCTCTGCTCCCTGTCCCCCGCCCACTGTGGGCCCCTGAGGCCCATCACCTGCCTCACAAGGAGGGGCCTCGGGCAGTCCTTGACCCCCAGGAATGTGGTTCAGCTTACAGGCCTGTTGTGATCTCAATGATACTAGGAAAAGGCAGAATGAGTGGTGGCCTCCGACAGAAAAGGTCTAGCACCTGGACTGAGATGCTTGTGGTGCTATTTCTCAAGGGCCCAGGGAGGAGGGACAGAGTCAGAGGAGAGTAGATAGCGTTTGCTTTGGGGTGAGTTTGTTGAGTTAGTGGTGCCCAGGTTACAGATTAGCTGTGCCCACAATTTTCTGGTGCCTTGCAGGCCTCCCTCCCATCCAGATCTGGCCTGAACCAGGCCTTGTCAGCTCCAATAGGTCCAACAGGGGGCACTGCTAAGACAGGCCAGGCACTCCCAGCTCAGATGTGACAGCTGTGGAGGGCATCAGACCTCCAGGCCCTGAAAAGCCTGCAGGAGAGACAGCCGCCCTGAGACATCCTCTATGGTCCAGCTGGAGTGGCCTCCCTGAGCTTCTGGGGACTTGATCCCCTCCCCACTCCATCCACATGCCCGGCCTCAGGGTGACCAGATGACTCTAGCATCCCTTGTTCCCTGCCCTCTTCTACCCTCACTTTCCTGCTTTTTCTTTCACTTCACTGCTCACTCCTCTGGCTCCTTTGCTGATTCTTCCTCCTCCACACACACACTCCACCTCTTAACGTTGGGGGGCTCCAGGGCTCTGTCATCGGAGCCCTTCTCTCTCCATATCACTCCCCCGGGGGACTGTCCACCCTCACTCTGGTGTCTGAGGCTCATCCCAGACATCTCCCCTGAGCTCCAGGCCACATCTCTAGGGTGTGATTCCCAGACAGCTCCTGGCTCTTCTGCAGACACCTCCTTCATTCTTTTAGCATGCAGTCACTGAGTGCCTGCCGCGTCCCAAATGCTGGCAGCACTGGGACTGGGAGACAAAGTCCCTTCCCTCTTGGTCCCCCACATCAGCCTGCCTCAATGAATGGCGATGCCACTCACCTGGGCTTTTAACGACAGGAAGCAGTAGGCCACCTTTGCCTCTCCCAACTTTCCCTTCTCCATAGGCAATCAGGCAACAATATTTTATAAATAGTCCAGAGCAATCGCCTTGTACAATGTTCCAGAGTCTGGATTTACCTGATTCCTTCCTCGTTAGGTTCAGCTTAAGCGTTTTGACAAGAGTGCTACCAAGAGGATGCTGTATCTTTCTCCTTCCCTCTCCCCCTGCCCCCAGGAGGCACTGGGGTCAGGCTATCCCACTATTGGGGAGGCTTGGCTGATTTGATCACGGGATCGAAATGGAGGCTGCCAGGTCTCTCTGTTGCAAAGTTGCATTTTTCCTTCCTAATTTGCAAGTAATCTGGGGTAAAACCTTGAGACCCCGTGAATATCCTATTCTCCAACAACGTTTATCTAATGGTTTTATCATCCAAGGATGATTCTTGCCTAAATGAATTGCATTTGTGGCTGCAAATGGTGGTTTTCTGGTACTCTTTCTTTGTACAATTATTAGTTTATATTTCTCCATTTCTCTTTCTCTCTTTTCTTAATTATCACAGTGGACACATTGGTGGTTTTTTAAATTAACAACTTAGAATCCAAGAGTGTCGTTTTTATTGGACTATAACATGCATACGGTAATGTGCATAAATCTTCACTATACAGCTCAATGGACTTTTTAAAGTGACTATACCAATGTATCTATCCCCGCCAGATCAAAATATAGAATATTGACAGCACTCCCGCATCTTCCCTGGTGCCCCCTTCCAGTCATACTCCTCTCCAAAAGGTTTAATATCCTTTGGATGCTCAAAATCTTCTAGCTTTGGTTCTTCCCAGTTTACCCCTGTGTCCCTTTAACATGCCTCATCCTTTTATTTTTAAAGCATGTCCCTACTTTCGGGCACTACAAGGTGCTCCAGGCTCATCTTGGATTTTTTTCCTGCCCAAGCCCTAGAATCAGCCATTTCTCCAAAGAGCTCTGGTTCCTTTTAGTGGAGAATGGTATCAGGAAAACCAAGGTCCAAGTGCAGGGTGTGTTCATTGCTACTGGGGTGTCATTACTTCTAGACTCGTTCACTGGACAAAACTCAGAAATACATTTTTTAAGAGTTCATACTGCAGTCCCCAGCATCATAGTTCTTTGTTACCTTCTCTTATTCCACACTGAGGATTCTTGTTCCCAACAGCATCGATATATTTACGCATTTGTTCTACCAGATAGAGTCTGTCCTAAAACACACCCAAATAGCTTCACAATCACCTCATCACTACCCTTGCCAATGACAAACATCCTGAAATTAAGGCCAGTGCCTTTTGTCCTTAGACTATATCCCATGAAGGGAGTACGGTCTGAGTTTAAAGGGCACCTGAATTATTTTCTCTGTGTGTCTTGTTATAAATTGGATACACTGTTAGGCTCATTCGTTTTTGCTTTTATTCAGTTTTAACATTTGATTTTTCACTCTTCTAAATGTATTTTTGGACATGTAAAATATTTACCTGGTGCAAAGTCAAAACTACACAAAAAGTTATTTTTCAAGAAATCCCATACCTGTCGGCCTCCTATAGGTGATCATTTTAAATAGTTTTGGATTTCTCCTTTCTGTGTCTCTTTTCCCCCAATAAGTATGTGTGTCTGTGAGTGTGTGTGTGTTCTTGAACTCTGCTTTTTTCACATAACAAATTCTGGAAATCGTTTAATTTTTATTAGATTTTCATTATTTTTTTACTGCTTCTTAGGACTATTATATGAATGTATCACCATCTATTTCACCAATTCCTTGCTAATGGACATGTATATTGTGTCCAATAACTTTCTATTGCCAAATATGTTACAATGTGTAACTTTGTGCATGTTACTTCATATTTGTGAAGTAACTTTCTACATGCAGATGGCTGCCTCTAAGATAGCGATTGAGTTTTGTACTTTGTAATACTGTTTCATTCAATGGGCAACAAACTATCTCTTGCATAAACTGCACTGAACAACAGAAAAAGGTACCAGAGATGATATATCAATGACATAAAAGTGGACAAAGATTATAATTTCAGGTTATTAGAAATGTTACGCAGCAAATTAAAATGGGTAACTGTGATGAAGCATGCCTGGGGGTAGTATGTTAGACTAGTGATCCAGAAGTCCTCTCAGAGGTGACACATTAGGATCTCTACCAAGATCCTAATGATAAGAAGCTAGCCATGGGAAGCTTTGGAGAGTCTTTCCGATAGAAGAGTAAGTGCAAAATGCTGGGGGCAGATTACCCCTGGTCAGGAGCAGAGAAAAGGCCACAGAGGCTGCAGAGAATTAGAAAGGAGGCAGGTGAGAGTAGAGGATGGAGAAGTTAGGAGCCAAGTCACCTAGGGCTTTTAGAAGTGTGGACCCTGGGAAAAAAGATATCTACCAAGAAAGGCTTCTAGTGGCTAACTGGGCTCAAATTAAAAACAAACAGAGCCTAGTAGCTGTTTCTAAACAGGATCCTCTCACACAAGCCACACTTCAGGGAGAAGAGAAGCCTGCTTGGGAGAAGAGAAGCCTGCTTGTACGGCCTGACTGCACTGCCTACCTACCCTCAGTTCTTGTCGCCTGAGCCAGCCCTTATGAAGGAGTTCCTGAAATCCCATTTCAACCAATAAGACTGAGGCTTTCCTCATCCAATTGGAGCTGTGCAATTATATCCTCATCAGCAACTTCATCCACCAATCAGAGCAGCTCCATTCTGTTCAATCAGAACGGTGCTTTTTGGACCAATCACACTGTGAGGACTTGGAGTCCTCATTTGCATAAGTACAGACCAATCAGGGAGCAGGGGCGGGGACTTTTATCTTGAAATGCACATGTTCCCTTCCAAGGAAAGACTGAAGACTTGTATTTCCCCGGCTGTATCCTAAAAGCTGAAGACAAAATACCTAAGATGTCTCCGTGAACCAGAGCAGAGAAGAGCAGGTGGAGCAGATTGGAGTGGATTAGAACAGGCGGAGCAGAGCAGAACACAGCTGTCTGGCTAGATAGGGGCCTCAGCTCAGGGCCGCCTCACAGCCCTGCTGTGTCACAACCGACTGCTTTTTAATTGAGCTCTAACACTATTGTTGTTCCTGGGCTGTGTCACAGTTAAGCTGTTTGCACCCAATAAAATGTCCTTTTCCACCACAGCTCAAATTGGGGATTCCTATTAGCATCGAATTGGCGCCAAGGAACATCAGCTGACATAATCTATAGCAAAGAGTTTAGGTTTGATTCCAAGGGCAATGGGAAATCGTTTTCAGATTTTAAGCAGAGATGCGATATGGTTTATATTAAAAAATAAGACCTGGTTCTGCTGTGTGAAGAGCAGGCTCTGGAGGAAAATGCGTAGAAGAAAGGCGGGTAGGAAGCTTTTGAAGGAGTTCAGGGAGAGATGGTGGGTCCCACTGGAGACTAGCAATGGATAGGGAGAGAAGTGGGCCGATTTAGGGTCTGTTTTGAGGGAAAATCCAACAGGATTTGAGGATATGGCTCAGCTTTATGTCCTTCCTGATGATTACAAAGGAGGAAAATAGAAAACTTGACAATCACTGTCGGAAATTTCATGTCACTTTTAAAATTTTATTTTTTATTTAAAATGCCATGTAAGGTCGCTGTCGAATATTTGCGGGAAAACACACATAAAAAAAATTATCACCCACAATGCCATCACATAGAGAGAACGAGTATTTACGTTTTGGTGTGTTGTTCTAAGATTTCAATGCATGTATATTTATTAAATTGGGATTTTAGTTTTGCATTCTGATTTTTCACGTTTGACATTAGCTCTGTCTCACTTTATCTCAGGTCTCTATCATTTCTCTCCTTATCTCTGTTCAGGTCTCCCCGTTGGCAGGCTTGACCTCCACACCGCCCACTTACTGTTTGTTCTTTCTAAAACGCAAATACGATCGGGTCGTCGGTCATTAAATCCCCCTTTGGCGTCTTCATTTACATCGGCGATGGGGGCGAGGTGCAGAGCAGTATCCCTACTGGGCTATCAGACCCCACCTCCCTCCGCAAATCACTGCAAGGACATTGAGCCACATGTCTTGGGGACACTGGGCCCAGGGAGAAGACAGGGAGGGAAGCCAGCCACACATCCGGCGCCCTCACACGAGGTGTACGGAGTGCGTAAGGCAGGGCGGGTTTGCTCAGGGACCCTGGGGTCAAGTCGCGTGAGAAGGCGGGGCTTATACTGGCAGCCTCTGTATTTCAACGGCCAACAGAATCTCCGAGAGTCCGGAGCAGTGCCACTTTGGTGGGAACTCACCACGCGCCCAGCGGCCTCATTAGGGCTCGGTTTCCGCAAGTCTACGGGGCGGAGTCAGCGCGAAGGGGCGGGACTTCAGAAAACAGCAAGGAGGAGACAGCGGTCTGTCAGACCCCGGCTTGGAGGGCGGCCGCCGGCTGAGCGTGGCAGTCATGCAGGCGGCAGGCAATGGCAGAGCAAGACAAGGCAGGCTGGGCCACGGTGGCCCGGCTGATCACCGCATCCCTCACAGAGCGGACGTGGCCAGCGCCACATCCGGCGGAGCTTCTGTCGCGCGAGCACAGAGTGCCTCAGTGCCAGGCGGAGACGCCGAGGCCACAGCCGGCACACCGGGAAACCGACTACATGTCTTGTATCCTTCCTGAGGGGATGACAGGGAACACACTGGGAGCTTTCTGAGGCGGGGTGGGGTGGGGGGCGTTGGGTGCAGAGGGACGTGCGGGTTGGGGCAGAAAGTGGAGCGGAGGGATCCAGGGGTGTCTTGGGAGTGTGCGGCCCAGATGGAGTCTGGAAGGGGAGAAGAAATGAGAGCAGGGTGGTAACAGCGTGGCTGGGGGGATTAGGGCCAGGGGTGGTCTGGAGGGGGTGGAAAACGTCCGAAGGCGGTGAGACTAGTCACGGTGGCCTCAGAGGGTGTCTGAGGCACAAAGGCGGCGGGGATGGCGCCTTAACTGAATCTTCATTGCCTTACGAGTGTCGTTCCCATCCCCCTTGGAGGCAGACATCGCCCATGGGTCCCTGGCCCCCGATGCAGAACCTCACCGAGGGGTGGTTCAGAAGAACTTAACAGTGAACGGCAGCGTCCTAGCGGTGTAAGGTCTAGAAGGAGCGGGGGTGGGTGGCAGCAGATGGAAGGGCCGGTCTCCACTGAGAGGCGCTGTGCTGGAGACGCGGAGACACTCGAGGCTTAAGTCCAGGGGAGGGACTGGGTGCCGTGTAAGGGGATCTTGTAATGGAGACCGCAAAGACTTCAGTGTAATGGATACCTGACGGGCAGAGCATGGACGGGGAGCAGTCACCACCTTTAACTTGATTTTCTTTCTTCTTCACTTTTAGCCGCTGGAGAGCTGAAGATTCTGGCCTCCTCCGAATTTCCATCATCAGCTTTCTCGACCAGCTTTACCTGGTGATGCAGACTCTGCAGCGCTTTGGAACCTCTCTTTCTCGCTGAGCCTGGGCTAGCAAAAGGGGGCTGAAGCCCGACCTCGTGTGATCTCCTGGGCAATGGACCCTTCCAGTGATTCCTGCAATAGTTGCCACTTTATTACGGGGCCCTGGGCATTTGGGGCACTTGGGGTCCACTTGGTTTGTTTGGTGCTTAAGTGGTTGGCCCTGCAGAAAATAAACTGAGCTGCTAGTCCATGCCTGAGTTTCTTTTCAACTACAGCACCTAATATTCTTGCCTTTGTCCCAGGGTTGAAGGGGAGGTCTGGGATTCAGATATCTGACAGCTCCAAGGTTAACAACACAATTTAGAAAATGGAAGATGGGTCCTGTCCTTTGGTCAATATTTTCGAATCCACTGTCAACATTTTGGAATCTTTCCTTAGTTTTATAAATGTATTTATGTAGTAAGTGTATAACAATACACAATGTATAATATTTTGCAACTGTAGCATGTTTGTTGATACTTTTCATCTAACATGAACTTTTCCTCTTTCTAAAAATTCTTCAAAAGCATTATTGAATGGAGACATAAAGGATACATTATAATGTAATTATTGACCATTTAAATTATTTTTAACTTTTGTCCTGTTATAGGTAACGATTCGATGGAATTCTATATAAATCTTTGTGTGAATGATTGTTTCCTTAAGATAGATTCCAAGAGGTAGATTTACTGAGTTAAATATTTATGATTTACTTTTTAAAGCTCTCAATCTACAATACAGAATTGCTCTCCAGAAAATGTACCTTCCTGTCAGAATGCTGGTTTCCCACATCTTTGTCACCACTGGTCCTCCTTGGCAAAAAATTGTTAAAACTTAATTTGCATGAGAAGAGCAAACAACCCAGAAATACTAGACCCCAGCCTTGTGGGCTGAGTGGTCTTATCTCAGGTCAGTATAGAAAAGCAGCTCTTTTATAGATGCCATCAGATTTTCTCTAAGATGATCGTTTTTTCCCAGAATAAAGGTGGTTTTACATCCTTTTCAATTTGGATTGGTTTGGTTAATATCTTTTCTCATTTATGGGGTTGGGTTTTCCCGCTTCTCTCCAGGCCTGGTAGTTTTAGATCAGATGGCAGACATGATTTTCCCTTGTATGTGGGATATCTTCGTAGTCCTAGACATATTTGGGAGGCTTTGTTCTGGATGCTGGGACTAGCTGGATGCTTTAGAGTCTGGCTCTGAAGATTTGCTACATGGGTCCTCTCAGGGTCGGAGTCCTTTTTCTCTACACTGCCGGGGCAAGACCCTTCTGGGCGCCCTGCCCGATGCCTCCCGAATTGTGAGGTTTGCCATTCTGGCCAGTGGCGACAGACGCTAGTCCCTGTTCCGCTTGAGCGCTGGGCATCGTCACCTTTCATCCTCTCGAGCGGTCCTTCCCCCGGCCTCGAGCAGTTTCTTCACACACTGTTCTAGTCAGGGGTCTTCCTTCCACCCCAGAATTGTCAGCGGGACCTCTGCGGACACGAGGGTCCTCTCCCTCTGCCGCTCCTCGCTCCCTTCTCCCCGCTCCTCTGCCCGCAGCTCCAGCTGCTGAGAATTTCAGTTCCGTCTCCTGAACTGGGGCTGGGGCTGTCCGTGGGACAGATGCGAGGCTGACCCTGTTCCCCCTCTCCCAGAAACCACCGTCCTGCATGGCCTGACACCGGTTTCTTTACAGCCTGTGTTTCATACATTTCGTCTGGGGGGGTCTTTATAGTAATTGGCGGGGTAAACCTGGTTCGTGTTCCCTCATATGCGTGAGCAGTCCGCCATCGGAGAACGTGGAGAGCGGACATTGGGAACTGGAGGGACAGAGGTGCCATTGATGGGGACGGTGGCGCTGGTCATGAGGATGACGATGAAGAAGCTCACATGTAGCACACGGCACCTGTAGTGGCTATGGTGAGGGTCTCTTTTCACTTTTTTATAAGAAATCATTCTTAATTATTGATGGATAGATGAAAATTTAACTTTTTTATAGCACTATGCACTCAGCTTCCCCACCACCTCCTCCCCAAATAGGTCCATTCACTCCTTGGGGTTTCTTTTTTCCCTGAGGTTAAAAATTGCCTAGTTTAGTTCTTCTTTGGCTTAGCTTCTGTAACCTCAAAATGGTCATTTTTGAAACCATTTTCCTTGGTGTGCTCTCTCCTCTTGCTGCCTGGTTCTCTCCAGGCTGTCTGCACAGCCGTCACCCCGGGACTTCCCTTTGAGCTTGAATCCTTATCCTGGATCATGAGACTTTCTCTTCAGTCTTTTACCTCCTTTTAGTTTGTTTGTATTTGAAGTCAGGATTAGTGAGGTCTAATTCCTATGCTGTAAATGTCCCCCTTTTTAGGTGTATGGATCTGGGACTTTTGGGAAACACAGATGGTCGTGTAACCATCACAGTCTGCCACGCTGTCCCACGGATGGACTGCTGAAGCTGCTGGCGATCTTAACACCTAGGTCAGATCATGGAATTCTGTTCCAAACGCACCCTGGGCTCCCCTCTCACTCAGAGACATAGCTGAAGCCTTTGCAGTGGCCTACAAAGCCCACTGTGCTCCCACCCGCGTCCTCTCTGGCCTCCTCCCCTACCTCGCTCACTCCGATCCAGCACATCTGCCCCCTTCCCTTTCTGAGACACACCAGGCCCACTTCTGCCTCAGGGCCTTTGCACTGCCTCTTTCCTGTCTGGAACCCTCTTCCCCCAAGTAGTCACCTGGTGCAGTCAAATACCATTCCTGATCACTCTATTAAAAATTGCCTTCCGTCTATGGCCATGCCACCCTGAACAAGCCTGATCCCATCTGATCTCAGAAGCTACACAGGGTTGGGCCCAGTTAGTACTTGGATGGGAGACCACCTAGGATGACCAGGTGCTATAGGCATAAAACATAAAAAAAAAATTTTTTTTAAATAAGGGATTGTAAGCTGACAAGGTCCTTGCAATCTGTGAGGTCAACCAAGGGTTGTCTCGCCTAAAAAATAAATAAAAATTGTCGTACACTTTCTCCCTACCTGCTTTACCTTAACAGCTCTGCGGGGAGGGGGGCGGATAAGAGATAGGTAGGCACATCACGAAGGAGATACAACTTGGGGTAGTAATGAGTTGTCATATATGAAGCAATTTGGGCGCAGTGAAGCCACTGGAGGGTTCTGAATAGAGCGGGACAGAACCCACCTTTAAATCTTAACAGGATCCCAGTGCTTCCCATGTTGAGAATAGGCTGAGGGCGAGCAGGGCAAAAATGGGGATAGACTGGCATCCAGGTAAGAGACAAGGGTGCCAAGACCAGGCTAGGGGCAGTGGAAGTGAGAAGGGAACAGATTCTGAATGGGTCTTAAAGGTGGAGCCACCAGCACTTGCCGATGACTTGGACACAGTCCTGGACCTCTTTAAGTCCCCAGGAACTCTGTAATGAGTTACCCTTCCTCCCAAAAAGGAAGTCCAGCTCATCTGGAGAGCAATAGCCTGTACACCTGCTTCCCATGTTCACCGACCAACCACCCCCTGCCCCAAGGGCAAAGCCACACACTGACTGCATTTTCCCAACATTTAATTAGGAAAAAAAATTACATGAACAAAGGAAAAGTCATGCAACAAAAGAGGAGAGAACTGGGTTTCCGGGACCACGAGACGGGGCCAGATTCCTCGGAAGAGGCAGAACAAAGGAGTAAGGCACTGCCGCCTCGGCCCCTTGGGGCAGGTGCAGGACAGGGCAGCTAAGGATGAGAGGGGGTCCAGGGCAAGTG
Organism: Eidolon dupreanum; assembly: GCA_028627145.1. NCBI lineage: Eukaryota > Metazoa > Chordata > Mammalia > Chiroptera > Pteropodidae > Eidolon > Eidolon dupreanum. The sequence continues at coordinate 96,508,878 of CM053505.1, read as the reverse complement.
CAGACAACACTGAGGAAGTTTGGCAGTAGGGCTTGCAGGACAGTTCTGGAGCCCCGAGGCCCAGGTCAGGCCCTGGCACACGCCTGGTCCAGGTCTCCAGGTACTCAGAGAGAACAGGGCCCTGTGAGAACATACAGTCCAATTTCCAGGAAGTTTGAGGGGGACGCTGTGGTCTAGCTGCAGGGGGACCCCTTGGCACGGCCACAGTCCGAGGGCAGCTTCTTGTGTACCACCCCACCCCAAGTGCTGCTGGTGCCTAGGCCCCCTTCTCGGAGCGGGTGGGGCCAGCCATGGTGAAGGTGAGATGCCAGAAGCTAGGCCAAGGCTGACAGTCACAAGGGAGCCAGGATGACTCAAGGAGTGAGGGTGAGTGAGGGTGGCAACATCCCAGGGGGACACATATTTACAGATGGAGACTGTGAAGTGGAGATAAATTAAATAAATAGGTGGTTGGGGGTATAAATAGCAAGGAGGGCAAGGGCTGTCACAACACCTGGGCACAAGGCCAGGAGGCTGGGGGTATTGCTGCTGCTGGGTGGGAGGCTTGGTCCTGTCACCCCCTCCCCGCCTGCAGGGCCCAAAGCAAGGCACTAATGAAGGGGGCCCAGGTGTGCCGGGGGCATATTGGCCCAGTGACCTCGCCCGTGCCACCTAATCCTGGGCTCAGCCCTGAGACCCAGGCGTGAGCCCCGCGCCTTGACGGGAGGACGGCCCAGGACTGAGAAGCCCCCTCCTCAGCGGTTCGGCCACCCTTAGCTGTTGCTGGACATGAGGCTGATGATCTGTTCCAGCTTCTGGCGCAACTTATGCTTCCGACAAGAGGCGTCGCGGTCCAGAGCGGTGAGAACCTGGGGGAGGGGGGCGCGGAACTGGGATTGTGGGAGAGGGTCCGGGTCACCTGGGCGAAGACCCCTCCCCATGTTGAGCTCTTCCCCCCAGCCCCTCACGTCTCAGCGCATCCCTCCTACCCAGGGGCCTTAGGCACACGGGAAGGGCTCCAATCTCTCACCTCCGAACACACTCTCCAGCTTCTCTTGCACCCCAAATCCCCCTCCAGCTGTTTTTCTTCTCTCCACAGCCAGAGCGCAGCCCCTCCCAAGAGTGGTCCAGGTTCTCTGTCTCCGTTGTCCCTTTTTCCTTCCCCTCACTGACCCCACAAACCTCCCTTGTCCAGGTCTCCATGGTCTTGTCGCCAGACCCGGACAGTGTTCTCGGGCTGGGGGAAGTGGAGGTCCCTCCCTTGATGAGCAATAACACCTGATAGAGCCGATCATCCCTCACCTATGACTCTCCAGGGCGGGGGATTCCTCTAACATGTTCCAGGACCAGTTCAGCACCTTTGGGGTCCCTCCCACCCTGCTGGCCGCCCCTCCTGTCTCCGCTGCCCGTTCCCCTTCTTCTCTGACCCTCTGGGTGTCCCAGGGCCCCAGGGCTCAGTGCTTCGGTTGCTTCTCCCTCTACACCCATGGGCTGCCCTTGCTGGATTCACACAAGCGTGAGGATTTCAAGGCCATTGTCGTGTGCTGACATGTTCACATCTCTAGCCAAGAATATACCCTGAAGAACACGCCTCTATGTCCCTTGCCTACTGACACCTCTGTCCATAAATCCCACAGGCCCTACGAAGGGCTGTCTGTGTCCACCTTCTGGCTCCACCCCTTCATCTTGTCCGTCCCCGTGCCCTTGGCCCTCAACTCTTGCCCAACCAGAACTTTGTCCTCTAGCCAGTAGCTTCTCTTCTGAGTCCCGCAAATTCCAGCACCTAGGAGAGTGTCACCTGTGCTGGCCCAGGGCCCTGCTTGAGGGAGGGACCATGAGCAGTCTGATAGATGGGCTCCCAGTGTCCTCTGCCTCCTGCACTTCCTTGTGGCCCTCCTCAGCCCCCACCGAGGCCCCCGCCTTTGCCAAACCGGGGGTAGCACACACCTCCTGGCGGTACTTGGTGACATAGAAGTAGAGCTCACTGAGTGCGCTTAGAACACTGAAGTCACTGGCGTGAAGACGGGACTGCTCCACCAGGTAGGCGTCCATGTCCTGGTCACTAATGGATGCCATCTTTGCAATGTCCCGGTAATACCTGTTGGGACTCTGAGTAGGTCACGTGGGCAGGTGGCATAAAAGCCAAAGCCCCTGCCTTTGTTGCCAGGCCAGCCCCTGGGCCTCTTTCCTATAGTCAGCCCACCTCAGACAAGCCAGCCCACCTCCCTTGGCCCACAGCAGTCACCCCGGACTGCCTGGCACTGCCTCCCCCAGCATGGGGCCACAGGGAGGGACCCACCTCTCCACCCAACTCTTGTAGTTTGGGATGTCCTTGGCATAGAGCAGCTTGTTGGAGGGCGAGTCCTTGCCCAGGCGGTGCTCAGACGTGGAGCAGGAGTCCATGAAGGTCTGGGCCACCACCGACAGGCAGGCGTCCGTGATGCTGCTCTTGTGGATGTCGAACACAAACTGCGGATTCTTGATCACGTTCACCCAGAAGCGCAGGGGCAGGCTGGGCAGGGACACACGCACCTGCAGCTCCCTGGTGGCCCCACGAGCACCCTCTCCCTGCTCCCTGTCTGGCTCCTGTCTGGCCAGCCCACATCTCACCCAGAGCAGCGAAAGTGACACGTTCAGGGTTAACAGCCTTTTCTTTAAGTTTCTGCCAGACTTCTAGCAGTGGGACATCAGAATAAACGCTACCACCTAGGCCGAGCCACCAGCATCTCCACCCTGTGCAAAACCCTGAGGGCTAAGGGCCACCTCTGGGTGCTGGTCCAACTACAAACCAGCTAAACACCCTGCAGAGCTCACCTCTGAACCGCACTCACTCTCCCTCTTCACTTGGTGGCACCGTGGACGCCAGTCCTCTCCTGCGTGGATGACCACGCCAGCCCCCATCAGTCACCCCGCCCCTGTGGTCCCTGAGTCTTGGTAAAGCCACCAGCCTCTTTTGAACACATGCCCTAGAGGAGCCCGCAGCAGCCAGGCGCAGGGAAGTACCAGTTGCTCTTCCAGGTGTGGCGCACGTCAGGGTCACTGATCTGGCGCTGGTCGGCCTGCTCATCCAGGAAGTCAAACATGTACTTAATGGCCAAGGGCAGGGCCGAGCCCCGGTGCGCGGTGCTAAACACGGTCTCAAAGAGGTCATCCACAAACTTCTGCAGTGTGCCCTGCAGGGGCACAGCAAAAACACAGGCCATGACGGAGCCACACTGGGATGTCCCCACAGCAGGATGGGTGGAGAACAGGCTTGGCAATGAGCAGGGCTTCCCTGTGAGGCCAGCACCCCTGAGGCCACGGTGGCACAGGGTAGACCCGCACCTTGGTGGCCAGCAGCCGCGTCAGGTAGATCTCTGAGACCATCTTGCTGCCACGGTCCCCCTCACGATGGTCGACGTGGTCGTGGTTCTTCACCAAGTGCCACAGCTTGGTGCCTGTCTCCTGGTCGGGTGTGATCATGGGTGCCCGAGAGCGGAGGCTATCGGGGCTGCTGGCTGTGCGGAGCAAGCTCTCTGGGGCAGAGGACCAGTTCGCCCCTTAGGCCATGGGCCCGCACCAGCCATCGCTCGGGCTCTGGCCCCACTCTGTCCCAGGAGGCCAGCAGACCGAGGGGAGCTCGTCCGCTCTTGCTGGCCCTCCCCAGTTCTAGGCTCTAAGGAACCAGAGACCTCCCAAGGACAAGGCTGGGGGAGGCCACCAGAGCCATGATGGCTGCTCAGACAGGGGCTTCCCATGAACGTAACAGCCTTCAAAAGTCACAGGGCCAGCAGAAGCCACCACATAAGGACACCTACCGTAGCGGCTGAGGGAGCGGGTGAAGGTGAAGGAGTTGGCCATGTTATAAGCAGACACTTGTTTGGGCACCAGTGCCACCAAGGAACCATCTGTTACCTGGAGACCCCAGAGACAGAGAGGGGGCAGTGCACGAGGCCAAGAAGCCGAGGGGTCCGAGCCACCACCGGCGCGGACCCCGCAGCAGGTACATGGAACAGCTCCCGAGGCTCCCCGGGGAGGGCCTGTGAGCTCGGGGGCCAGAGCAGAAAGGAGCCAGGGCCCCCGCTCCTGTGTCTTCAGGGCAGGGCTGAAGCTCCCAGGTGGCCCTGGGGGTGAGTGGGCCCCCAGCCCCTCACCTGGTAGTGGGCCAGCGAGTTGACCCTCTTCCAGTCACACTCGATCTTGGTGGTGACATCCTCATCCTGGAGAATGATGCGGGCCATGCGGCCCTGGCGCCACTCTGCAGGCCACAGATAACCCTTGAGGTCTGGCTCAGTGTTTCCCAAGACCCTGGGCCCCCTCTGCTCAGAAGACAGAGCCCAAGTGGGGAGCACGAGCACCAGGCAAGGTAATGTGGCCATAAGATAGAGGTCAGGAGGAGAGGATGGGGGCCTCACCTAGGTCCATGTCCTCAGCCTTGGGACGCTGGGAGTAGGGGATGCCCTTGTACACAGCGTCCAGCAGCTTGTCTTTGGCCTGAGTGATGCTGTCACAGTTGAGAACCTTCACAGGGACCTGAGTGCTGCCCTCGCTCTCCGGGCACACGCAGTGCAGGGTCTGAGGGTGAGGGGAAGCACCGGGTGGGTCCCAGGCGAGGCTCCCCCCGTGCCCGAAGCCCTGCGCAGCTGGCCTCCCACTCACCAGCGTCTTGTAGTCGATCTGCTGCCGAATGAGCTTATCCTCGCTCAGGGAGTAGCGGGCCTCGCCCGTGATGGCGTCGATGGGGCCCTTCTCCATCTGCTGCTTGATGGCGCAGTAGAGCAGGAAAAGGGGCTCTCCGGCACACTCCTGCAGCAGGGGTCAGCCACACGGCTTGCTGCCTGCCTGACAGCCAGCTGCTTCCCCGCGTCACCTCCCCTGCGGCCCACCCGCCAAGCGCACCTTCAGAAACTTATGCAGCAGGAATGTGAACCAGTTGGTAAGCATCTTCTCCGCCACTGACTCTGTCCTAGGGTGAAAGGCTGCTGGGGCACAGGCCTAGAAGGGGGTGGGGCCGGTCAGGGGCTGGGCCCACGGAGGGCAGGGCTTGGGGTGGGACAGTACCTGCGCAGTAGCAGCTTTGGGTGGTTCTTGCTCTCGAGGTTTTTCTCTATGAGGTCCGCCAGCAGTTGCTTGAGCAGCCCTGTGGCATAATCGAGGCGGCTCTGCAAGGCCACCATGGTGAGCGAAGCCACGGTGCCACGATCACGCATGGAGAAGCTGCTCTGGGCCTCCAGCGTGTGGATGAAGGTGAGCACAAAGGCGCGGCTGTGTAGCAACTGCCCGAAGAGGCGCAGCGCCTTCTCGACATTGGGGGGTGTCTGTGGGGGACAGGGAGTCTCAGAGGGTGGGGTGGTGGCCCTGGGGGTGATGAGGAGTGAGCAGGCCATGGGGACTCACATCCAGCTCCTTGAGCACTGGGTGGGCCTCGATGCCTGGGAAGAGCACGCGCACGGCGTAGGTCCGGTAGTCCAGGAAGGGGATCTGCACCACGTCCATGTGGTTTGTCAGTTCGTTGATGTCTGTCTGCAGCTCAGCAAAGGCTGGGAGGGGCAGGGAGGAAAAGTCAGCAGGGCGGGAGGAGGCGGGCTCCCGGCGTGCCCACCCTGCGCTGCACCCCCACCCCAGGCACCTTCCTTGCATTCCAGGGCCACACGGGACTCCAAGTTGTCCATCTGGAGCTGGAGCCGCTTGAGCGTGCGGTCTGCATCCTGAGTCTTGCGCTTGTAGGCGACCAGCACAGCAGTGATGGCCAGCAGCAAGAGCCCGCCGCCCACCGCCAGCCCCACCATGGCCGGCAGAGTCAGGGCCCGCTCGGCCGTGATGTGAAGGGTACCCAGCCAGAACTCCAGGCCGCCCACCAGCACCTGCAGGAACAGGCCCCTGTGAGCTGACCCTCACAGCCACCCCACACTCCCCGGGTGGCTTTCCCAACCCTGCACACACACCATGACAGGCTGCCGGCCCGTCTGGCTGGGCGAGTCGCACAGCAGCTGCGTGTCTGAGACAGTGAGTGCACATGGCTGGCCCCCGATCAGCACGGTGTAGTTGAGGCGGGAGCTGCCGGCTGCCGCGGGGATCAGATTCTTGCCCTGCGTATGGAAGGCACAGTCTACCGGGGCTCCCCAGCGCCCTGGCCCTCCCAGCCCCTGCACCCCTCCGGTACCTTCAGCACCACATGGGAGCCGGGCTTGACGTCCAGGACACCAGAGGGCCCCAGTGGCTCGAAGCTGGGGTCTGGGTAGTAGGTGAAGGCAGACCGGTTGAGGGAGCGGGCTGTCTGTACGTGGTCCAGCAGGAAGCCAAACTCGTCAGGATGCTCGCCCTGGGCCTGCGGCTGCGGCCGCCCCAGGAAGATGCCAGGGGCCTTACACAGCATGGCAGTGTCGTTGATCACCTGGCACGTCTGTGTGGACAAGGGTGGGTAGCCCAGCACATGAGGCCATGGGTGGCAGAGTCAGGGGTGGGGCGAGGGCAGCTGGCACTCACGTTGGTGGTCTCGATGCCTCGGTACTTGGCCCGGACCCGGGGCTCTTGTACTGTCAGCAGGTGGGTCCCACTCACAGTGATGGCAGTGCTTCCGCTGGAGACAGGAAGCAGGGCCTCAGTGTGTGTCCGCCACTGCCCCCAGCCTGGCCCTAGAGAGCTATGAAGGCTGCCATGGGGGCCTGGGGCTCCCCATACCCTGGGTCGCTGGGTAGGTGCCAGGTGCCAGTAAGGGCTCAGGTTGAGAGTAGGTGTAATTAGATGCCCAAGGTTCCAGTCACCAGGCAAAGCTCCGGGACAGGAGCTCGGGGACCCAGTGTTCCTAGAATCTTACTTGATGATGCTCCAGGTGGGCTCAAGGCGAGTAACAGTAGGGTCCTGGGTGTAGGTGTAGAGGACTCCGGGACTGGAGATGTTGGCACGGTCGATGGCCAGAGTGATGGGGGCCTGACTGGGGCCCAGCGTGGAGACGGGCGAGATACACACAATTGCCTCGGCATGTCTCCTATGTCAGTAAGCAGGGCGCTTGGAGCGGGTGGCCCAAGGCCCTCACTGGTCCTGCCCCATCCCTGTGGCTCCCTATCCTATGCCCAGCCCAACACTGGCAGGGCCCTACCCACCTCACAAACTGGCACTCGCCATCTCTCACGGTCACCGTGACCCTGCTGCCAGCATCCAGAGAGCTTCCGGAGATGGTGAGCCTCGTACCCCCAGAAGCTGGGCCCCGACTGGGACTTACACGGTCAAACGTTGGGGTCTGAGGGAGAAGCAGCCGTGAGGAGAGAGAGGACGCAGCCCAGTGCGGGGTCGCGCCCCCTCAGAAGGGGTGGGCGTGGGAAGAGGCGGGCAGCTCACGCACCACGAAGCTGTAGAGCTGCTCAGACTGCGTGCGGAAGTCAGCGGAACAGTCTCCCACACAGAGCTCCACGGGCCCTGGCGGCGGGCTCGGCACCAGCGACTCCTCCATCTCACACACGATCCTAGGGGGCAGAGAAGGTCAAGGCCAGCCTCGGAGCACCAGCCTGAGCACCCGCACAGCCACACTCACCTCTCAGCACTGACGTACTCCGCGGGGATGGAGTTGCAACGCACACCGGCCACCCGCAGGCCCACCTCTCGGTAGGTGAGGCCCAGGTTCTCACCCACGATGGTGACCCGGGTGCCTCCCTCCTTGGGCCCCATGAGTGGGTGGATCTGCAGAGCAGGACGGGAAGGTGAGAGGGTGGGTCCAGAGCCCTGGGTGCCCGGTGGGCAGAGGGTGGCAGACGCTAACCTGGGCGATGCGGGGGTGGCTGCAGCGGCTGCCCTTCTGGCTCAGGTGCATCCAGTTGGTCTTGGGGGCTGGACAGTGGGCCCGCAGCTGGCACCTGTGCTCCGAGATGCACCAGCCACAGCTGAAGCGGGGGTCAGCCTTGAGGCAGAGGCCACAGTTGGGTCGCTGTGCCCAGCACTTATACAGGAGAGCTGCAGGCAGGGAGAGCACTGCTGCGGAGCATCCACGGGGAGCCAGGGCCTCCGCGAGCCCTGACACAGGGGCCCCTTGTTGGACCTGGCCCCAGCTCATGCCAACTCTGTCCCAGGAGCCTAGCTCCTCAGCCCCATCTCGCCCCTCACCTCGGAAGGTGGCAGGCTTGTCAATGGGGAAGTCTCCATCCCAGACCACAGAGAAGTCCAGCTCGGTGTCACCATACTCATCACCTTCATAGGAGTACTGAATGAAGGACAGGGACTACATGAGCCCTCAGAAGGTCCCCTGCCACAGTCACCTGAGGCTTCCAGACCAGAGAGCTGAGCACAGGCCCGCGGATGGCAGGGAGGGGCCTCACCGACGCATTCTGGCACTGCACACTGCTGCTGTTGAAACGCACGGCGGGCACGCGCTGCTGCCGCCCCTGCACGCGGACCACGCACTCGTAGTTCTTCTGGCCCGACTGCGGCTGCGGCAGGTTCTTGGCCCGCAGGGTAAGAGGCTGCATGACGCCGACTGGGATCAGGAGGTCCCCACTCGGTAGGATCTCGGGGCAGCCCTGCGGGGGAGAACGCCATCAGCCACACACTGACCGCGCTGTCCAGGCCCAGCTGGGCCAGCCCCTCATCGAGGAGGCTCCAAGAAACTGATGAGACCAAAGACAGAAAAGCCAGAGGCCAGCCCATGCTGAGCCCAGCCCCCTCGCGCACGGCTCCCGCCTCACCTCAGGGCTGTGGACCCTGCCCTCCTGGAAGGAGCACTCGTGGGGGTGGCTGGTACACACGTGGCGGTACTTACACCAGTGGCAGGGGTAAGGGCTGCCAACGCAGGACATGCACCTAGGGGGGAGAAGCTTCAGAAACAACAGAGATGACCTGGCCTGCCCCCCCTCAGCACTCCTCCTATGGGACGCATGGGGGACCAAAGGAAGAAGGCGCCAGGACCCATCCAGGGTCTGCACGACATAGCAAGGGACAAAAAGACATGGGGACAGAGATCAGGAGGGCCAGTACTCACGACTGAAGGACGCTGCAGTTGTAGAAAACAAAGTCGGCCCCAGCAAACCTCACGCCGGTCTCCTTGGAAAGCAGCTGCAGCCGCACGGTGCGAGTGGCCCCTGCAGCAAGCCCAAGGGTGGCCGTGAGCCACCCGGGGACAGACAGTGTTCCCATTCCGAGCAGCCCCAGCCACTGACCGTGCCCCTTGGTGAGAGCCTGGAGCTCCTGGAGGGAGGGCGAGGAGCAGCGCAACTCCCCGGAGGGCAGCAGGATGGCCTCATTCTCCGTCACCTCCTCGAAGGCACAGCTCACACCTGCGCTGAGGTCTGGCACATTGCGCATGGCCACGGTCAACTGCGGGAGACGAAGCAGTCAGCAGGGTGCACCCCCACACATGCATGTATCGGCCAGCACAGCCCACACCCACTACACCACTCACCTGCACCCCAGGCGATGTCACTGACACGTTGTTGGGACGGACCCGCACCTGGACACACTTGCTCAGCTCCTCGGCAAAGCCATGTGGGGCTGAGGCGCCTGGACAGGCCCCCTCGCGGCAGCATCTGTGTGGGGTCAGGCCAGAGCCCATCCGGCATCTGCCCTGGGAGGGCCCACGGGGGCCTAGGGGGGAAAGGGCCCCGCCGGCCCAGCCCACAGTGCCAGGCAACAGCGTGCCTCAGCCTTGTCCCCTGGGGTCCAAGGGACGTCATTCGGAGTGGAGGTTACGCTCATTAGTTGGAGAAAGTGGAAGGGGAGGAAGAGGGGGGTCACAAGGGCACAGCTGGGAGAAGTGAGCACGTAGGCCAGGGCAGGTGCTGCCCCCACTGACCAATAAGAGGCCTGGCCAACTCCTCCTAAGAGCAGGGCCTCACTGAGCCCGTCGTCACCACCCATCCCCTTTCTGGGACCCTTACCTGTGCTGCAGCACACACCACCCACAGTGTGGGTCCCCGGAGCCCAAGCAGGCCGCGCAGCTCAGGTACTGCTCACAAGTCTCCACTGGGAGCTGGCTCACCTGGGGACAGCCTCGTCAGCACCCACCTCGCCCCCACACTGCCACCCACCTCCTCCCACCACGGGCCCACCTGCTTCTCACTCAGGAGGTAGATGTGCTGGTGGTCAGGGCTGAAGAGCAGGTCTCGGAGAATACGGCTGCCATCCACCACGGGCACCGTCTCATACAGGTGGGCATCCTGGGAGCCATCGACTCGCACCTGGGCCACAAGGCCAGGGAAGAGGGGTGACAAGCCAATGTGATGCCACAGCAACACCTCAAGCACCCAGGGCATCCTCTTCTCGAGCCAAGTACTTTCCGGGTTGTGGTTGAGCTGAAGCTGGGGTCTGGCGGGGCTCAGCCTTGACCTGCCGCCCCCACAATCCCCATGGGCAGGGGAAGGAGGGCTCAAAGCCCCCCACCCAACCCGGAGGCCCTTGGAGCAACTCAGCCAGCCAGAAAAGGCTCCCAAGAAACAGAGACAGAGAGATTAGCGATGCCAGAGATGGGGGATGGGTGAGAAGGCTGATATCCAAAGGGGAAGGGGTTTTTAGCTCCATAACAGTGTCTTGGAATGAGATAGTGGTGACAGTTACATAACTCTGCAAACTCGCTAAAACCACTGGAATGTCTTTTAAGCAGGGCAAGTGTATGGGATGGGAATTATACCTCGATAAAGCTGTTACAAATGACAGAAAGGGCCCAGGAGGGGAACTGGCCCAGCGCAAAAGCTCAGCAGCTCTCTTCACAAGCCCTCCCCCAGCTACACACTTGTGCCCGACCTCCCCAGGGATCACCCCGCAATCTCCAGGTGAGAAGAATGAGAACGTGATGGCTGTCCTGACCTTTGTCCCTTTAGAACACATCAGAGCTCCCAGGAGCTCATCTCTCACTTTCACGCGCCCTCCACTGCCAGGACAGAAGCAGCTGCGGCCCCGCTGTCCGTGAGGGGACAGAGGGCAAAGGGGGTTAGGTCTGCATTCATTCCAGTGAGGATTCAGCACTGATGGCCGAGCCACTGCCACCTGCTCTCCTGGCAAGGAGGCCCTGAGATAGGCCTGCTTTCTGTCCCTGGAGCCACAGGAAGCCGACAATTCAGGCCATAGTAGGCAGTGGTGCTGGAGCTGCTGGATGGCTATGGGGGCCTCTTGGGGAGCATGGCCAGGCTCCTGGGGCCCAGGCTGGGAAGCTCCCTTTGCCCTATGGGCTGTGCCCTGTCCAGGGTCTCACAGAGCTTGTCTGTACATTCTTGTCCCTGCCTCTCATCCCATATCTCAGAGTCTGCCCCAATCTTCACATGCCAAGGGGGCCAGGACCTACCTTCTTCAGACTGCCACTGCGAGTGCCAATGAAGACCACAGAGTGCTCGTGGTAGGTGTAGGCCGCCACACTGGCCATGCCGTCAGTGCCGTCAGCCAGCAGGGGCAGCCCCTCGATCACGTGCAGGCCGCCCAGCGGCTGGTTCAACACCAGCCCGCAGAAGTTTCCATTTATCTGCATGGGCTAGTGAAACGGAAGGGATGTGTATGACAGTCAAAGCTTGGCGGGCAGCAGCTGGACAGAGGCCATGAGACCCCATATTCTAGAAGGCAGCAGGATCTGGAACTTGTTTCCCACCAGCTAAGACCAACTGCTGCCCTGGATGCCACAGGAAATCGGGGCTGAGGAGGGAGACAGAGGAGGGAAAGGAGGCAGGAGTAGGGGAGGAGAGCGAGGCCTGGGCCTACAAGATGGGAACAGGCCAGGAAACTGTTGCTGACTCCGGACAGCGAGGGACACCCATGAGATGGAGCAAGAAGCAGCCAGCTGGGAATGGGTGGAGGAGTAGGCAGGGAAGGAGGCGGCCCGCAAGCAGAGAGCGCCCACCCAGAGAGATGGTGGGGAGGCAGGCTATATGGGTAGAGGAGGAAAAGCAGCACATGCAGGGAGAGGATGAGAGGGCAGGGGTCCCCGAGAGAGAGGACGTGGGTATTCCGGGCTGAGGCCGCTGAGCTCACCGTGTTGATGCAGGGCAGCTCCTTGTTGAGCAGCCACGGCAGGGCCAGAGTGCCCTCCCCGCGATAGCATGACTGGATGCGGCGCCGGATGTGCGCGTTGATGGTGCTGAGGGTAAAGAGGCAGAGGACAGTCTGCCGGGGCGGGCTGGCCCGGTTCTTCTGGCCCTGAGAGAAGATGGTGAAGAGGACGTCTTCGTCGGCCGGCACGCCCAGGGCTTGGGCCAGGAGCAGACCGGGCTTGGCCAGGTGGGCGCTCTGCACCAAGCGGTACTCCACGCCGCGCCAGGAGCAGCCGATGGGAAACTCCACGTACGAGTAGAACTCGGAGTCCCCCGCGCACATGCGCACGATCTTGGACGTGAAGAATTTCTCGCCTGCCGTGTCCAGCAGTGTCTGCTGGGTGTCCAGCTGCAGCGTCAGGAAGTACACGAAGGAGGCACTCACGAAGCCATAGATGTAGTAGATGTCAAAGGCAGGGTACAAGGACAAGGTGTCTGAGGGGATCTTGATCTGCGAGGAGACAAACTCATCCTGGTACACCTGGGGGGGCAGGTTGAGGAGACAGCATGGGACGAGGTCTGGGTCCATCGTCAACCTCTTAATCCCTGGCCCCTCAACCCCCGCATCTCCCCAGGGCTCCGCTCACAGCCCCCCCACCCACCCAACATGGTCACAGGAGCCCGGGCCAGAAGCGCCGCAGAGGGCAGGGCGAGCAGCCCCGTCCCGCGCTTCAGCCCGCCCTCCTGTCTTTGGCAGCTCGTCCCTCCGTGGACCAGGGCACTTCCAGAGGTGGAGCCGGGACAGAGAGAAGACAGGAGGGAAACAGGTGCTGGCTATGGAGGCGGGGGGTGGGGGAGAGGCAAGGGGAGGAGGGGGAATAGACTGGCCAGCTCACCCACCAGACTAAACATGTCGGCACTGTCCTCGTCGCGGATGAGCTTGCGGGAGCTCAGGGTGGGGAAGTACTCAGACTTGCCGTCCACGGCAGTGCCCACGAAGAGCTTACTGGGCCCCTGACCCTGCTCCACGATGACACCGGCCATGGAGTCGGGCTCCTGGGCCCCCGACAGGTAGTGCTCCTTGCGGTGGTGGGGCTCGCCCAGCTTGAAGAGGTCGTCCAGGCGAAGAAACTGGCAGATGCCTTGCCAGATGCTGCCGCAGGCCACCAAGCGACGGGCCGCGTAGTCTATGAGCAGCAGCTTGTTCACGTTGTCCACGGGCGCCAGGCGGTGGGTGCACACACGCATACTGGGGGGCGGGTAGCAGCGAGCATTGTCCTCGACGGGCCCCGTGACATGGGCCCGTAGCTCAGTCAGGTTGGGGGCCAGCTTGAAGACGCGGTTCACTGCGCCCACAAATACCTCCCCAGTCACCCGGTGCACAGCCAGGTGGGTGAGTGTGGTGTCTGTCACCGAGAAGGCGGGGAAGGGCCTGCTGCGGCCCAGGACCCCCTCCATGGTGAGGGGCAGCAGCAGGAGGAGGCAGACAGTGGGCATGGTCGGCAGTCGCACCTGGGACGGGCCTGAGGAGAGATGGCAAGCGCAAGTCAGAGCTCCCTGGCCCAGGCCGCCTGCCCTCCTACCGCACAGCCTGGCCTAGGACCCCAGCAGGCCAAGCTCCATGCCACAGTGGGTGGAAGCCACTCACTCACCCACCACCACAGCAGAGCCGGAGCCCCAGATGGTGACCACGGCCAGGAAAGGAGGGGCCTCCAGGGCGCATGAGTGAGCAGTAAGCGCAGGCAGACTTGGGGGCCATCAATCATCCCCCAGCCCCCCACTCCCCTGGAAAGGAGCCAGGAGGCCTCGCCTCAGCTGGGCCACACCCAAGGGGGCAGCAGAGCCAGATGCTGGGAAAGGCAGGGCGGGAGGCCATCCTGGAATGAGACCCCGAATGCCAGATCCCAGAACTGAGGACAGCTAGCCGCACACAAGAGCCACCACAGGCAAACCTCAGGCCACAGACGCCCCACGTCCAAGCTGGGGGAAGGGGAAAGGCAGGGAGAGAACAATCACAAGCCGAGGGATGGAGGAACACCTCCCCAGAGTGGCACTGCCACCAGGAGCCCCAGGACAGAGGTCTGGGGCATCAAGGCCTGAGACTGGACTCGGCACGGCCACATTCCCACTCCTGGCCCCAGCTGCCTCCTCACCCCCAGGGCCTCCCTCGGCTGGCTGTCCAGGAGCCTGCTGTCTGGCCTACCGGCTGGGCTGCAACACAAAGCCGAGTCGCGCCTGCCCCCACAGCCAAGCACCACGGAGACAGACATAAGTCAGGCTCTGCTCAGGCACAGCCAGACAGATGGCCCAGGCAATCCTGTACGGTTCTCCCTCCAGACCCAGAGGTTAGCTGGAGAAGGGGAGGTGTCAGGGGGTCCAAAGAGTCCTATGGAAGGGAAGCATTGTCCCCAAATACAGAGAGACCTTGTGGAGATGGGGCAGAGGCTGTAGGGACAGTGCCCAGCTTGGCCGGGTCTTCGCCCCCAGGCCACACCCAGCTCTCCTGCCAGCTCCAGGTGGCAAAGATAGCAGAGCAGTGTCGTAGCAGCCAACAGGATAGGGCTTAGTGCTACCCTCTCAGTGCCCAAGCCCCAAGGGAGACACGAAGTACCCAGCTTGGGCAGGGGGTGCAGGGAACCAAACCAAGGAGGTGCAGAAGAAGGAAAGGGAAAAAAATGTATTTGCTAGAACAAGGAGCAGGCCCAGCTTGAAACTGCAAAGTTTCGGCTTAGACTGATCACCTCTCCAGGGCTCTTTTGTCAGGTCGGAATCCTGGGCCCCTAATGCCATAGCCAGAGAAAAAAGGAAGGCGAAAGAGAAGAGAGGTCGCATCCCACCCTCACCTCCTCCACACCCTGCAGGAACACAACCCCAGGAATGGGGACTGGACAGGTTGCCGGGAGACCGGGAGAGGCAGAATTTGCATCCCAAGCCCCTATCCCAACCTCCACCTGTAAGTGGGAACCTAGGGCATCCCAGGCACACCCAGTCTGTCTGCTACATCCCTGCCAGCAGAAAGCCCGGAAGATGGAGACAGCCCCTCACAGAGATGCGGCTCCCAGTGCCCGCTCCCCAATGCCCCCCAGCGTGCTGCTGGCCCGGCTCTCCCTGCCCCCACCAGGGGCACCCCCCGGCCGACCCACGGGGACCCTAGTGGATGGAGGCGCCACAGCAGTCCTTGGAGAGGCCACTCCTCCGCCACAAAGGGTCCCTATCGGGCAGGGGGCTGGGCTCAGGCTAGCCGTCCCTATCAGCACGGGGCACCAAGGACCAGTCAGGCCGGCAACCAAGGGACAAGAGGAGAGGCAGGGCCCGACCCCCTCAAGCCGAGAGAACCCACAGACTGCCGTAGCCCCGAGCCACCGAGCAGGCTAGCCCTGCACGGGCGGTGGGGGATGGCGGCCACCTACCTGTCCCTCCGCTGTCGCTGGCTCCTGGTGGCCGCCCGCCAGCCACGTGGACGCGCCCCCGAGCCCCGCACCGGTCCCGCTTGCGCGCTCCCGCCGCCGCCGCGCCCCGCGCCCGGCGCGCCACCGCCGCCGCCGCCGCCGCCCACACACTGGGCCGGCCCGCGGCCGCGGGTGCCTTTTAAACCCGGACGGTACCACCGCGCCGGGCAGGGGAGCCCAGGGAGGGCCGGGCGGCCGGGTGCCTGGGCCGGGGCCGCTCCTCTCCGGGGTCGAGAGGAGGTCCGGAGCTCAGCCCGGGCCCCATGAGCGGCCGGGGTCCCGGCCCAGCGAGTCGACGCCCCCCTCGCGCAATGGCCAGGTCCTCGGCGCGCCTCTCCCCCTTCTCCCCACCCGCTGCCTCGGGCAACCTTGGGACCCGCGCGCGTGCCCGCGCCACACCCCCCTCGGGCCCAGGGCGCGCGCTCAGCTGGCACGGGCGCGCGCCGGCCCCGCCCCGCCCCGGCGCTCCGAGGCAAGTCGGTGCCACCTGCTGCCGGCCAGCGACCTTCTGGCCCCTCAGGTGCGCACCAGCCGAGGACTCGTGGCCCTTCCTTAGGACATTCTCCCTGATGGTCCATAACCTGGAGGGCCCGCGGCTAATATGCAAATGCCCAGCACGGGGACTTGAGACTGGCCCCTTTCCTACCCGGCCACCATGGCCTGAATCTGGGGGTTTCAGTCCCTTGTTTTCTTTTTCCATTTTTTTAAAACAACTTCGAGATATAATTCACCTATCATACAAGTCACTCACTTAAATCGTTAACATTCAATAACAGTATAATCAAAGCTGAGCAATCACCCCCACTATCAAATCCCAAAACCTTTTCATCACCCCTAAAGGAAACCCCATACCCATTAGCAGTCACTCCTCAGCCCCCTCCCTTTCGTTCCCCGCAATCACTCATCTAATTTCTGACTAGGATTTGCCTGTTCTGGATGGCTTATTTGATAGATTCATACAACACGCGTGTGTCTTTCGTGTCTGGGTTCTTTCACTGAGCATAATGTTTTCAGGGTTCATCCATGTTCTAGCATGTACCAGTACTTCATTTCTTTTTAGGGCCAAATAATATTTCATTACATAGATATGCCACATTTTATTTATCCTTTCTGAATTGGTAGACATTTGAGTTGTTTCTATCTTTTGGCTACTATGAACATTAGTGTACAAGTTTTTGTGTGAACACATTTTTCATTTTCCTTCTATCTAGGAGTGGAATTGCCAGGTCACATGATAACTCCATTTTTAGCTTGAGAAAAACAGCCAAACTGCTTTGGAAAATAGCTGCACCATTTTACATTCCCACTAGCAGGGTATGAGGGTTCCAATTTCTCCACATCCTCACCAATACTTATCTGACTTTTTGTTTCCACCCATCCTAGTGGGTGTGAAATGGTATCTTGTATTTTGATTTGCATTTCCCCAATGACTGATGTTGTTGAGCATCTTTTCATGAGCTTATTGGCTATTTGTATATCTTCTTTGATCTACAAAGAAATCTGAAATGTCTATTCAAGTTCTTTGCCCATCTTTTAATCAGGGTTTTGTTTTGTTGTTGTTGTTGACTTGTAGGAGTTCTTTGTGCATTCTGGATATTAATCCCTTCTCTCTGTGATTTGAGAATATTTTCTCTCATTCTGTGGGTTCTATTTTCATGTTATTCATAGTGTACTTGAATGCACAGGTTTAAATTTTGATGGTGTCTGATTTATCTTTCTTCTGTTTCTTGTGCTTTAGTTGTCATATCCAAAAAAACCATTGTTTCATCCAAGGTCACAAAGATTTACTCCTACGTTCTATTCTAAGAGTTTTCTATTTTTTGCTCTTAAATTTAGGTCTCTGATCCACTCTGGGTTAGTTTTAGTCTATGATGGGAGGTCGTGCTCCAACTTCATTCTTTTGCATGTGGCTACTATTCAGTTGTCCTAACACCATTTCTCGAAGAGACTATTTGTTCCCCACTAAACGGTCTTGGCAACCTCGTCAAAAAATCAGTTGGCAATAGATATGTGGGTTTCTTTCTGGACTCTCAATCCTGTTCTATTTATCTATATGTCTATCCTTATACCAGTACCACACTGTCTTGATCACCATAGCTTTGCAGTAAATTTTGAAACCAGAAAGTGTGAATCCTCCAAATTTGTTCTTTTTCAAGGATAATTTGGCTATTCAGGGTCCTTAGCAGTTTCACGTGAATTTTAGGATGAGCTTGTCAGTTTCTGCCAAAAAAAAAAAAAGCCAGTGAGAGTTTGATAGGGATTAAGTTGAATCTGTATGTCAATTTAGGGAATGTTGCCATCTTAACAAGATTAGGTCTTTCCATCCATGAACATGGGATGTTGTGATGTTATGTGTTCATTAATTTCAGTTTGGCTTGTCTGTAGTCCCCAGTGGTTTCACCAAACACTCATCTAGGTACTGCTGTGAAGATATTTTGTAGATGTGGTCAATATCGAGTCAGTTGACATTAAGTGAAGACGACCCTCCATAATGTGGGTGGGTCTCGTTCACTTAGTTGAAGGCCTTCACAGTAAAAATTGTAGCTTCTTGGAGAAGAAGAAATTCTGCCTCAAGACTGTAATGTAGAAAGCCTTCCTGAGTCTCCAGCCTGCTGACCTGCCCTACAAATATTGGACTTGCCAACTTGCCAGCCCCCACAATCTCATGAGCTAATTTCTCAAAATAAATTGTGTGTGTGTGTGTGTGTGCGCGCGCGCGCACACACACACACACACACACACATATGCACTCACATACGCGCATGCTCTGTTCTGTTTCTCTGGAGAACCCTGACTAAACAGATGTCTTTCTATTTATTTAAGTCTTCTTCAATTTCTTTCAATGACATTTTGTAGTTTTCAGTGTAAAAATCTTGCACTTCTTTTGTTAAATTTATTCCTATGTATTTTATTCTTTTTGATGCTGTTTATTAATGGAGTTGCTTTCTTAATTTCAGATTGTTCGTTGCTAAGGTATAGAAATGCAATTGATTTTTACATAACGATCATTTATCCTGCAACTTTGCTGAACTTGTTGATTAGCTCATAGATTTTTAGTGGATTTCTCAGGATTTTACCTGTACAAGATTATGTCACCTGAGAATATAGTTTTACTTCTTCTTTTCCAATCTGGATGTCTTTTATTTCATTTTGTTGCTTAATTGCCCTGGCTAGAACCTCCAGTCAAATGCTGTATAGAAGTAGTTGCTTTCTGTTTAATTTTATAATTTGAAATTATTTCAGACTTACAGAAAATCTGTAAGAATTGTAGAGAGAGCTCCCATGCACCCTTAACCCAGATTCACCAGTACAGGCATACCTTGTTTTATTATGCTTCACAAGTGTTTTTTTTGTTTTTGTTTTTGTTTTTGTTTTGCAAACAGAAGACAAGACCCTCCACCTTCAAAAAGATTATGACTCACTTTATTGCAAACCCGTGATATTTCTGAGGTTTTCCTGACGTTCATATTTTGCCCCATTTGCTTTCTCATTCTCTCTCACACACACGTGTGTGTGCATGTGTACATATATAATATGTAAAAATAATATTTTAATAAACTATTTCCAAATAAGTTGCATATACCTTGCCCCTTTAGCCCTCAATACTTTACTCCGTATTTTATAACCCAGTATTATTACTGTATCCTCTTACATAATCATGGTATAACTATCAACATCAAAAATGTTAATGATACAGTGACATTATTCAATCCAAGGTCTTATTCAAATGTCACTACCTGTTCCCACAATGTCCTTCATAGCTTTGCTTTTTCTGATCCAGGATCCAGTCTAGGATCCCACGTTGCATTCAGTTGTCACGTCTCTTTAGTCCCCTTTAATCTGGAACATTCCTCTGCTTTTCTCGGCCTTTTATGACATGGATATCTTTGAAGAGTGCAGACCAGGTATTTCATAGAATGTCCCTCAGTCTGGGCTTGTCTGATTTTCTTCTCCTGGTGAGATTCAGGCTGTGCGGTACTGGGAGGAAAGCCTGCCCCTGGTCCCGAGTCCGGGGCCCTCACAGTGCTTACCGAGGAGGCATGCTCTGTCTCCTTGTCCCTTCACTGCGTGGCCACTTTGAGCACTTACTTGCTTAAGGTCATGACTGCCAGTGTCTCAAGTGGCTAGTTATTATTTTTCCCTTTGTAACTAAAAAGTAGCTTCTAGGAGATACTTTGAAACTGAGTAAATATTCTGTTACTCCTTTTGCTGTCACTCAGTCATTCTTGCCTGCATCAACGATGACTCCGATGCTTGCAAAATAGTGATTTTCTCCCTCCACAACACCTCTTGCATTTTCTGTTGACATTCTACTGTCAAAAAGATCTCCCCTGTTTTTCTGTGTATTCATTATCAGTATGGACTCCTTGATATCGACTTTATTCGAGAGATTAGAATCCATTATTGTTAACTATTCATTTTGATGCTCCAATTGTCCCAGATTTGGCCCCTTCAGGCTGGTTCCTGTGCCCTTCTGACATGTCTCCATCATTCTTTAAGCACTTTATTACTTTTAGCACAAGAGTTTCTGGGTGCTTCTTGTATTTTCCTCACCCCAGCCCCGGAATCAGCCATTCCTCCAAGGGGCCCTGGTTCCTTTTAGGGAGGATAATATTTAGAAACTATTTAGAAACCAAGATCTGGGGGCAAAGTATAATCGCTGCTAGTGGGATGTCGTGCTCTTAGGCACTTTCAATGGGCAGAGAGGATGCGCATGTGCACATGCACACGTGTTTGCATGTATGCGTGCATGTGTGTGTGTGTGTGTGTGTGTGTGTGTGTGTGTACTGATATCTCCCATTACAATTCCACAAAAACCTCTCAGGCTTTGCCCAATCTGTAGTATTTGTGTCTCTCTTCTCCAGCAGTGAAAGACCCTGGCTTCCAACATCACTTATTAATATATGGACTCATTTGCTGGATCCTTCATTGCATACAGAGCCCTTTCAGAATGACCGTACCCAAGTCTCTGGAACAAACTAACCTACTAAGTGCAGTTTGGGATTTGTCGCCTAGATTTTTATTGTTTGGTTTCTTTTGCCTTTAGGCTGAGGGTCTAAAGTAAGAATGTTGTATTTAAACATTGTTTGGATAGTTTTAAATTTCCCTTTAATATAGTTATATTATTCATTTGAAGTACACTTGGGATCATTTCTGTATTCAATTTTACCCTCCCCCATCCTGCTGCTCTTTTTTTAGTATACAAAATAGTAACATGTGTCCAGAAGTCAAAAATACACAAGAAGATACACCCAGGGAAACGTCACTCCCTCCCATGTTCCTACCACCCCATTCCCTTCTCGCTCCCTTTAGGTAACCAAGTTCAATAGTGGCCTTCTTTTTCTTTTGTCCTTTTAAAGTGAGTGTTATGGATGTATAATTTGCAGACAATAAAATGACCCATTTTAAGTGTACAGTTCAATGAGGTTTTTTTACAGTGAGAAATTTTTATATTTAGAATTAGCCAGCTGGACTTGGTTTAGATGACCCCAATTTTATTGGCAACATCCAAAGCATCATTTGGGGGAGCCATTCAACATATGCCTTCTTCTCTCCATCCGGCCTGATCAGGGTGTTGACCTTGGCCACGTTAACGTCATAGCTCTTCTTCTCAGCCTGTTTGATCTGGTGCTTGTTGGTCTTGACATCCACAGTGAACACAAGTGCACTGTTGCCTTCTGTCTTCTTCATGGCTGACTCGGCAGCCGGGGGGTACTCAATGGTGGCATAATGGTCAAACTTGTTTCTCCGGCGGGGTGCTCTTCCAAAGATGTTTGGGCTGCCTTCAGAGCCACAGTGTCTTGGGCTGTTGGGAGGTGAGCAGCTTCTTCTTCTTCTTTTTTTTTTTTTTTTTGGCTATGGACGCCTTTCAGCACTGCTTCTTTGCCTTCAAAGCCTTTGTTTTGGCTTCAGCTTTCAGAGGGGCCGGGGCTTCCTCTGTAGCTTTCGGCGCCATCTTCGGGAAAAGGCCAGTTCAATGGGTTTTGACAAGTGTATACCTCTTTGTAACCACCCTAGGTCAAGATATGGACCATTTCCATCAGCCCAGAGGCCCCTCTGCAGTTCCCTCACAGTCAATGCCCCTTTGGCAAGCTCCAGGTGGCTGCCGGTCTGCTCGATGTCACCATGATGACAGTGTGCATCTTTTCATAAGCTATTGCCATGCTATATAGTCTTTTGCCATGTCTATTCAAGTCTTTTGCCTGTTTTTAAAAATTAGGATATTTGTCTCATTTTTATTGACTTGCAGGAGTTTATATATGTATTACATATTCTGGATATAAGCCTTTTGTCATAAAAATATTTTTCTTTTCTCTGAGCCAGTGGCTTTTCTTTGCATTTTCATAATAGTACCTTTTAAAGGGCAAAAGTTTAGAGTTTTTATAAAGTCCAATTTATCGAGTTTTCCTTTCATGATTAATGTTTTTGTATCCTGTCCAAGAAACTTTTGCCTCATCCAAGGTCACAAAGACTTTCTCCCATGTCTTATTTGTATGTGTATATATTTGGTTTAGCTTTTACTTTTAGGTCTACAACCTATGTCAAGTTCATTTTTCTGTCTGGTCTAAATAAGGTATGTGAGTTTCCTCTGGCTGCCATAACCAAGTTCCCAAAAAATCTGAGTGGTTAAAACAACAGACATGTATCCTCTCCCTGTGCTGGAGGCCGCTGGCTACCATGGAGGCAGTGGTGGGGCCACGCTCCCTCCAAGCTCTAGGGGAGGGTCTTTCCGCGTCTCTTCCAGCTTCTGGTGGCCGGCAAGCCTCGCATTCCTTGGCTTGTTGATGCAGCACTACAGCCTCTGTCATCACGTGGCATTCTCCCTGTGTCTATCCATCTGTCTCCTCTCTTCTTAGAGGGACACCAATCCTCCAGTATGACCTTGTCTTAACTGGATCACTTATGCAAAGACCTGGCCTCTGCATCAGGTCCCATTCACAGGTACTAGGGTAGAGGATGTGGACATTTCTTTCTAGGGGACACAGTTCAATCCATAACATCGGGATTAAAATTCACTTTTTCCATTCAGATATCTGACTGCTCCTGCACTATTTCTTAAACGTGTAAACATGAGGATTTATATCTGGACTCCTAATTCTGTGCCATCCACCTATATGCCTATCTATCCTTGCATCTATAGTTCGCTGCTTTGATTACTGTGGCTTCATAGTAAGTTTTCACCTCAGGTAATGTGATCCCTTCAACTCTGTTCTTTTTCAAAATCGTTTTGAATATTCTAGGTCCTTCCATATAATTTCTAAATAATTTGAGGGTCAGCCTGTCAGTTTCTACAGAAAAGCATACTAGGATTTGGGATAGGGATTACATAGAATTTATAGATCACTTTAGGGAGAGTTGTCATTTGGGGGCGGAATTCTAAGATAGCCTCAAGGTTCCTGCCACCTAGCATACAAACCTATACAATCCCCTCCCCTTGAGGCAGAGCAGAAGCTTTGTACATGATGAGACATCACTCCCATGGTTTGGTGACTAACCAGCTGATTTGAGTTCATCAAAGCGGAGTTTATCTGGGTGGGCCTGATCTATTCAAATGAACCCTTAATGGAGACTGAGACCTTCCCGAAAGGAGAGAATTGAGGCATGAGAGGGGCTACGGAGGGGACAAGGCGGCAAGGAACCTCAGATGGCCTCTGGGAGATAAAAGCATTCCCAGCCAATAGCCAATGAGAGGACATACAAATGGCCAACAAATACATGAAAAGATGCTATTAGGGAAGTGCAAATCAAAACCACAATGAGATACCATCTCACACCTGTTAGAATAGCTATAATCAACAGGACAAGTAATAACAAATGTTGGAGAGGATGTGGAGGAATAGGAACACTCAGACACTGCTGATGAGACTGCAAATTGATACAGCCTATGGAAAACAGTAAGGAGCTTCCTCAGAAAACTAAGAATCGATCTACCATATGATCCAGCAATCCCTCTACTGGGTATTTACCCACAAAGACTTGAAAACCCGATGTTCATAGCAGCATTATTCACAGTGGCCAGGATATGAAAACAACCAAAGTGTCCTACGTTAAATGATTGGCTAAAGAAGCGGTGGTACATATATACAATGGAATATTACTAAGCTATAAGAAGAGATGAAATACTGCTATGTGTGAGAACATGGATGGACCTCGAGATAATCATGCTAGGTGAAATAAGCCAGACAGAAAAAGTCGAAAATCACTTAATATCACTTATATGTGGGATATAAACCTAAAAGCAACAAATGAACATGACAGAGACTCATAGACATGGATAATAGACTAGTGGTTACCAAAGGGTAGGGGATGGGGAAGAGGGGGGAGGTAGACAGAGTAAAGGGGGTCAAATATGTGGTGACAGAAAGAAATCTAACTATGGGAGGTGAACACACAGTGTAAACATATATGCCTTACTGTTAAAGTGTACATTTGAAACTTCTTGGATTTCGTTAACCAATGTCACCATAAAAATTAATTTTAAAAAATTGTATACAGTAAAACTGAAAAAAAAATAGCCAACAAGAGAACAGGGACCTCAGTCCTACAGTCACTAGGAACTGAATTCTACCAAGAACCGTGGCAAGCTTGGGAGAGGACCCTGAGCCTCAGAAGAGAAGGCAGCCCAGCCAACCGTGACTGCAGCCTTGTGAGACCCTGAGCAGAGGACATGGTTCCATCATGCCCAGACTTCCGACCTGCAGAAACAATCAGGTAATAAATGATTGTTGTTTCAAGTCTCTGAGTTTTCATTAATTTGTTACATGGCAATAGTCACCCCAACAGTACTGTCTTCCAATACATGAACATGGACTGTCTTTCCATCTATGTAGATCTTCTTTAATTGTATGATTCTATTTACATGAAACTTCCAGAACAGGCAAATCCATACAGGCAGAAATTAGATTAGTGGCTGCCAGGAGCTGGGAGAGGAGGAACAAGGAGACACTGCTTAACGGGCATGGAGTTTCCCTCCCGCCCCA
The DNA here is from genome assembly GCA_028627145.1 of Eidolon dupreanum. Taxonomy (NCBI): domain Eukaryota; kingdom Metazoa; phylum Chordata; class Mammalia; order Chiroptera; family Pteropodidae; genus Eidolon; species Eidolon dupreanum. The sequence goes on along the minus strand of CM053505.1, from coordinate 96,484,551 downwards.
CCAAAGTCTCCTTTTGAAATAATGAAAATGCTCTGGAGTTCAACAGAGGGGATGGTTGTACAACATTGCGAATGTACGAAATGCCACCAAAATGTACATTTTTAAATGGTTAATGGTTATTATGTTGTGTGCATTTTTCCTCATTCGAAAAAAAAATTTAAATCAAAAACTAAAACCCACACGGAGCAACCACTTGTCCCATCTCAGGTTGCATATGTCCCGGGTGGGGAGTGACAGTACCCTGTGGGTGAGGCCCTGGAGAGCCAGAATGCCCCCCTGCTGGTGGGCTGCGAAGTGGGACAGGCCCTAGAGAGTGAAATTTTCCAATATGTGGGAAATCAATTATGCTGCTTTAACAAAAACACGGAGGCTTGGACGTGGTTCCATAGCATAGCAGTTAGCACGGCTGCTTTACACGTAGAAGGTCCTGGGTTCATGCCCCAGTGGAGCCACGGTCCATGGTCTATGGCCATGCTACCCTGAACAAGCCCAATGTCTGATCTCAGAAGCTAAGCAGGGTCAGGCCTGGTTAGAACTTGGATAGGAGACCACCTAGGAAGACCAGGTGCTGTAGGCATAAATAATAATAATAATAATAATAATAATAATAATAATAATAATAAAATTTGGAGGCTCTGCAAGCACAGAACCTCTAAATATGTAGCATATTTGGATGTATTAAGTGACGCGTGTGTTGGGGGCATGTGGAAACTGGCCCGGGAGGGCTGGGCAGAGGTGAGGCATCGCCATGTCCGCCCTTTTGTGCTGATGTGTGAGCAAGGAGAATTTCTGGCCTCTGCAGAACAGTTCAAAGTGAATGAGAAAACGTCGGTATCCCTCGTTTCGGCTCATCTACCCCGTGACCTTTCCTGTCAGCCTCTCCTTCTCCTCCCACCCCCGCCCCCCTGTTCTTGTCCCGCTTGCCTCCAACCTGCCCACCAGTGTCTTTGCACCTGGAACACCCCCTGCCTTGTTTTGGAATGGCTGCCTTGTCATTCTTGTCAGCTTCCATGTCACCATGCCAGAAAGGCCTCTTCACCTTGCTTGTTCATTTTTTGTTTCCCTATTTGTTGTTTATATCCACATACATCCACAGCCACCCACCCACCCACACAGACACACACACACACACACACACACACACACACACACACACCTCATAAATGAAGCCTGGGCAAGCAAGTTAGGGCTGGCCTTCCTCTCCACATTTTGTCCTCGGGACCTAGCCCACCTCTGGCACACCGGACTCCAGAAATATTGGTGACCACTCACTGACCTTGGTGACCTCATGTCATTCCAGACCATCAGATAGCGGCTCTCCATGTCCCTCTGCAGCTGCCCAGTGCCTCCCCTGAGCTCCATTCATATACATCCAAGGTCGCAAGGAGAGAGCCCTTGGGGCTAGAGAGTCCCCCACTCCGGCCTGTGCCGGCCTCCAGGAGTGAGGCCGGATGCCCCCGGTGGTCCATCTGCAAGAAGCTGTCCCGCCAATGCTCTTCCAGCAAGCCTTCCAGACTGCCGCCATGGTCCTTACTTAGGACAAGGGGCTCCTCCCTTAGGCTCCCCCACCATGGAACAGCCTTTTCCACCTCTTCGCAGGCCACAAGGAAGTGGGTCTCCTTCCTTGACAGTCCCCCCGCCCTCTTGACCCTGACTCCGAAGGGCTCCCTCCTGCCCCAGCCCAACCTGCCAGGGACTTAGGGCTGCTTCCAGAAACCAGGTCCTGCCCTGCCAGGACCCAAGATTGGGCCTCAAGGAGACTGTTTTCCAGAAGCTGCGAGGCCAAGGGTGGCTCCCTCAGAAACCATCCGCCACTGGGTGAGCTAGCTGAAAGGGGCTCCTTTCCCCTGAAGCCTGCTCTTCTCAAGTCTTCTCAAAGAAGGCAGGAGGGGGTTGGTGCAGAAGGCCAAACAATCCCCTCTCCAGGGTTCCCGGAGCCAAACAAAAGATCCCATTGAGGTCCCCAGACTTGTCCACGACCTAGGGTCAGGCCTGGCCACCCCCTCCTTGCTGTGCCTCAAAGCCTACTCTACCCTCCTCCCTCCTGTAAGTGACCCCAGATGGCCCCGTCCCAGACCCAGGGCCTGGAAGCCTGAGCGACAGCTCCTAGCTGCCAGCCAGGTCGTGGCCGAATGGGACACAGGGCCCTGCTCGCGGGAGGAGGGCACAAGAGCCTCTGCACCCAGCAAAGCCCATGCGTTTGCCAGTGAGATGCGGCCAGACTCAGAGCTGGAAGCTCCCCACAAGCCAAGGGTTGTCCCCTGTCCCCACTGCCTGGCCTCAGGCCAAGGGAAGAAGGGCGAGAGTCAGGAGTGGTCAGTTTGCCTTCCTCAGCCTGCTGGAGCCAGGCTTGCCTGCCTCAGCTTATCCAAAGGGAACTGGGGAGCGCCCGCCTCCAACGAGATTCCCCCATGGGACTGCGACAGGGACCAACCCCAGGGCAGTCCGAGCAGGGCATCCATAGCAGCCTTCCCGTGTCACGACTGGGAAGAGACGCTGGGAAGGGCTCAGAACAAGGAGGGCAAGGGTTCCCGGAGCCATGCACAGCTATGACAGCGATGTAGGGTGTCTGGGAGCCACAGGACAGCCTTGTCCCCGATGGAATGGGCAGCTAGGAGACAAAAGAGGAGCCCAAGGGCCTGGGAGGGAGGCCTGGAACGGAACGCCCCTCCCACCCACAGTACAGAACCACAGTGCCACGTAGGTGCCCTGGGGAGGATGGGCTGGCTGCAGGGCTGGCTGCAGGGCCAGCTGGGCCTGCCCGGCCTGGGTTGCAATTGCCCCCCTTCTCCCTCCAGACACATTCCTGCCCAACCCCCTCCCACTCTCCCCAAACACACTTTCTTGTCAGACACAAAGACCACAAACGCTGTATGACTCCACTCAGGCGAAAGCTCCGGGACAGGCACACCCACACGGCCAGCGGACTAGGGGGTGCCAGGGGCTGGGGGAGACCGCTAATGGGCACGGGTTCTCCTTCTGGGGAGTTGGAAATATTCTAGAACTAGAGATGATGGTTGCAGAACATTATGAATGCACTAAATACCCCTGAATTGTACATTTTTGAATGGCCACAATGGTGAACTTTATTGAACTCAAAAAAGGTTTTTTTCAAACAAAACACGCTGCAGGTACTCCGACTCTGACACGTACATTTCTTTATCTTAAAAGAAAAACACAGTGAACGATGACATCAGGGGCAGGGGTAGGTCGGTCACTTCACGGGAGGGGGAGCCGGGCACCTGTTGCCCAGGAGGCCCAGGGGGTGGGGAGGCTGGTGGGAACCGGGGAGCCGAGCCTGCTCCACCTCTGCATTCACCGGATCTAGTGTGAGGACGAGGAGACAGAGAAAGGAGGCCGAGCTGAGCAGGGTGGGCCGGCCCGTTGACTGTTCCCCTAGCAGGCCAGGCCAGCTCCCACCCCCCGGCCAAGCACCAGGGCTCCCTCAGAGGGGCCTCCTCACCGTGTACTTGTCCCACTTCTTCTCGGGGTCGTAAGGCTCCCAGCGGCTGGCGGGGAAGATGTGCTTGTTCTTCTCGTACCAGCTCCTGAGCACCACCTTGCCCGCGTGTGACTAAGGGAGGAGGGCCAGGCCTTGTGGCTCAGGGCCGCCTAGGCACCTGGCTTCTCCGCTTGTCCTTCCCTCCACTGCTCCTCCCTCTCACGGCCCAGCACCCCTGCACCGCTGTACCTCGTCCTTCTCCACAGTGGCGTCACTGAGCAGCCGCACGTCATCATGAACGTCGAAGTTAAAGAGGGGCCCTGCAATGGAGAGGCAGCCATTCCACCCTCAGGCTGCTGCCAAGTTACTGGGGAAGGGGGATGCTGGGCCGGCCGCACTCACCACTCTTCCCTCGAGCCTTGGTCACGATGAAATCGTAGAAGCTGTGGTGCTAAAGCCAGGGACAGAAAAGCCATGGCTGATGACCCATCTCAGTCTCTCCCACCCGCCCGCTGGCCCGCAGGCTGGACGCAGGCCCAGCTCCGCACATGGCGGCCCCCACCCCAGCCCACGCCAAAGACCCAGAGCAGAGCGGAGACTGTCCTGAGAAGCCCCCAGGCATGCCAAAGCCTCCCGCCCCTCCCACTGCCACCCTGCCCAGGGCTTCGGGGAGAGAGGAGACTCACGTGGGGTATGATTAGGTCCTCTTTGATGTACATGAGCTGCTCCACCCCTGCCGACCTGAGAGAGAAAGGCAGGAGGGCGCGGAAGGATGAGGAAGCAGCCAGCCAAGGAGACGGGCGCCGGAGCTGGGAGCAGCCCCGAATGCTCTGAGGTTCGGTGAGCCCAGCACCGGCGCCCACCGTTCTCCACCTCTGGGCGAAAGAGCTAAGGACGACGCTCCCACCTGAACTGCGTATGGCGAGAGGGATGGAGAGAGGACCCTGGCCCTCTTGTTGGGAATGCAGTGCCAGCACGCCACCTTCCTACCCAGGGAGGAGTCGTCCTGATACGTGCGCCACAGGCAGCAGCCACCACTGGTATCAGGGCCGGGACTGCAGGCTCCAGATGCACATGCGTGCGCGTGCACACGCACACACACACACACACGCGCACACACACTCCTTCACGTGCACAAACACCCACCTGAGCTCACTGAAGTCTTTGCGCAGGATCTCGAGTGCCTTCTGCAGGAACTGCTGCATCGTGTTGCCTTTCTTCATCTGCACGAGTGGGTCCAAGAGCCGCCAACCAGGACACCAAGGAGTTGGGAGGGGGAGATGGTGATGGGCTCTCGAGAAGGCCTGGAGGCCCGTGCTAGGGTCCCCAGAGCCCTCGCTACCCCACAGGTGGCTGGGCCCTCTTCCCTGCTCTTCCCAGGGGCCACCCGCATGAAGGGGCCTGCGGCCTCCCCAAGTTAGGATTAAAGCTCTTCCTGAATCCGAGGGGCACTGGGAATGGGGTGCAGCCCACCCCCACTGCCCACCTTGACTGTTCGCCGGTGCCCAGAGCCATCCCAGTAACTGAAGGTGATTTCAATCTCCTCGCCTACAAAGCAAAGTGTCACGCAGCCTCCAGAACCAGGTGTCCCTCCCCCCCCGCAAGCCTCCAGCCCCAGCCACCCGCTGCCCCAGCACCCCAGGTGGGCCACGCGGTCCCACTTGGCAAGCACTCACTCTTGATCTTCTCCTGCTTGGCTTCCCATTCTTGTCGCAGCTCTTCCCGGAGCCGATTCTCCTCCTCCTGGGACAGGAGACAGGTACAGGAGGGAGGCACAAGGCACTCGGGGGACATGCAGGGCCCTGCTCCCTGAGCAAAAGCCTCTGCCAAGATCAGTGCTAGGGTCAGGCTGCCTTTACCTCACGGTCTCGGTCAGGCAAAAAGCTTGTGTCCACATCTGGGTTCTTCCCCAATTTCCTCTTCTTCGTAGTGATCTCTGAAGCTAAAGGAAACATAGGAGTCAGCGGCATGATGGCCCCTGCCTACAGGACACCCCGGACCTTTGTCGCTCAGACCTCAGCTCAAATGCCACCTCCTCGGAGACCTCCTGGACCGTCCTGGCTGGGACGCGCTGCCCTCTGCTCTCAGCCACGGCTGCCAGCACCGTCCTCTTCTCAGTACCTATGGTGACCTAAAAGGCGCCCTTGCCAAAGGCCTTCACCTTGGTCTCCACGGCCAGAACCTGGACAGGAGACCGAGCACTGCGTTCTTCTCCCAGTGGCTGTGACCTGGAGTACCTCGGAGGACTTAAGGCATCGGTGCCAGCGCCGGAGGGGGCAAAGGCTCCTTTGTGCTGGAGAGACAGGGCACCTGCAGAGGGGCGGGTGCTTGCGGGACAACCCCGTGCCAGGAGCTGTGCTCGGCATGGTTATACGTCTGATGTCTCTAATCCTAAAGGGGCATGCTGTTTCTTTCTCCCACGAGGAATCTGAAGCCCAAAGTCCCACGACTACTAAGACCAGAGCCAGCAGGGAGAAGAGAAGGACGGCCAGCTTTGCCGGCATCCTGGACTCTGGGCCGAGGTTTCTCCAATTAGGACATGGATAACTAGAATGGTGGCTTTCCAACTTGCCAGTGTCGGCCCCTGTGAACACTCTGACACGTTGCCAAGGACCCCAGCGAGCTCTTGTCTAAGGGATTGTGGACATCAATATTCACCAAATTAGAAATTAAGCCTGAGAAACGCCAAAGACTCCAGGACAGAAAAGCAAGCACTCTGCTAGCTGGTGGAGTGATGTCATCACGTCACATGGCTTCTGCAAAACTCCAATGCACGCTCATGAAAGAACCGGAATGCAAAAAGCCAAAGATGTCTTTGTATAATTAAAAAAATGTTCTTGACCTTGCTTACCTCCAAAAGGGCCTCGGAGACCCCCAGGGACCCTGAAGCACCCTTTAGGAACTGTGGAGCAGGAGGCAAGCCTGCACTCCAGCCTCCTGCTCCAGGGATGGGGGTCCAGAGACTAGCTGCACATCAGAGTCACCAGAGGGCTTTAAAAAAATCCTACGCCAGCACCACATCACCAGGCCCCTGAAACAAAGCCTCTAGGGTGAGGGAAGCCCCCACGAAGCCCCAGTGACACACAGTGAGGTTCACAGCCTTCCCCCAGATCTGTGCTGTGCAAAATGGTGGCCCCTGCCACATAGAAGCATAGCTTGTACAACATGTCACTAAACACTTACTACCAAATAGTACTGAAATTAACTGCACCTGTTTATTTTCACATGTTTTACTATGGTCCCTAGAACATACAAAACTCCAGGAGGCTCACAGGCTTCCTCCTGACCACATCAGCCACTCCCCTCAAAGCCATCATACCCGGCCTGTCGCCACACCAAGCAGCACCATCCAGCACCATTCCTTGGCCATCAGGCTTTCTAGAGCAGCCCAGACCTGCCACCTCGTCCTCCCAATCCTCAAATGTGTCTATGCCTGCCGCTCTACTTCTGGGTGCACTCAGCAATCAACTCCACGTGTTTCCCTACCTGTCTCTCTGGCCACTAATGAAATACCCGCATCCTGAAGGCCCGACTCAGCTGATCCCCGTGGGACACATTCCCTGGGCCCTGGCCTGGCCCGGGCCCTGGCAGGGTGCATGCTAACCTGTGTGACTCTGATGAGAGGACAGCTTGTCGGTCTGCCTCAGCCCTGGCCCAGCCTGGAGCAGATGCATAACACACAGGGTCCCCATGTTGGCTTTGTCCTTGCTCCCCGGCCTCCCCAATTTGTCCCTCTGACTCCTTGTCCCCTTGGCTGAGAACTGCATTGTCCAATTAGTAGCCACTGAGTTTCTGTGCCTATGTCAATTTACATAGAAATTAATCAAACTGAATTTAACAACCTCATGCCCCAGTCAGGAGCCACATGCTCAGTGGCCACCTGGAAGCGCAGACACGTACACGTCCATCATCACGGAAAGTGCTACCAGCCAGCCTAGTCTAGACCATTCTCTCCTCTCCTCGGTCCATCCTTCATGGCACACACAGCAGCTCGCCCTGGCAGGCTCTCGCACCGAAGACCCCACACCCCTGCCCAGGGGATGTACGCCTGGCTCTGACTCACTCTGCTGCTGAAGGCGAGCCCCCACCCCAATTCAGCTTTGCACACACTGCAGACTTGGCTCTTTCCCTCCTGCCCTGACGTGTGAGGTTGGGGACCACGAGCACAGTGGGCAATCAAGGCTGGGTGGTGGATGTTCACTCTAGAGCTAGAAACCCGGGAAAGAAGGCTGCAGGCACCCTCCCTGGTGCCCCAAGCCTACCCTCACCTTCCCTTTCCAGCTCCTCTTCGTACATGGCCATCTCCTCCTCTTCCTCGCCTGCTTCCTCCTCTTCCTCCAGGGTAAAGGACAGGCTGGAGATCTTCCGCTTGGCCTCCTTCTTGCGCTCCTTCTCTCGCAGCTTCTCCAGCTTCCTGCCAAGGTATGGACAGCCATCATGTACCATGTCCCCACCCCATGACCCATTCCCTGACCCACAGCCACTTGTGTGTTCAGCATGGGGCCCACGTGGTACAGACCCTGAGGAGTCCTACTATCCTGGGTCACTTCAAGCTCACGGGCAGGGTTCTGATTATGACACAAAGATTTCCCATTTAAGGTTCAGGAACACCCTGACCTGACCCCAAGCACTAGCTACGTCTCAAGGGGAGGGCTGTGGGTGGGGACAAGAGGACCCACAGCTGCAGCTCCTTGGACTGCTCCTTCTTGGCCAGCTGCTTCTCCCGCTCTTTTACCAGTGCCTCCTGTTTGGCCTTCATGTCATTCAGGGTCACAAGTCCTGCGAGGCAAGGAGACATAGGAGTAAGGGTCGGTCAGCATGGAGCCAGCGAAGCAACAGGTGTCTGGGTCCAGGACAGGGTGGCAGGCGCTTTGCTCACCCACAGTACTGGACTTGAGCTCCGCCTCCACGGCGTCGTAGTGAGCAGAGAACTTCTTGTCAATGTTGGACTTCATTATGTTCTCCTGTCGGGGAGGGAGAGCAGCGGTGAGGGCCACCCATCACCCCACCGTGGAAGTGAGGGCCCTGGACCTGGGTTCTAGTCCAGTTCTGCCCCAGGCCTCACAATGCGATCTTGGGAAAAAAACATGTCCCCTCTCCTTAGTTGATGGAAGGTTCCACAAAGGCTGAGAGGGGCTCTTTCAGTGCTGAAGGAGCCAAATGGGGTCATTTCCTTGTGACTTCTGAACTGCTCTGGCCCCTCCATGCCTCCCAATGGGGAACAGAGCTCCCCCAGCAGTCTGGAGTCACGGGCTCTGCCGGCCTTTGCCATTTTTCATACCCAGCCTTTAAGCTGAAGCTCTGGAGACCCAAGCCAAGGGGTGACAGGAGAGAGTGGCCAGGAGGCCTAGACCCTCACTGAGCAATGTTGCTCCCTCCCTGCTCCAGATGTTACTAAGCTTCCCATGAGGCCTCCTTACTCCAGCCCAGCCCCATCCCAATAGGTCTCCCTCTGGCCAGCGGCCTCCAGAGATGGCCAGCTGAGAAATGTACCTGTGGCTGGCCAGAGAGTGGGCACTGGGACGGCAGGGCCAGATGAGCATCAACTGGGGCCACTTCCTTAGGCCTGGCTTCCACAGTACCTGCTCTCCCCTTGCGCTCTGAGTCCACGCTCTTCCAGAGTCTCCCGCAAAGGCCCAGGCGGAGGACTCCTTCCTACCTGACTGCCCATCGCACTCGCTAAAGCCCTTTAGGAACCACTAGCACCTCTGATGCTCGTGCACGCTTTTGTTGCGGCATAAAGGGCTCTGGAGTGAGCCTCCAGGTGATTGGCCGAGACCCGAGGGGCTTGCCCTTCCCAGTATCCAATGGCTCTGTGCAGAGACCTCGCTCTCAGGGATGAGAGGCCAAAGCCAGGATGCTTTGTGCCCGCGAGGGGCGCTCCAATGGGACCGACCGTTAAAACCGCTGATTGTGGCTCCCTCAAGCGGGAGGCTTGTCGCGAGCTAGCTCGGCACAGCCTTCTGAGCCCATTTTACAGATGATCAGACTCGCCGGCTCGTTTCTGCCTCTCGCTGGAGGTCAGGGAGCAAGGGTCCCGCCCCGGCTCGCCGCCGGTGCTCTATGCCTGCCGCCCGGGGACGCGCAGGGCCCCAGGGGGTCCGGGCAGTGGGCAGCGCGCATGTTTCCAGGCTCCCCGGCCTGGTTCGCACCTCAGCGATCCGCTGCTTCATCTGCTCCATCTGCTCGCGCTGCTTCTCCCGCTTCTTCATCAGGTGCATGGCGCGGCCCGCCTCGCTCGCGGCACCCTTGTACTGAGCCATGGTGGTGGCGGCCGCGGCAGCAGCAGAGGTAACAGCGACAACAACTCGGCTGAGTCTCAGAAACCACGACGCCGCGGTCCGTGCAGTCAGCAGACGCCCACACTGACGTCAGCCGCTAGGAGACGCGCGGGCGTCCAGCCCCGCCCCAGCCACGTGACCGCCCCGACAGACAGCCCCGCCCCTACAGGCCTGGGGTACCCTGTGCTCGCAGTCCGCCATCCCCCGAGCCCTCGTGCCCACTCCTTCGGTTCCCCGTTAACTCCAGGACCAAGCCTGGGTCCCCACTCCTACTGCCTCCTGTTGACTCCAAGGCTGGGCCTCTGAGCCCTCCACTTCGATGTTGACCCCCCCCAAGGCCAGACACCCCTCTCCCCTTGCTGCCTCCCAGGGTGAGGCCTCCTTAATTACCCCTGCTTCCACCGGTTTGACCCTGATCCAAGACCGAGCCACAGTCCCCATTTCCTCAGACCGTGAGGCTGGGCCTGGGTCCCCTCAGAGTCCTCCTTGACCTGGAGGCAGAGGCCCAGCTCCCTCTTCATCCCCAACCCAGGCAAGACCCCTTTCCCTGGTTCCTTCACGTTGACACCCCAAGGGTTGCAGTCCTGGTGCCAGCACTAAACCACTGGGTGGTTCTGGGCAGGTCGATGTGACCTGTTTCCTCTGTATAGGCCCTTTCAGTTCAGGAGCTCTGTATTTCCCTGAAGAAAGTGACCCTTTTACATGTATTAGTAGCCAAGCTAAACCAGTCTGACTCAGACAGGGACAGAATGATAGCCCAGGAAAACAAAACCCCACCCAGGGCCCAGCTTCTGGAGAATAAAACTAAAGATGTGGACTCAGGTTTCAACACAGTTTTATTGGGAGCTTTTGTTTTCTGTGAAATACACTAGAGGTTGGGGAAGGGCACACATTCACTTTTCAATATAAGGGTTTCCCACCACTAAGGGAAAGGCATGGGGCGGGGTACACAGGGTCTGGAGCCATTTTCCCACCTCCTTCTGCTTTGTTCACATTTTTTTCTCTCAGCAAGTACCAGAGGACACAAACAAAAACAAGAAAACAAAAGGGCAAGATCATTCTCCAACGGGGCCACACCCAAGCCCTCTTCCCTCCCAGGCTACCCAGTTGGCCAGGGGAGCTGCTCCACAGCCCCAGGCCTCACCAGCAGCCATGGAGGGAGGAGCGCTCCCTTCTCAGACATGGGGGGCAGAAGTTAATAAATTAGAATAAATTAACGGGGGGGGGAATGCAACTTTGTGCTGGGAGGGCCCCTTCTCTCCAACACACAAGAGAGTTGGTGGGGGGAGGCAGGGGGCATCTCCAAAGGCCACTACAGTAGGGGTAAGGGCAGTGGGGGCAGAAGTCAGCTTTTCCTCCACGTTCTTCCCAGACAGAGCAGAAGAATTATAAGTGGGCGGGGGGGGGGGGGAGAGACACACAAGGAGAGGAACCCTCTTTTCCCAGGATAAGGAAGGGCCGAGAAAGAGGATGCTATCCAAACCCCCCCTCCCAAACCAACGCTAAGGTTAAGGATTTGGTCAGTGAATCAATGAGGTGGATGACAGGAATGTGGTAGGGAAAGCAGAGAATGCTGAAAATAGGGGTGCTTGATCACGCCCATTTCCCCAGCCCTGGAGAATAGACACAGATGTGGGGAGAGGGCACCCGGGGCTGAGGGTCAGCAATCACTGGTCAGCTTCTCCAAAGACATCGTTCTGTTTGCGCTTCATGTTCTCAAAGTCAAAGGCGGAGCCTGCCATGCGCTTGTAGATGTCTTTGATGTCATTGCAAGTTGTCTCGAAGTGTGTGGTGGCATCATAGGAGCAGGAACAGAACACCTGAAAACAGCCGGAGCCGGGGCCCAGAGTGAGTTGGGCAGGGGCCCTGGGCAGGCAGCCAGGAGCCGGGGCCGGGACAGGCTGCTTACCTGGCTCTCAGAACCGTCATCGATGGGCTCATACAAGTCACTGATGGCCACAAACCTGAGGAGAAGATGGAGAAGGGGACAGGCCTCACAACCAGCCTTTCCCTCCCTGGTCCCTGTCTCCCAGTCCACCAGCTCCTCAACTCCCTTCCTTCCCCTAGCCCCTCACTTCTGGTCAATGGGCTCCAGTAGCTCCAGGGCTGGTTCAACCTCCTTTTCAGGCTCCGCGGTCTCCACTGTGGTGCTGGCGATGGCGATGTACTTGCCCTGAGCAGCCACGTTGTGTGCGTAGGAGATCATGCACACGTAGATGTCTGTCCGGAGGTATGGCTCAATTAACTCAGACATAGAAAGGGCTCCCCGAGGCTAGGCTCGGTTTGGGCCTGCCTGCCCCTCCCTAGCCCCAACAGAAGGCAGTATTCAAAGCTGCCACCCTCATGGAGAAGAGTCCAAGCCACCCAATCCCTAGAGCCCCAAGTCATGCAGACTATGATGTGGGTCCCTGTTCTTCCATGGAAGGATCAGGCAGAGAGCCCCAAGGCTGATGGGAAGAGGTAGAGTCACCCCAAAGACAACACACTGGAAGAAGTCACATGGGGCTTGGCCTACCTGACTTCCTGTTGACCTGGTTCTGGGGGATGATAATTTGGCAAGAGTTGGCATCGTTGGTGTTCTTGATGGGGTGGCTGAGAATACAGATGATGCGGATAACCTGGCCAGCCTTCCGCACACGGTCTGGAATGTAGCTGGGGTCACAGATCAGCTGCTTGCATCGGGCCACCTACAAAAGCACCAGAAAGCCTTGTCCCTATCCAATCACCCCCCACTAGGTGGCTGTGGGGATGGAGTCACAGCTAGGGCTGGCAGTTCCAGCAGGTAAGGTGCTCCTCTGGGCTGTCACCACGGCCCCTCCTCTAGCGTACAGCTTCAGCTATACCTCAGGGAGGTACGCCCCAATACGAAGAGCTGGGCAACCCCCTCTGCCGAGACACTGATCAGGAACACTACCTGGACCATGGACACAGCACATGGGCTTTGAGAGATACCTCTCGCCAATAGGAAGGGTCACGAAGACTTCTCTTGGAGCCCCAAGGCCATCAGAGCTGAGGAGCAGCAAACCCAGCAGAGCCAGGGTCACTGGGAAAAGGGCCTCCAAGGAGGGGAACAAGCCTCACCCAGACCATCATGACTGCACTGTGGAGGCTCACCTCTCCCTCAGACTTCACACCCACCACCTTGCCATTCTCCATGATGATGTCGTCCACAGGCTTGTTCAGCATATATGTCCCCCCGTAGATGGCACTCAATCTGCGGTGGGGAGAGTGATGGTAAAGTCCCCCACCCAGGAGAGATGAGGACCAGTGCCACTGCACCCTCCTCCCATCAGCACTGGGGTGCAAAGGAGGCTGCCTTGGGCAGGCAGAGTTCAGGAGACCCAGTGATTCTTCCCAGCTTTGTCACCCAGAGTATCCTGCAAAGAACTAGCATAGGGGTGGCATGAGGGCATGGCTCCTCATGGAAATGGTCTGGCAAACAAAAAGAAAGCTTCTGGAGAAGCCAACTCAAGGCCCCAAGGCCCCCGATCCAGTCCTAGTGCTGCCTGACTCAGGCCAGGAACTGAGCAAGACCCATCTTTGGTGGTCTAGCTCTTCAGCCCTACACTTCAGCACACTACTGTGGTGCCCCATCTCCCAAGGAAGGTGCAAAGTGAGTGAAGGACGCCACAGGAAAGTACAAAGTGCTACAGAAATGCTCAACAGGGCCATTCCGGCCCTTGGCCTTAGTCCTATGCAGTACTGCCAACTGAAAGAAGCCACGCCCTTACCTTGCAAAGCCCTGAGGCAGCTCGCCAAGGCCATAAAGTGGGTATAAATATGGGCTCTTGCCATACCGGGCCAGGGACTCGCTGTACAACTTGATGCGGTTGATGGTCTCAAGACAAGGCTGGTCAAGGTAACTGCAGGGACAGGGTCAGGAGGAGAAGCTCTAATAGCAGCACCCCTGACTCCCCGCTCCTGATCCAAGCATCAGGTCAGCATTCCCCCCACCCTCCATGGCCTGGGGAAGGCTATGGATTAAACACAGGAAAGGAACAGAAAAGGCCACAGGCGAGTGTGTGACTGAGTCCAGGAGATGTGCAGGGTGGGCCGAGGGAGCAGGAGTGAACAGGGCCAGGGCCAGGGGTCAGTTTGCCATGCCAGCTTCCCCTCACTCATCAGTGCGGTAGAGCGCCAGGGCGTGGCCAGTGAAATCGATGACGTCCTGGCCCAGGTCAAACTTCCGGTAGACTTCGCGCATACTGGTGCTCTGGGGATCGACGCCCTCGAAGGTCTTGGCATCGTTCTCATCAAAGTTGGCCACAAACACCAGGAACTTGCGGAAGCGCCGTTTCTCAAACATACCCATCAGATCTGAGGAGGCGATGCAAGGGGAGCCTTCGCACCGCAGAACCTCTCCTTCCCACTATGTAGGCCAAAAAGCGGCTGCCCCAGCTCTCAGCCACGTTCCCTTGCTCATCACCCTGTGACCTGACATTAACTCCCCCGCTCTTCTTGGCCTCAGTTTCCCCATTTGTACAAAGAGGAGGTTGGGCTGGACAGGCTTTGAAGGCCCTCCCGGCTCTGACGCTGGGGGATGTTTCACTGGTCAGGTGGAGTCCCAGTCAAAGGCTAAAGTCCTTCAAGAATGATACCCCTCCACACCCCTGCGTGTGGACTTCCCTCCCGGCAACCAGTGTGAGGCCACGGCTCAAGGCAGTACGGGGAAGACAGCAAGGGGGCTTCTGGTACCGCACGGGGAATGCGACTTTAGGCAAGGGGCACCATGCTCTGGGTGACTACCCTGTCCCCATGATTCTCTGGCTCAGGGGACCCACACTCACTGGAAGCCAAGGCTTCGGTCTCCGTGGACGGCACTTTATAGATCTTGCCCCCCTTGTAGACAAAGCTGCCCTCCACTACCTTGAAGTCGAGGTAGCGAGTCACCTCTGTATACAGCAGCATCTTCACCAGCTGCCCTGCAGGGCGGTGACGGAAAGGCAACAACGTCAGCATGGCTCCATCCAGAAGCTCTACCTGCTCTGGCTGCCTCTTCTACGGGAGCCTAACCCTCCTCTGGTCATCGCAAGCACCCCCCACAATACCTCATTCATCTCCCTCACCATTGGCCATGAGGAATTTGGGGATCAGGTCAACATTCCAGTCTCGACCACGGCCCATCGACTCAGGGGGCCCCTCCAGCAACTGAAAACGCTTATACAGCTGCAAGCAGGAGGAAGAGAAAGAGGCACCTCAAAGACCACCCCTCCCTCCCCCAACCCCCCACCCAGAAAGCCTGGGGACTGCTTCAGTGCCCTCCCTATGTGAGAGGGTAACAAGGGACAGGCCTGGGCCGGGGGGGGGGGCTCACCTCCTCCAGGGGTGTGATGGAGGAGCTCTCGCCCCCATAGTAGGGGTTCCGGTCCATGTGCAGTACCTTCTTCCCATTCACGGACATGATGCCCGACAGGATGCATTCCTGGCAAAGGGGCACATTCGCATGCTCCCACCTGCCCACGTTCCCACCAGCAGCCCCGATTTGTTCCCCACTCCAACCTGGAGAGCAGAGCAGTGCTACAAGGTCTCTGCCCCAGTGGACAGCTCCTTCCTCCCCACGCTGGTCAGCTCGCCTAAAACTGGAGGCCAGAGCCGCATCTGTCTCCTTTATAACCTTGCTGGGCAAGGAGGTAAAGAAGAGAAATAACGGAGACGTGGAGGCAAGTGTCCAGCTGACACAGGGATGGTCTTCCAGTGACAACCACACCAAGAAAATCCTCTATCTATCTATCTACATAGAGTCGCGGAAAAAGACAGATAAGACACAACGAGCCACAAGGGAGACCCAGCTGGTCAGAGAACGGCCCCTAGAGATGAGACACGGTCCTGGGATGGCAGGCCCCACCCTGGGCTGTTCGGTCCTCCAAGTTGCCCCTGACCCTGAGCCGTCCCGCCCGGCTGCGGGGAGGGGCTTCTGAGCCCCGACTCGGGGAGATGAGTCTCTCAGGGGAGCGGCCCAACGGGGTTTAAGGGAAGGGGGAAAATAAACACCCTCACCAGTCACTGTCATCAGCCCAAGGACAAAGGCTGCAGACACTACTCAGCCTCAGGTCTCCATGGGAAACCGGGGTGGGGTAGCGGGAATGTAGTCACTGCCCCCACTGCTGCTACTTCTGGAACATTCCCTGGGTCTCCGGGGCCCCGTAAAAGGCCGGGGGTGCTGGATGAGGGCCCCTGGCGAAGCCCCCGACCCGTGGTCCTTCATCCCCACCGGGATTAACGCAAGATGGGAAGGGATGCTGGATGGGTGTCGGGGTGCGGGAGATGGGCGGAGGCAGGGGAGCACTGTGGGGTATCGGGCCGAGTGGGTGTGCATTCTCCGGCCCAGCAGGCCTGGGTGGGGAGGACGCAAAGGGCCGGCGGTAGGGGCTGGGGGAGTCGAGGGGACGGAAAAGAAGGGGGTCGCTTCTTGGAGATGCGGCCACAGTGGAGAGTAGAGGCGACATCGCGAGGGGAATGGGCACGGGGCTGTTTTTCTGGGGGACCCAAGCGCCGCGGATGGCAGTGATGGGAGGATGGGGTCGGGGGCGGCAGAGCTGAGGGGAGGAGGGGACAGTGCAAGACCCCGGGCGCCTGACGCCGCACTTACGGTCAGGCCGGTGCCCAGCACGATCACATCGTATTCCTCATCCATGGTCAGGCCTCGGTGCCAGCGCCGTGGGCTCCTCCTCCTCCTTCACCACAGCCGCCGCTGCCGCCGCACTGGACCAAAGATGGCGGCGTGCCGGCCGCCGCCCGACCCCTCCGCCGCGTCAAAGAGTCCCGGCCCCTCCCCGCACCCCGCCGCGCCCGGCCGCGGCCACCGCCTCCCAGGCTCGCGTCCCGGAAGCGCTGCCAGGACCCGGGTCTCAGCACCAGCAAGGCCTCGCGGGCGGCGCCGCTTTCCGAGAGCCGGGAGGGAAGTGGGGCGGGGATGGCCGGTGCTGCGGCCGCGGGATCCGTGCGCGGGAGCCGCGCGCTCCCGCCCCGCCCCTCGGGAGAATCTGCGCGGCCCCGAGGGCCAGGCGCGCGCCGCTGCGGCAGCCAGGGGTGGCCCCCTCGACACAGGAGCGCAGCCATTGTCACGACCGTCTCCCCCAGGCGCTGACCGCCCACGCGCTGCAGCCCCCGCCCTCCACTAGCCGCTTAGGGGCCCAGCTTGTTAAGACCCTCCGCTCTCCCCCTGGCTCCCTGGGAGGCAGTGCGCAGGACTCCGTCAGGCATTCCCGCCTCCGCTGGGCCAGCTGCAACCTCTCCCGCAGCCCTCAGCCAAGCGCATCCTTCACATCCAGGGCAGAAATGAGTGACACGAGGCCGAAGCGTGGCGACCCGTCTTTATTTTATTAGGAAGGAAACCCACCGAGCATCCCGGCTCCTACCCAGCGTTCCTGGCAGAAACCTGCCAGGAACCCAGTGAGCACACTCAGCCCACCTGCGTGGACGGTCCCTTCCTTCTCAAGCCACAGAAATAAACCCCAGTGTACTGCTTATTGTTAGCACATCATCACCAAAAAACAATACCAGCCAAGCGCGACAGACAGTTATATAGTGCTTCCACCCCACCCCCCAACTCAGGGAATCTCCAGCTCCTGGTTGCTGCAAGAAGCCCCCATAAAGCCTAGGGGAGGCGCTTGGCCACACAAAAGCACTATAAACAGCAAGGGGTGAAGGTGGAGAGATGAAAATAAATAAGGAGAAAGGGAAAGGAGGAGGGGGCCCTAGAATTCATATCCCCTCCTTTCATAATCACTGTGTCTGGGAGATTTGTCTACTAACTACGCAGAATATGTACACCTTATTGGTAGAGATGGGGGGGTGGGTAGCCTCAGGGAAGTCCCTCACAGGTTGAACAGGAAGCAAGACAGACTGAGGGGAACTGGGGGTTCATGCTATGGAAGTCGGGAAGCCCTTCGGTCCAGCATGCCTCGAGGTGAGAAAGCCACAACTGGACACCATCACACCCTCAATCCTCCATGGGCACAGGGTCACACGATTTGGGTCAAAGTGATGGTGGGGCCCTTGTGATCATCAAAGCGGTCCATGGTCTTGAGGCTCAGGATCATGTGCAGGCCATAGGTGAAGATGAAAAGCATGAACAAGGAGGTGAGCAGCCCCATCCAGATGCCCGGGGAGAAGAAGCCAGCACAGTCGCTGGCGTAGGAGAACTGCTCGCCCGTCACGTTGAAGGCCTGGATCTGGGGGACAGAAAGGACCATGTGGCTCCACAAAGGAGGAGGCCCAGTAAGGGCTGGAGTTCTGGGTTAGTGGGTAGTCCAGATCTCCTGGGATGGGAACACCATGGGAAGGGACTCTGGACCACATTCCTGAGCCCAATTGATGCTGAGACTTCAAGCCTCTGCCCCCTCCCCTCTCTACCAGGACCATGCTACCTCTGGCCTGGGTTCCTCCCTGCTCCCTACCTGGAAGTCCTGAAGAGTCATCTGCCAGAGAGAGGGCTGCGTGTCAGGCACAAGGATATTGCCATTGTCACTATGAGTGCTGACGTACTGGCAGTGGAAGGAGTAGATGCTGGGCCCTGTGATCTGGGAGGCATTGAAGTAGACTACAGAGCCATTGCCGTGGATTTCAAGGCGCTCCATGGTAAACCAGTTCCGGGCTGACACTGGGTAAAAGCGGTTCGCCAGAATGAATCTGAGGGAGGCCAGAGAGTGTCAGGCAGTTGAGAAAGCCAGAGCCAGGCCAGTCAGCCCACACCTCAACCGCCCCTCAGACTCACTTGAATGTCACCGTGGTACCAAAAAGTTGTTCATAGGTCAGCGCAAGCCTGCAGGGCAGAAGAAAGAGGCAAGTTGTCAGGTTCTAGAAGGGCCTGGAGCATCTTAGGCCAAGTTGCTCGAGTTCGCTCCGACCTAAGCCGCCCAGGTCCTCGCAGCCACCTAAAGAGGCAGTGTCTCATTTAACAAGCTGGGAAAACTGAGACCTTGTCACATTCTAGGTCAGGAACCAGCACTCAGGTCCACCACCTTCAGCTGAAGCCTCCTTCCTCTGGCTCCCCTGAACCTGCTGCCTCTCCTCCTCTCAGCTCCCACTCGGGGTCACTGAGATGCCCAGCTGGGCTTTAGGGGTGAGAGCGGTCTCTCACGCGGGGAGGGTACAGGAGCCCAAGAACTGACTCCAGCCTGGTGTGCGCCCCCGTGCAATCACCTTGAAGCTGCTGAAGGTGGAGGTGTCAGGTTCCCAGGTGACTGGGAAGTATGCACCACCAAGGTCCCAGCCAAGGACTAGAGGGCATGGGGAAGCAGAACTCTGAGCAACCTCTACTCCAAGAGCCTTCCACCAGCCTCACCCCATGACACCACCAGCACCCCGTAGTGCACACCCCCCAACACATACGCCCACCCTCAGTGGCAGGTACTTTGCCCTTACACGGCAAAGGAGTCATTCCAGAAGGAGCCAGCCAGGCTGAACCTCTGGAGGTTAAAGGTGATGAGGGTCAGGTCCTCCCAGCGTCCCCCGTATGCCACCGAGAAGTTCTGGGCCCAGAACAGGATCCGGGGAGCAGTGTCATTGTAACTCACAGGGGGGTGGATCACAACTGATGCGGGCTGTTTTTGCAGCAGCTGGCGACCTATCCCCCCAGCCACCATGGCTACATCGCGGGTCACCTGCAGAAACAACCCACAAGCCTTCTCTCAACAGCCCTGGGGACAGGCTCCAAACCACGTGGCCTGCCCTCAATGTTGCCCCCAGGCACCCTCTCCACCATCTGTAGTCCCACCGGTCATACTCAGAGGCCCTTCCTACAGGAAGCTTTCCCAGGCTGGCCCCTAAGCCTCTGTGATATTCCTGGTCCCTCTGATTTAGGATCACTTGGACTTACTGTCCAAGTGTACCAGCCCATAAAGCTGCTAAGGCAAGGTGGCGAGCTGCGCCTGAAAGGACTAAGCAGAACTTTACGATTCATATTCATTCCCCGACATCGGCCCAAGAGAGAAGCCAGCTCCCACAGAGGCGCTTCACTAGGAGCCACCCCCCCTCCAGGCCACTCAGCATGCGGCCTCTGCCCACACCCCAGAGCCCCTGCGGAGGGGCACGTACCCTGGAAGGGCGGACCGCCGTGAGGGCCGCTGTGTACGGGACGTCTTCAGACTTGAGTGTGCTCAGCACCTGCCCAATGACCTCATCTGAGGGGCAGTGGGGAGAGCAGAGAACCAGGTCACAGGCAGCTGCTTATAGCAATGCTCCCCACCGCCTGTGAGAAACCATCTGACCTTCACACAGCAGCCAGCAGAGGCAAGAGCGTGCCCTTACACATCCCACATCAGTGCCCTCTTGATGGCGCTCAGTGAGATCACCTCATAGAAGTGGGAACCACCAGATGTCTGCACTGTGAAGTGCCTCCACCCCCCAGCAACTGACATGTCCTCTGTGGTGGGACACTGAGACCCTCAAAGAGCCAGCTCCCATCAATTTTCACTAGTGTTTTCAATTCCTGTTGAGGATCCCCCACAGCAGCTGCTGCTCACCCTGCCCAGCCCCAGCCTCCCCTGCGACACCTGTGGCCTCAGTCACCGACTCCCTAATGCCAAGCCCTAACTAAGGGGAATGAGACAGAAATGTAACAAACGCCAAACCAGTCCACAGTGGGTTCCCGATAACCTTTCCACGGGGAATAACTAGCCTTTCCAACAAAAAGACAAGTTTTCGGAACTGCTTTTTGAAACATCGCTGGTCTATTAAACCCAAAACTATAGGATTCACGCTGCCTGAGCGGAAACTGGCTCCAGAGGCTCCCGCACAGAGGACCCCTAGGTGCCCCGAAACCTCTGCCAGGTAGGGCCCGGCTGGAAAAGGCGAAGCCTGGGGGCCAGCATTTCCCTGCTGAGCTGCCAGTTGCTCCGAGAAGCAGGGGGCCGCCCTGGGAGTGAAAAGGTGCTGAGGAGCTGTGGGCCAGCTCTGAGGCTGAGGGCAGGATGAGGATGAAGAATGTGCACCCTGCCCGACCCCACTCACCGTTGCCTGTGAGGACTTCCCTTGGCGCCATCAGGCCCGAGCTATGGAAGAACAAAAGCGTCAGAGCCAGAGCCCCCACGATCCAAACAGCTTTCCGCCATCCTGGGCCGCACCCCCTCTAGCGTGTCCTCTGCTCCATGCCACTGTCCTTTCCCACTAGTCCTATTCACCTCGCACTCTAGCTGAGGGCTCTGGGAGCCAGCTCACTGTCTCCACACCTTTGCTCAGATCATGGCCCTCCCTACCTAGAAGCCTTTGCCCCTCCCTCCCACTTCACAGTCCTGCTCACGTCCCAGCCACCGGTTGCATGAATGGGTCCTGGCTAGGTGACTTGGCTCCCCACCACCAGAGCCCATGTCCACCTTGTCTCTGGAGGCCCAACAGGTCTAGTGTGGGGACCCTTCCCACCTCTCTGGCCGAACATTGCACCTTCTGGAAGGGCTTCAGAGTTCTGAATGGGAGGATTGTCATCTCTGAGTTATGCTATCAGAGCCCAGAGCCTTGTGGTTGGAGGCTGGGCCATACCTGGCTGTGTAGGGCAGGCGGATGAGCAGCAGGGCCGGGAGGCTGGCATTGAGCTTCAGCTCTCGCAGGGTGGCCAGGTCCACGTGCAAGGGGCTGGCGCCAAGCTTCTCCTGCAGGTAAGTGGTCAGAGTGCTGACTGCATACCAGTCGACGGCAGGAAGCACCAGAGAGGAGGGGGCCAGGTCCAGGGCATTCTGGGGACAGAAGAGAGGTGGGGAATGAGTTAGCAAAAGACCAGTGGACCTGGGCCAGCCCCCCAAAGCTGGCAGCCCTCCTCTGACAAGCCACACCCACACCCACACAGGGGTCTCATTCCAGGTCAGAAAGCAAATGCCCCATGTTCCTGGCCCCTTACACTCAGGCCTTTCTATCCCCCAAATCAGCATCTCTGGTTCCTAAGGGGACAGTTCTCATTGTGCTGGGGGAGGGGTGCAGGACAGCCCCCATGGCCCACAGCTGGGGTAGGATGCTTACCTCCAAGTTAGAAAAGGCGCTGTCCTGCTTGTTTCCAAACACACCTCCATATGCCGTGAAGTCCTCGATGCTCAGCTAGTGGGGAAGCAGGGAAGACACCTCAGAAGGCTGGGCCAGACGAGGGCAGGGGACAGACACCTTCCCTGTGCATGTTACGCAGGGCCAGCAAAATCTCATTTAGAGTCAGATTTGGTCTGGTCTAAAGAGCAAGCAAGGGTGAGTGTGGGAGTGGGGTTTGAGGTGGGGATGGAAGGTTCTTTCTGGTCTTTAGCATCCTCCCGGCAGGGTGAGGGTGAGGGTGAGGAAACATGGAAGGCATTCATGGGGTTTGGAGGAAATCTGCAGGCAGCTGACTTGTGGTAACCTCAGGAGTAAGAGTCAGCTGCCCGCCTGTAGACAAGAGGAACCGGGTAGGGAAGAGGGAAGCTGGGGGAGGGGGTGGGGGACAGTTAGGAGCACTGACTGCATGCTCCCTGCCCAAAGGAAGTCACAGAAAAGGAGAAGCTGCACGCCAGTTGCAACAGCTAGAGCCGCCTATGCCCAGTCTGGATGGGCCCTTTTTAAAAGGAGGGCCCTTTTTGAAAGAAGTGCCCTCCCCATCTGGTTTTGGTGGAAGGAGAGAGAGAGGTGGAGATCTTGGGATATGTTGGAGAAAGCACTGAAGTCTTCTGAGCTCTCACGACCACAGTAACCCTGATGCCTACTCCTTTTCCTCTGCAACCTAGAGATGTCCTTCAACTCCTGCCCTCCACACTGACTCCCAGCTTCCTCTGGCTTTTCCCAGTTAAGCCCAGAGGCGACCTTAATCAGCTTCCCTAACCTCATTCTGTTTAGTATACACACTTGCCCAGCATCCTCTCCCCACCCTGTTTGGCCGCCTGGGCTCTCCTTCTGAAAGTCCCAGAACCACCTCTTTCTCCTCATGGCCCTCCCTGCTTGAAATAACCCAAGGCTTTATGCCACACTCAGAACTGCAACCAACCTTTCCCTCCCCACCTCCTGGCTACTGGCTGACCACTTCTGACCCCTTTCACTCACTACACTCCGGCAACACCAGCTCTTCCATGGGATCACTAAGAGCACTTCCTGCCCAGGGCTTTTGCACCTGCTGTTCCCTCTGCCAGGAACACCCTTCCCCCCATAGCCACATGGCTCTATCCCTCCCCCCATTTAGGTCTCTACTCAGATATCACCTGCTCAGTGAGCCCTTGCCTGATCACCCTTATCTTTAATACAGTTGCCAGTCACTCTGTCCCCTTAGCCTGCTTCTTTCTTCTCTAAACACGATAGCACTAACATATCATATATGAATTTAGCTTCTACTTGTCACTCTCATGAGAAAGCTTCCTCAGGGTAGGGCCATGGATTATTCTGCTCATGGCTATGTTCCCAACATTTCATAACTGGCACATAGTAGGCAGTCCAAATTTGGTAAATGGGTGAATGCCATAAGACAGGGGGAACCCCAGCTAGATGTTTTACATGGATCTTAAGAATTGCTCCTCCCAGCCCTCCAACATAGGTTACAGTATCTTCATTTCACAGATACAGAAACTGGCATTCGCAGATTATTTCACACATCCAAAGGCTGGTTAAGTGGTAGAACTAGAATTGAATTCCAGTCTGACTACATTATTTACCACCTCCTGGAAGGACTACAGGCCAGCACGACCGCCACAACCTGCCCACTGAGTGACGGGGCAGGACCGCAATGGGAATGAGCCATACAGGCCACCAACGAGGAAGGGACAAGCAGAGGCTCGCTAACTTCCAAACACCAATCCTATTCTGTCCTGGAATCTTCTCATGGTCTACATGTCTGGTTTGGGGGCAGAGGAACCTGAATGGGGAGGGAAAACAGTGTGCAGGTTATAAGCACAAACTGGGGGGGGGGGCAGTCCAACAGACTCAAGCTGGAACCAACTGTAGTATGCATAAACCAGCCAATCGTTGCACCTCTACAAGCCTTAGTTTCCTTGGCCGTAAACCGAAGATAATGACATCAGCTTAGCATAGTATATATGAAGCACTCAATAACTGGTCATTTTTTGATTACCTCTATTATGGTCACTACAAGTTAGAATCACAACTCTGCCACCCATTAGCTGTGTGACCTTGGGCAAGTCACTTCCGCTCCTTGGGCATCAGTCTTCTCATCTGTACACAGGGTCGATAATCCTCACCATGTAGAGTAGGTCAGATAAGTGCTCAGTACCCAGTAGGCAACCAGCCTCTGACCCCTTGCTTCCCCTAATCAAGTTGATGCCATTTCCAGGCCTTCACCATTCCCACTGAACATTCTCCTACAGGCCTTCCCAAGAGAGGAGCCACACCTCCCAGCAGTTGGGAGAAGGTCACTGAAGCTCCCCTTGGAGAATGGGCCTCAGTGTTCTGGGGAAGGGGGTCTGCCTGCCTCCTGAAGACCAAGGGAGAGGGCTAGGGCAGGCGCGCACCTTGTCCTGCAGGAACAACAGCACATTGCGGGGGCCCAGCTCCAGGGCGGGGTCTAAGTAAGTAGAGAGCTGCATGTCGCTGGTGATGTGGCCCTCGTGGGTGTCGACCGCAGGAGCCCACAAGTCCCTGCCAGGGGACAGAAGAGGTGCTGTCAAGCGGAGGCGCATGGTTTGAAATCCAAAGCCCATGGGCTCCCAGCTTGATGCGTGGGGCCTGGCCGACTCGCTACGGGCCGCCGAGCAAGAGACGGTCTCCTCCGGGCCATGCCGCTCCTCGCCGAGGACAGCCCTGGACTCGGGCGACCGCACCTCGGCCGCCGCAGCGCGCAGTGCAGCCCGCCCTGGCCCGACCCACCCTGCTCACCGGTCACTCGACCACAGCACCAGCGGCACCTGCTGCTCTGCCGCCGCTGCCGCCGCCATCAGCATCAGTGACAGCCACCGCATTTCCCAAGGCGCCGGGACCCGCCGTGTCCCCGCCTGCATCCAAGGCGCCGCCGTCGCCGCCATCACAGCTTTAGCTTCGACCTCCTCTGCTTCGGCCACCGCTGCCACGGTAGATCAGGTGACCGTCGCCCCCGCCCGAACTCCGCCCCGCACCACTATTGGCCGGGGTGCAGGAGCTGGCCAGGGCCGCAAGTGATTGGACAAAGTGCATGCCACTCATGGCCACCCCTTTTTACTGATTGGCTGTACGTGTCTCTGGGCGCGCACGTTCCAGGTAGGAAAGAAGGCAGGGCCGAACTGGGCCAGCTCGCATAGCCCGGCTGCAGGCCCCGCGGGCTTCGGGAGGACGCGAGGGGCGGGGCGGGGCCAGTGGGGTGCCAGGGAGGGCTGTGCTTTACAGGTCCCCACACGCAGGGCTTCGCCCTTGTTTTAATCTTCTTTCTGCTTAAAATTGCAAGAATGGTTTCTTTTTTCCTGCTGATGCACCCTCTGTAGGAAAAGAAGAGAGCCCCGGATAGCATCAAGGAACACCAGCACGTAGGGAGGAGAAGGAGGGTCCAGAAGAGCGATCTAAAGAACATGAAAGAGAAGGGGAAAACCCAGGGTGAAAGCTCGGTTTCAAGGACACCACGTTTACTATGTCAGTGTCACCTGCTGCAGGTAAGCAGGTAAGATGAGGACAGAAAACTGTTTCTTGGACTTAGCAACAACTAGAGCGATGATCAGTGTGATGAAATAGAGACACGGTGTAGGATTGTCCTTTCTCGAAGTTTGCCTTAAAGAGAGGAGACAGTGACAGCTAGGGTCAGAAGATGGGAGACACCGCCTCAAATGAATTGGGAGACTTTCATCTTTTTCTGTGCCACTTTTTGATCTCTCAGATTGGTGACCAGTAGAAACAAAAACCCCAACAACTATAGCCAACAATTGAACTCTTGTTAAGGATATGTACACTAACTTATTTAGGAGGAAGTGAACTGATGTCTGCAACTTAGTTTCAAGTGCATCAAAAATAAAATGGAGAGAAATGTTGTTACAGAGATGGGTGTGTGATGAAGCAATGATAGTAAAATCTTAATGGCAAAAGCTACAGTGTAGATATATGGATGTTCACTATAAGCTTTTTTTTGACCTTGAGTGCGATGGTGTTCTGTCTCTCTCTCTCTCTCTCTCTCTCTCTCTCTCTCTCTCTCTCCACACACACGCATATTCTGGGTTGAACAGTGTCCCCCTAAAATTCATGTCCATCTAGAACTTGTAATGTGACCTAATTTGGAAATAGGATCTTTGAAGATGTAATCAAGATAAGGTCGTACTGGATTAGGGTGGTGTCCTTATAAGAAAAGGGAAATTTGGACACAGATATACAAGGAAGAATGCCAGTTGAGGATGGAGACAGATTAGAGTGATGTAGCTGCAAACCAAGGAACTCCTGGAGCCACCAGAAGCTGGAAGAGTCAAGGAAGGATTCTTCCCCAGAACTCTCAGAGGGAGCAGGGCCCTGTTGACACCTTGATTTCGGACTTCTAGCCTCTAGAACTGGGAGAGAATAAATGTCTGTTGTTTTGAGCTGTCCAGTTTGTGATAATCTCTCTAGGAAACTAACATATGTTTGACATTTTTGATAATACATGGAAAAGAAAGTTGAATAATGCCCATTGTCTGCACGGATTTTGGGGACATAGAGTTTCACCTACACAGTGGTGAAGTATCAATTGGTAGAACCTTTTTGGAGGATAATTTAGTAGCATCGAACAAACTGTAAAGTGTGTATGACCTTTAATCAAGCGATTTCCCTCTTAGGGATCCATTCAACAGAAATAGCAAAGGACACACACATAGAGCGGTCCATTTTGGCACCATGTGTAGTTGCAAAAAGTTGGATGTCGGAACCAGCCGACAGTCGAACCGGGGTTACCTGTAGAGGAGGATGGGATAAGAAAAGAAGAGACGGGGAAACAAAAGATGGGGTCGAGAGGGATGAGCTCGGAGACTCCACCCTGAGTTTATTTTCTCACATGCTTATATACACTGCTATAACAGGAACAAAGATGTTCGTTAGCTACAAATGTATGCACCAAGTCAGGACCTCCTGTAACAGGAATAAGGATGTCCACCAAGTCAGCACATTTTGTAACTTCTCTCTCAGCTTACTTCTGTATTCTCAAGATTTAGCTTGTT
>CM053505.1:96431143-96457295 GCA_028627145.1 Eidolon dupreanum | reverse complement strand
CCACAGCTACTTCTACCCTGCCACTCAAACACCAGGATGTTTGTGACTTGAGCCAGAAGGCTGCTGAAGTGAACCAACACTCCCAGGGCCATGCCTATCATGAATAGAATGCAATTTGCATGCAAAGCCCTCCATGTGGTACAGGAAGGCACACCGGAAAGAAGCTAGGTGCTGGGGACCACCATACCATGTACACAATGACTTCCTCCCAGCCCTGTGTAGTGACACCCCATTCATCACCTCCACTTATCAGAGAAACTGCTTATGATGTTGTACTTGTCATTGTCATAAATGTGGCTCAGATTAGGACCATGGCAATTGAGCTGGAGAGAGGAAGTGAGCTTCACAGGACATGGTTGAGAAAGACAGAGGCCAAAGATGGCTCTTGGGTCTCTCTGAGTTGGAGACTGGGAGATCAGGTCAGTTGGGGATACATAAATTTGCAGTATTTGTAGGGCCTTGAGATACTGTGATTTATAAGATATTTGATCTTCATCCACAGTTTCTGGCTCACGACTTGCCAAACCCTTGGAATTTCCTAAGCGTTGAGCATGATCAAGGTGTCTTTCATTGTGTTGATGAGGAGACATTTGGAAAGCACCATTGGATGAGAGTTGGTTGCCAGTGGAGCCAACCATATGATTAGAGGGCTAGGACTTTCAGTTCCACCCTCTGACCTCAGGGAGGGAAGAGGGGCTGGAGGTTGAGTTCAGTTGCCGCTAGCTAGTGCTTTCATCACTCACTACTATGTAATGAAACTCCATAAAAACCCAGGAGGACAACTAGTAAATCAGTAATCTAGTAAGTAATGAGTTTCTTGAAGTTCTGTGAGTCATTCTAGCAAATTAAATGAACCCAAGGAGGGGGTCATTGGAACCCCTAGTCTATAGCCAATCAGAAACACAGGTGAGAACCTGGGCTTGTGACTGGCTTCTGAAGTGCAGGGCGGTCTTGTGGGACTGAGCTCTCGACCTGTGTATCTGATTCTCTTTCTGGATACATCGTGTCAGAATTGAGCTGAGTCCTCAGACACCCTGCTGGTTTGTGGGGAAGCAGCCTTCACACGTTAGAATGGGGTCCAAGAGCCCCATTCAGGTCCCCGAGTGGCAACGTCCAGGCCAGCTGAGAGGAGAGGTTTGTGCTGGGGCTTAATGTAGCCCCAGAAGCCCAGGAGGAGATTGAAGCCCTTGCTCCATGATCTAATTTGTATTTTAAAGGAGCGGTCCTCAACATTTTTGACACCAGGGGCTGGGGCTCCTATGAGAATCTAATGCCCGATGATCTGAGGTGGAGCTGAGGCGGTGATGCTAGTACTGGGGAGCGGCTGCAAATACAGATAAAGCTTCTCTCGCTGGTCCACTGCTAACCTCCTACTGTATGGCTCGGTTCCTAACAGGCCAGAGACCGGTACCAGTCCACGACCCGGGGGTTGGGGACCCCTGTTTTAAAGGTCTGATCTGTCTGTGGTGAGCAGAACAGACTAGAGGGGATAAAAGTGGCAGCAGGAGACTATTGCCATCTCTGAGAGAGAGATGACAGGGGCTTGGCCAAGGTAATGGAGGTGCAGAGAGAGAGAGGGCAGAAGAGACTGCAGAGGTCGGTGCCTCACTGTTGATCTGGGACAGAAGTTTGACTGGGTGGCATGGTGACAGGACAGGAGCAGGGGCAGCCAGTGGGTGGGGAAAGAAGGGATCAGTCCACCGCATGCTCAGGTCCTTCCCTCCACTCGCTCTTGCTCATGGCCTGGGGGCTCAGTTACATTCCCTCAGTCACGGATGTCCTATAGAGCCTACCTGGTGAAGGGCCACAAAAGGGGCAACCACCTCACTACTGCGTTCCAGGTCATTTGGATTGTTTCTTTTTCTTATCAATTTATAGGAGTTCTTTATATGTTCTAGGTATGAGCCCTGCATTGGTTATATGTATTACAAATCTCTTCCACTCTGTGGCTGCCCTTTTCACTCTCTTAATGATGTCTTCTGATGAACAGAACTTCTTAATTTTAATGTAGTCGAATTTATCATTTTTTTCTTTATGGTTAATATTTTTTATGTCCTTTTTAAAAAAAACTTTCCCTGCCTTCTCCTACATTATCTTCTAGAAGTTGTCTCATTTTTCAGACTTTTATGTATGGTGTGGGGTAGGTGTCAAGTTCCTTTTGTTCCATAGGCATCTGCAATTGTCCCAGTACAGTTTATTGAGATGAACATTCTTTACCCACTGCCTTGAAGTACTGCTTTTGCTATATAGTAAGTGTCCATCTAGCTGTGGGTCACTTTTTGGGCTCTCCATTCCATCCAGTGGTCAATTTGTCCATCCAACACCACACTGTCTTAATTACCATAGCTTCATAATAAACTTTGATACCCAGGAGGGCAAATCCTCCCCCCTGTTCTTCTTAGGCTATTGTGCTTCCATGTAACTTTTAGAACCAATTTATTAGATTAGATTATTTTAAGGAGTCTGATTACAGTATTTAAAATTGTGGTAAAATACACATAAAATTTATCATTTTAACCATTTTTAAGTATACAGTTGAGTGGCGTTAAGTACATTGATGCTGTTGTGTAACTATCACCACCTTTCATCTCTAGAACATTGTCATCATCCCAAACTGAAGCTCTGTCCCCAGTAAGCATCAACTCCCCATTTCTCCCCCTCCCCTGGCCCCTGGCACCCACCATCCTACTCTCTGTCTCTGAATTTGACTCCTCTAGGGACCTCATGCAAGTGGAATCATACAATTAGTGGCCTTTTTGTGTCTGGCTTACTTCACTTAGCATAATGTACTCTAAGTTCATCCACTTTGTTGCACATGTCAGAATTTCTTGACTTTTTATGGCTGAATAATATTTTATTGCAAGAACACATTTTGTCTAAATGGACACTTAAGTTGGTTCTCCCTTTTGGCTACAGTGAGTAACGCTGCTGTGAACACTGGGGTACAAATACATGTTTGAACCCTCTTGATTAGGTTTTGATGGGAATTACATTTAATCAGTAGATTGGTTATGGAGAACCAACACCTTTACTATATCAGGTCTTCCTATTCACTGTGGGAGCTCTCTCCACTCACTTAGGTCTTCTTTAATGTTTTACAATAAAGTGTTTTGATTTTCCTTATATACGTCTTTCACATCTTCTATTAGATTGATTGCTAGGTACCTTGTAGCTTTTGTGAATGGTGTCTTGTTTTAAATTATATTTTCTAATTCTTTGTTGCTGGTGTTCATATAGAAATGCAATTGTTTTCTACATGTATTGGTCTTGTAGCTGGGACTCTCTAAAGCCTTATTTCCAAAAATTTGTCTATAAATATATTTGGATTTTATATGTAGAGCTATCATCAGCAAATAATGACAGTTTTGTTTTTTACAATCATTATACATTTGACTTCCTTTCCTTGTCTTATTGCTCTAGTACCAC
Source organism: Eidolon dupreanum (assembly GCA_028627145.1). NCBI lineage: Eukaryota > Metazoa > Chordata > Mammalia > Chiroptera > Pteropodidae > Eidolon > Eidolon dupreanum. The sequence goes on along the minus strand of CM053505.1, from coordinate 96,453,869 downwards.
TAGTACAGTAGTTTTGTTCCAGATTTCGAAAGCTTCCATACCAAAAAAAAATTTAGGTTTTTTGTAGATAGTGTCTATCAGGTTAAGAAAGGTTTTTTGGTTTTTGGTTTTTTTTTTTTTTTTTTTTTTTTTTGTAGATCATCAGATTGTAAAAGTTCCCCTCTATAGTTTGCTAAGAATTTAAAAAATTATGAATATTTTATCAAGTGCTTCTGCATCTATTGAAATAATCATATAGGGTTTCTCCTTAAATCAGTTAATATGGGGAATGGCACTTATAAATTTCACAATCTCAGGATAAGTCAAATTTTGCCATGAACCTAAAACTGCCCTAAAATATATAGTCTATATAAAAAACATCAGATTGTGGAAGCATCCATACAGGACGATATCATTTAAAGTTTAAAAACCTGCAAAACAATGTTTATATATTTATGAAGATGAATATGTAGCAAATCACAAGTACATAAAAAAATGGAACATTCTACCATCGGTTATAAAGCTGAACTCCTTATGAAATGTAATTGCTTTGTTCAAATGGACATAAAATATATACAGGAAGAAGGGATGTTACATTTGAACCTATACATGCAAACTGGCCAACAGTCTGTTTTTACCTGTGTAAAAACTGCATTTGCAAGTGTTTCCTTTTTTACTCCAAGTGATTTTTTTTCCCTTCTGGTCATTTTTACAAATGTTTCATTTTGAATTAGATACATAGTTGCAATCCTCATCATCTTTGAATCTTGCTGGCTCTTTTTGTGGTTCATGTTTTTTCCTTCTAGATTGTGTAACTGCACACAAACTTTGTTTCTTTAATATTCGGGCAGATTTTCCCCAGATAGCAGCATTGTGACTTACTTGCTTTTTACATCCTCCCTCTCTGTGTGCCTGATCCTTTCATCTTTAAGCCTTAAGACCTAAGATTTATCCACTCAGGTCTATAGTCATGGGAACAATAAGTTTTGGTTACATTAAGGATAAAGTCCTAGCTTTAGACATGTTTCAACCCCAGGCCCACTGAGGCAGAACAACAGCCACACCAGCCACAGGGACCAGGCCTTGGGACCAGACTGGATGGCGCCAGGCAGATTCCAGAACTGAACACAATGATCAATTGCGCCAACCCCGTCCAATCGTCCAATCAGTAACACCCATGCCTTTAGTTTCCATGGTGACTGATTTTTTCCCTATATCATCTGTCTTGAGACTGGCGGAGGACAGGGTGTTGTCAACAGCTTTAGCTAGCTTGCTGCAGTCTCTGTGACCTGCAACTCTCTGAAATAAATCCTTACTTTCTTTGCTGCAAACCTGCCCGTATTCCTTCTAGGATTCGCGCATGAGCAAACAGACCCCTTTTGTTTTGGTAACAATTTCTATTATAGTATTTTCCACATTCTGCCTGACACTGTCAATTTCAGAGGGCCCCAAGGGTTTCAACCTGTTCTTGTTTCTGCTGCCCATTGAGCTTCTTTTCCTTACATGCTTGATCTTTGTGAGGTCTTTTTGGTTGATCTTCACCTATGGATGAACTGGGGGCCTAAACTGAGCTTGCTTTTCTCTAGAGAGGATTTGCTTTGGGCTTCTGCCAGGAGCACCACCACCTGAATCCACTTTTGCTCGCACCCAAGTTCCCAAGCTCAGTCTGGGTGTTCCCCTTCCCACCTCCCACCACAGAGCACTGACTCAGCCCTCGACACCTCCTGCCTCCTGGGAACAGCCAGGGGAGGACTGAACTGCCACTTGCTTCTCCCTGCTTTGCTAGCTTTGGGTTTCGCAGCAAGTCCATTTAGTCTTGCTCTGCCTGTTTTGCAAAATGAAATTAATTCCTACTTTTGCAAGGTTCTGGAGATTACAGACAGTGGCAGAAGTCAATGGCTGGTGTGTGCTGAGTTCGATGTCCACCTGCTCAAGGGCTCTAAGGGTCCAGCCTTCCTGTCCAGAGGGTCACCTCCCACCCCACTCTACAGAGAGGCCAGAGGTAAAACAGCACGATGCAGAGGTTTTATTGTTTACAAAACATGGCAACCCGGCCTCGGGGGAACTGGAGTGATGCCAGGGCCACAGAAAGGACGGAGATGTTGGTGGACCCCAGAATGGGGACAGCAGCCAAATCTAAGGCCCTTGCTGCAGGCTCCTTCCCATTGGGCTCCACTTGTAGCAAAGGGCTGCTATTCTGCCTGCAGCCTGGGGCTGCCTCCTGCCCGTGGTTCCCAGGCCTGTGGGAACCTCCGGCAGAAGGGAATCCGTGATGAGGTGGGGAGCCCCGCCCCCGGACTGCAGGGGCCAGGCCAAGGGCCTGTGGGCCCCTCCCTGAAGCTCAGGCCTAGTCACCTAACCCCCAACTGCCCTCCCTCTGGAGGTCGGCCCTGGGAAAGGACACTTGAAGGCAAGAAGGGCAGAGGCCCTGGCCTAAATCTCCTCCTCCCAGAGTGGTGGACTAGGAGGAGCCGTTGTGACCCTCCCATCAACTGAAGAACAGCGGAGGAGCTGGAATGCTCACCCGCTAGGGGAGGCCACCCTTTAAGAATTATGAACAAATCTGCCTAAAAAACCATATCTGAGCTCAAAGCATCAGTCCATTCCCCAGCCCCAGCCGCGTGTGGGGCGAGCCTCCAAAGGCAGCGCTGGGAGCCTGGCGGCTGGGGCTTGGGTCCCAGAGCTGCCTCTTCCCCAGGCCTCAGGAGGCACCTGGGCAGGGGCTGGGTGGGACCGGCCTATCTCCCAGGCTGCAGGTGGTGGTGGAGCTGCTCCGCCTGGGTCTTCAGGCGCTGGAATTCCTCCTGAATGAAGTCAGTCAGGGCTTTGCGCATCTCCACCTGAGGGGAAGGACTGCGGCTGGCCTGCAGCCCTCAAGGGCCTTTGCCCGGGGACCCCCCCCTCAGGAGGCCAAGGGCACCGGAAGGGGCCAAGGACAGCCAAGGGCAGCTGAGGGCAACTCACAGCCGACTTATTCTCCGCCCGGAGCCGCTCGAGCACAGGCAGGGCACTGAAGGGCTTCCCGATCAGCACGGTGATCTTCTGCAGGAAGACAGCCGGGTGACAAGAACAGCGTGAGTGCCCACAGCCCCAGCCACATTGCCCTGGGGAGCCAGAAGCCATGTCCTGCCCCTAACTTGCTTTGTGCTCCGCTGAGCCACTCTCCTTTAAAACGAGGCTCAGTGGCTTCTAAGGCCCATTCCAGTCTTTGGGTCTGTGCTCTAGATGTCCTGTAGTTTCCCAACCTCAGGGCCCAGCCCTGATTCCTTTGCTCTCCTTCTACTGGCCTGGGTGCCAGGAAGTCCTTATGTGCCACATGGTCCCCCTGCTGCAGCCTCAAGCTCAGCTCCTCCTGAATCTGGCCTGGCACCAGTCATGCTGAGTGGGAGACCAGGGGCAGACAGACAGACAGACTGATGAAGGTCAGCAGCCTCTACCCACCTTTCCAAAGCGAGGGAAGTAGGGCCGGCTGTTAGGAAGGACGTCGTTCATGCCTGCAGCACAGTGGACAGAGGCTGGGGAGCAGGTGTGGGGCGGAGCAGGGTGACCCCGGTCCCCACTCAGGCACCCTCTCCCTGCCGCCCAGTAGAGCACCCCCTAGACACCTCCTATGGAAGCCCATCTCCCCATCCTCAGACCACAGGTTTGGCCTAAGAGGGACACTCACCGACATGCCACAGCGGCAGGATGATGGGGTTGAGGTGACACTCGGCAATCAGACGCCCGATTCCTGCCCCAGGGAGAGGGAAATGGCGCAAGTGGAGCTTCAGTGCCAGCCTCCAGTTGGGGTCACCCCTGCTGTCCCCATTAAAAGCAGCTCCCCTGGGCCAGCTCTTGTCTGTTCCCTTCCTGCTGCTACCAACATACCCATCCGCCCCGTGTGCCATGGCCTGACCGAGCCAGAGAGGGCCAGCAGCCCTTACCCCACTTGAAGCGCAGGAACTCAGAGCTCATGTTCACTTTCCCTATCGAGAGAGACAGGGGACAGTGGTGAGGGTTTGGAGGGGGGCCGGGGGTCCCGACCATATTCTTGGGCGTGCTCTGACCCTGCCAGCCCCACTGACCTTCGGGGAAGATGTGCACCCAGTCCCCATGGTTGAGCTTCTCCAAAATGAAATCCATTCCCTTCTGGTAGACGCCATCTCCTGCCCAGAAAAGGCCTCTCCCCATCAGTCCCCTTTCTCCCGGGGCCCCTCCTCCCCTGTCCCTGGGAACGAAGCAACAGCTCAGGGACTTCCTCTTCCCACTGCGCCGTCCACAGGGACACCCTCCAACGACTGTCTCTCCTGGGCCCCTCGGTCCCAGCTGCACCACTGTGCACCTCACCATGGCCCGTGACATCCTTTGTTCAATAATATCCTTTAAACCTCTGAGTCTCTGTCACGTGCAAGATAGCGTCATCATCATCTCAAACTATCTTCAACTCAAATTCTGAACTTGACAATTCCTCTACCGATCTCCAACCTCACCTGCCGTCGGTCACACCACAGCCTCACCCGATGGGCCGCTCAGCCACAGGCATACTATGCCCAGGGCAGACCCCCGATCCACACACTGCCCTCCCTCCCCAGCCAAACCCTTGGAACCTTCTTTCTCCTTGGGATGCGCCACCCTGAGGGACTCTACATCTGCTGCCCCTGGCCCGGAGGGTGCTGCCAGAGCAAACTGAGTCTATTCATGACTTCCAGCCCCGCTTGGGCCCGATTCTATATAGCAACTGTCTCCCAGGGGCCCAGCCAGGCCAGTTACCGCTGCCTCACCTCACGGGCCTCCCAGCCCTGCCTGCACCCTCTGCCTCTTCTGTCCCTCCTGCTGGCCCCTTCCTCACAGGGCTCCCCTGAAAACTAGACTCTCCATTTGATAGAACGTACGGTGCTACGAGTTGGGAAAAACTCAGACTTGCTACTGAGGAAAGTGGGGTTGAGCTGCCCCCCATGTAGCAACGCTGGCCTTCGAGATGCCGAGACCATGATACTGGACCCAGGCGGCCCAGCGCTCAGCGACAGCACAGACATGGGTGCCTGATGTTGTGTGAGGACAACCTGTGACCACGCACAGTGAGAACCTCATCAACCACGTCCTTACGGTGGACAGAGACAGGGACAGAGAAGGGAGTGGTCGAAGGAGCGGGGTTGAGTAAGTATCCTCATTTTAGCAAGTAGGGGCTAGAGAGCCACATGGCAGACGGGTAGTGCCACAGGGCCAGTGCACCGGGGACCGGACTTGTAACCTGTTCTCTCAGAGGCTGAGTCTTTGGAAGGTGCTGGTTAGGGCTCCAGGAGTCAGAGGTGCCGGCTCCTTCTCGATTCAAACCCGTTGGTGAAACCCAGCCATCCAGCTTGAAATCAAAGTTTGAAAACAATGCTATGCTTTTGGAGCCACACTTCATAATGTTCAGCTTTTGCAAACACCCTTTCTGCTCACTTGGAGAGCTCATACAAGATTGCTCTGATACTTCAGGTCACATCGCAAAGCCTACGCTTCAGGGAGGAAAGGGGATTTTTTTTGGAACACAGAAGCAAAGTGGGCCAGATCATTCCTTTGCTTCGACACACATTCCTATCTCTGCTATTCATCAAATGTGTTTGATAAAAGGCTCGTCCCCACCCATTTTCTCTCCCTGAAGGTGCTTAGGATTAAGGTTTGGTTTCAGGAGGCAAGCAGTGCACCTGCCAGGCACATCTGCCTGAGGCTGCAGAAGGGAGGAACTGAGACTCGGGCTGGGGTACATGAGCAGAGGCTCCATCTCTAGAGCAGGATGTGATGAGCGCCAAGGTCACCAGCCATGACACTGTAGTCTCTGCTTGTGCTCCAGAGGGACAAAGTAGTTTCCAAAAGCACCAAAAGGAAAAAGCGCTCCAGGCAGCTGTCTCTGGGGAGTAGCCTGAGAGTTTGTGGGTGCTACAGCTTTTCATTTTTTTTAGGTTACTTTATTGTATTTTACCATGTTTTACTTTAATCAACTAGAAATAAAAATACTCCCCCTTGACACCTCTAACACGCTGGATTACTTCTTCCTCTCTCTTCCTGACCCACCAAACTCTAGGGGGAAGTGCCCACCCCTGCTGTCTCCCTTCCCCTCCCCCTTCCAGCTCCCAGAAGCTCCCGAGGCAAGAAAATAGCTTCTCCGGGGTCCTGCTTTGCTTCCTCTCTGGCCACTGCTTCCTGTTGCCTTGGTGACTTGTCTGTCCTTCTGTGCTCTGAGGTGCCATTCAGAGCCCCTGCTCTCTCCCTGCTCTTCCCTTCTGCAATGTCACCTCTCTTTGTGACTTCCTTTGTGGCAGAGTCCCCAGTATCTTCATTCTTAACCATCCTTTCGAGTTCCAGAACTTCACACCTCACTGCCTCTGGGACTGTGCCCCTCCTTGGGTGACAGGCTCCTCAGATAAAGCATGTGCTAAACAGGACTCGCCTTCCCTCTCAAACGCCACACTGCTTTCCCCTCATCCCATCTTCCCAGTGGCTCAGTATCACCAGATGTCACCTAGCATCATCTTTGAGTTGTTTTCTTTGCCTCCTCCCACACCCCATCTATCAACAGGTTCTGTCAACTCTGCCTCCAGAGCACATCCCAAAGCTGTACCCTTCCCAAGCTCTCCACAGTGACCCTCAGAGGCCCAGCTACAATCTTTTGCTGTCAGCATTGCTGTGACAGCCCCTGACCGGGCTCCTCGCCTGCCCTGGCCCTGCTCCCATCCACCAGTTTCTGTAGTCAGGGTGCTCACGCTCCCTCTCTCTCAAGCACAGACAAAAGCACATCACTACCCCGATGAGAGAGCAGAGTCTAAAATTCTTAACGTGATTATTTCAGAACCTTCACATTCGGCCTGCAACCTGCATTTCCTACCGTTATATCGCTTCCAGCATCTAGAATGCTTTTCCTTTCATTTTCTACCTAGCAAAGTTCTACTTCCCCAGAGGGAAGAGCAACCTGAATTCAAATCCTCACTTTGCCATCTCCGGCCCCATGACCTTGGGCCAGCAGCTTAATCCCGCCAAGCCCCTTTATTTGGAGAATGGGAACCAAAATGGCCCCTACCTCCTGAGGCTCTTGAGAGGTGCTGGGCAGTCATTCAATGTCACACACCTCACCTCACAAGCACGTTTGTTCTCCCAAACCCTATAGCCTGTGGCACATGCCACTGCCATCACATACCCATGACACCACAGTGACGCCAGCAAGTCTCTTAGTAACATCCTCAAGAGAAGGGGCTATGACTAATGCCGCGTTGACTTCTAATGCCAGAGTTCCAGGTTGGCACAGCATCAGGCAGTGCTCCCAGGCTTTCTGTCTCACCTGGGGCCCTCCACTCCCAGCGCTGCCAAGCCAGAGGCACTGGCTACCAGGCTCCCTGTCTCAAGGAGGGCAGAGAAACCTGCAGAAGCACCCCCCTGCACCCACCGGCCCACCAGCCCTTGCAGAAAGAGCAGCTCACCTCGGCATACGGGCACGCACTTGCCCAAGCTGAAAAAGTGGGAATGTAGCTCCTTGGTGAAGCAGATGTCTGCCGCTGCAGGAGTCCTGGAGTGGGAACAGACACAGTCATCCCTGCCTCCCCCGCACCATGCTTCCGGACCCACCCCGCAAGCGTGATGCACGGCAGCAGCAGCACTGGGCAACAGAGGCACAGGAGGGCCTGTGGGGCCCCACCCCATGCCCTGCCCGGACTGCTGGATGCCGCCTCCTGGGCAGAGCAGGAGGAAGGCAAATCTGGGCAGAGACAGGTGAGGCCAGCCAGGCCCACTGGGAGGGGCCCGTTCCTCCTCACCAACGCATAGAGTTCAGGTTCCAGATGTGGCGGAGTTTCAGGATCCCTAGAGGAGAGGAAAGGCTTCATGCCCCAACTTACCTTGTCCCTAGAGAGCACCATTTTCTGTCACCCCATTTCAAGGAATGAAAGACAAGGGCAGCAGCACTATCATTTCCCTATGGCCAAAGTGGCATCTTCCAGACCCTTGGGCTGAACCCCCACATTCTCCCTGGCTCCTCTCTCTAATTCCCCGTATCTAATTAGTCACTATGTTTAGTCTGTCTACCTCCCTGATATATTTTGACATTACCGATTCTTCTACACGTCTGTCTTCAATGTCACTGCCACCACCCTAGACTAGACTACCAGATGGCTCTAAAGCCACCTTCCTGGCCTCCTGGGGTCTGGCTGTGGCACCCCATAGACCATTCTTTGCCCCACAGCCATGGTGAGCCCCAAAAAGCTCCAACTACACCAGGTGGCTCCCCACAAGCTGTATGATAGTCTAACCTGGATTTGGAGGTGAAAGCTCTGGGCATCCCTCTATCCAGACATCCAGATTGCCAGAGCCAAACAGCTCCTTGTAAAGTCAGTAGAGCAGGAACTTCTAGGTGGGGAACTGGTTGGGCTCCCAGGTGAGGCTGAAGGGTACACACCCAGCCTGGGGCACACCTGGAACCAGGATACAGGTCTTCCAGCCCTTAGTCCAGAGTTTCCCTGACAGGTCCTCAGATTTGTTCCCCAGACTCTGTGGGACCTCCAATGGCTTAGAGAATGGAGGGCTCCACAGGCCTGCTGCAGACCTTGTCCTCCAGCCATTTCCTCACTTCCTCAAAATTTCTGACACCCTCTCCAAATCGCCTTGCCTGAGAGGATGCTGAAGGGACTACAAATCAAACTTTCACCCCCGAGGCAGGATGCCCCAGAAACAGTAGTGCCAGAGCTATGTGAAGAACCCAGTGAGAAGTGTGTTTGTTCTGCTTCTATCTGGCCCTTTCTCTCCCTGCCTCCTTGTGCCCAGAATACTGGTCTGGGTACCCCAGAGATGAGGGTCATCCATGCAGGACTGGTGATTGGAGACGGTGATGAGGGGAGTGGCTGGGCCTCGATTCTCGATGAGCTCATACAGCACCTCCTTGTTATGGACGGTGAGGTGGTTCATGTACTCTGAGGGGAGAGAGAGAGTGTAGGGGATCTTGGCCTCCTTCTCCCCTGGGGCCCAGGGATCCCCCCCGCCCCGGCCAAGCCCACTCACTGGTCCAGAAGCAGCTGTACGTGCCCACCAGGCCCATGACGACGCTGCTGGCCAGGGTCCAGGTGACCGGTGGCACCGCGGGAAACGGCCATTTCACGTGTAGGGGCATCACCCATACACACCGCCTCTGGCGGCCTGGTGGTGACCCTGCCACGGGGCAGCCTACGGGGCCGCTCTCTAGGTCTGTGTCCTCAACCGCTCCAGAGCCGGGTCCCTAACAGGCCCGCCACACAGACGGGCACCGCGGCTCGGCGCGACAGTGGACTAAACAAAGATCACCTCGCGGAGCAGGCCCGAGACCGGCCTGGCCCCGCTCTCTCGCCTCAGACGAGCCACCACCAGGGTCAGGAGCTGGGGGTCGCAGCGAAGATAGAAGAAGATGGACCGGCAGCCGCACTTGCCGGAAAGCAAACTCACGCGGTACCTCGCTCCCCTACCGCCTGTCGTAAAACGCGCTCAGGCCGCTTGACGGCAGCGGGGGCGGCCCCGCGGCCGTGTGGCCCCGCCCCCGCGGCCGTGTGGCCCCGCCCCCGCGGCCGTGTGGCCCCGCCCCCGCGCCCCGCCCCACCCCAGCCCCAGCGCAAAGCGGGTTCCCGCTGCGCGCCCCTTTTGTCTCAATTCGTTCATGGAAAGTCTCCGTAGATAACAAGGGTTGCACAACACGATTCCCTGACACCATCCAAACTCCGGGCTGGTGGATCACTTTGACTTTAGTTTTTTTCCCTCTTTATTTTTGTTAAGGTAAAATTCATGTAACGTAGAATTAACCATTTTATGGTATTTTATAGCACTTTATGTTTTGTGTACATCACATTTTTACATATTACATAATGGAATTCTACATAATTACAAACATTACAGAATTGTACTATGTGTACATATGTAATATGTAATGTGTTATGTAATATATGTAGCAATAAATGTATTATAATATTGTTACCACTACATTCGCAGAGTTAACACCTCTATCTAGTTCCAAAATATATTCATCACCTTCAAAAGAGAGCCCTGTACCCCTTAAGAAGTCTATTTTTTTCTTTTTAAAGCATAATTTTATTGATTTAAAATTTTTTTCCAACCTGCTCATTCATCATCACTCCCAATCCATTTAGCGCTTGGCGACATTGTCCTGTTGACCACGCAACAATCATCCAGTTAGGACCCACCTCCCACCTTTAGACCCCGCCCGAGTCCCCCAGTTGTCCCAACAGCGACAGTGCCGTACCCCACGCGGTACTGAGCTGCCAGCTCTCTAGTCCTCTTCTCTCGCGGACAGTTTCTCAGTCCGCCCTTGACTTCTACCACCAGTCCCTGAACCAGCTGTCGCTCACTTTGGGTCTGCAGAGAGCTCTGGAGTGTGCAGCCACACCGTGACGTGGTGAGAAGGCTCTTGTCCTCAGAGGGGCCAGGCTCCCCGCGGGCCCTGTGGGGCGTGAGCTCTAGCTTTTGCGTCTCCCCGCACAAGATACCTCCTGGAGGCGTCCCGCGGCGGGGGCTGAGCGCCAAGCCTTGGGGAACTCAGTTCAGGATCTACGCTCGGGCGCCAGCTCCTCCGCGCCGCCCGCCTTTGGCACAGGCAACCACTCATTAAGGGGCTGCAGTTGCTCGATCGCTCTCCGTGACTCACTAGTTCATCGTCTGCCCGCAGCCCGGGGCCTCCGCCCCCGCCCGGTCCCTCTAGGGCCAGGGGAAGGTGGGGTCTAGTGGGAAAGCAGACCTGCAGGTCGGCTGTTCCCAGGCTAGGCGCCCAGCCTCGCTGCCGGACCCGAGGCGGAGCCGGGGCCCGGCCTGCCTGCCGGGATGGACGTGGCAGCCGGCCTAGTCAGGATGGGCGGGGCGGCCTCCCGGCCCTGATGGGTGAGTCTCAGGCAACGCCTTCGTCTTTTCTCCCCTCCGGTCCCTGCCAGGAAGGCGCTGCAATTTCGTGGGGTGTTGCGATCCGCTTACAGCCGAGACCTGCGTGCGGATAAGCTGGTCTACGCAAGTATGGGACCCCTCTGGGTAGAGGGAGGGATGAAGTTGCCCCCCGCCCCGCGACAGGGGAGTGGGGGTGGGTAGGGAGAAGGAAGTGAACCCCAGGACTGGGGCCAAGACCTGGTGGTGTGGGAAGCCGGAGCTGGGCTTTGGGCTCAGGCTAGAAACACGCAGTCTGGTTCTTGCCTTCCACTTTTGTGAGGGCCCCGGGCCCTAGAGCCTCCAAGCCTACCCTTGCCAGCGCAGGGCTGCCCAAATGCCCACATACATCCCAGAATAGACACCAGGGCAGGAAACCAAAACTAACTTGAGTGACACAGCAGGTGACTAGGGAGAAACAGGCATCCAGCCCAGCCAGGAGAGTGAAGTAGATGTACAGAAATGCGATGACAGACGAACAGGGGTGCGAAAGACAGAGGCAGGTAGAGTCTGAGAGAGACAGAAAGTGAGCCCAAGGGGGAAGGTGACAAGGTGACAGAGAAGAGCAGGCAGATAGAAATAGAGAGACTTAGGTCACTGAATGAGAGCCACATGAACAGGGAGTGGATCATGGGACTGAGCCCGAAAGAACATCCTCTGGGCAAGTTTGAGACGAAGATAAACGGAGAAGCTCAGGAAGAGGGGGCTCCAGTTGATAAGATGAACAATAAGGGGCTCGCCAGTGGAGGCGGGGCGTGGGAACGGGGTCCCATCACACACTCCTGTGGGGTGATTTGGCATTTCTAGAGATAATTTTAAATGCATACGCTTTAAACTCAGCAATTCCACTGCTGGGAGCTTATCTTAAAGATAACATCTCTCAGTTGGGGAGAGAGGTATGTACTCAGATGTTTCTTCTAGTTGCTAATGGTGGAAAGCTGAAGTAGAATCCTTATGCACTGTTGGTGGGACTGTAAATTGGTGCAGCTGCTATGGAAAATAGTCTGGTGATTCCTCAATAAATTAAACATAGTGTTACCATGTGACCCAGCAATTCCACTTCTGGGTATGTACCCAAAAGGATCGAAAGCAGGAACTTGATGCAGGAACTTGTGTTCACAGCAGCATTACTCACAGGAGCCAAAAGGCAGAAGCAGCAACCCCAGTGTCCATCCATAGGAATAGATGAATGAAACGTGGTTTTTCCATACAATGGAATGTTATTTAGCCTTAGAAAGGAAGGAAATTCTGACACACTACAATATGGATGAACGTTGAGGACATTATACTGAGTGAAATAAGCCAGACAGAAAAGGACTAATAGTGTGTGATTCCATCCTGTGAGGTTCCTGGATGAGTCAAACTCATAGACGGAAAGTAGGGTGGTTGACATTGCTAAAACCAAAAGACAACCTACTGAATGGGAGAAGATATTTGCCTATGATACATCTGATAAGGGGTTAATATCCAAAATTTATAAAGAACTCATACAACTCCATACCCCCAAAAAACAAACAATCCAATTAAAAAGTGGGCAGAAGACCTGAATAGGTATTTCTACAAAGAGGACATACTGATGGCCAGTAGATATATGAAAAGATGCTCAGGGTCACTAATCAGAGAAGTGCAAATTAAAACCACAATGAGATATCACTTCGCACCCGTCAGATTGGCTATCATCAACAAATCAAAAAACAACAAGCGCTAGAGAGGATGTGGAGAAAAGGGAATTCTCATGCACTGTTGGTGGAATTGCAAATGGGTACAGCCACTATGGAAAAATTTGGAAGTTCCTCAAAAAATTAAAAATAGAACTACCTTATGATCCAGCAATTCCACTTTGGGGTATTTATCCATAGAAAAACAAAAAACTAATTTGTAAAGATTTATGCACCCCTGTGTTCACTGCAGCGCTGTTTACAATAGCCAAGATATGGAAGCAACCTAAATGCCCATCAGTAGACAATTGGATAAAGGAGTTTTTTCATATATACAATGGAATGTTACTCGGCCATTAAAAAAATGAAATCTTACCATTTGAATGATATGGATGGATCTAGAGGGTATTATGCTGAGTGAAGTAAGTCAGACAGAGAAAGAAAAATATATGATCTCACTTATATGCAGAATCTGAGGAACAAATGAAACAGACAAAATGAAAACAGATTCAGACACAGAGAATGAAGTAGTGACTGCCAGCGGGGAGGAGGTTTGGGGGACTGGGTGAAAAAGGTGAAGGGATGAAGAAGTACAAATTAGTAGCTACAAAACAGACATGGGGACATCAAGTACAGCATAGGGAATATAGTCAATATTATTGTAATGGCTTTGTGTAGTGACAGGTGGATGCTAGAGCAATCGAGGCGATCACTTCATAAATTATATAAGGTCTAACCATTGTGCTGTATACCTAAAACTAATAAAAATAAATAAATAAAATATGAAATGAAAAAAAAAACTAAGATGGTTGGTGCCAGGGGCTGGAGGACAGGGAATGAGGGGTCAGTGTTTAATGGGGACAGTTTCATTTTGGGAAGATGAAAAAGTTCTGGGAATAGATGGAGGGATGGCTGCACAACAGTGTGAATGTATTTCATGCCACGGAACTGTACGCTTAAAAATGGTTAAGATGTTAAATTCTCTGCTATGTTTATTTTACCACAATTAAAAGAATGAGGTCGAGCCATACGTGCCAATGCCAGAAGGTGTCCATAGGGAGAAAAGCAGGAAGTCTGTGACACTGGCAGCCCTGGGATGGTGGTGCTGGGCAGCAAGATGAGCGTTGCTTTGTCTGACCAATAACACCATGTTTTTCTGAAACCAGAACCAAGCACAGCTGGGACCACACCCGGGGCCGACCTGGATCCCTCCAGACGGTCCCAGCAGCCCGCACACAGCCATGCACTGCCCAGCCGCGCTCCTGCTCCTCCTCCTGGCCGGTGGGGCTGAGGCCTTTCGCATCTGCGCCTTCAACGTCCAGCGGCTGACGCTTACCAAAGTGGCCAAGGAACACGTGATGGACACCTTAGTGCGGGTAGGTTCATCACTGTAGGGAAGCTGCTCCCCTGAGGACCATGAGCCACAGACCCCAGCCCTGCCAGACCAGTGGGGCAGTCCCAGAGAAGAGGGGACATCAAGAAACATGGGTGCAGAGGCGAAGAGCACATTCGCTCCCTGTCATTGGCCTGAGTCTTCCTCTGTGAAGTGGGTTCAATGTAGGTTCCGATGGCATTCAGTCTTCTCCCAAGTCCTTTCTAGTCCTACTGCTCTCTGTGGGCCACAGCCAGCACGCCACGACACTCTTGCCCATATTAGTGGCAGTTCCTCAGGGACTCCACCCGCCTCTCGGGACAGCGGTCACTGAGTGGAGCCGGTCTTCCCGGTGTTCTGCAGATCGTGGCTCGCTGTGACATCATGGTGCTGCAGGAGGTGATAGACTCTTCCGGAAATGCCATCTCCCTCCTGCTTCGAGAACTCAACCGGTGAGGCAGGCTCTGTGGGTGTAATCCCAGGCCCCTCGAGCCTTATGGCCCCTGACCTTGGGCTCCCCCTTCCTGGCAGATTTGATGACTCTGGGCCCTACAACTTCCTGAGCAGCCCCCTGCTGGGACGCAACACATACATGGAGAAGTACGTGTATATCTACCGGTAAGCACAGGTGACGGCCGGGCTGGACTTGGTGCTCGGCCCACTGTGACGTGGCTCAGAAGTCCCAAATGGTACAGGCCCCTTCCTCCTGGGGCAGCCATCACCTTCTCATCACACTTTTCCTCCTCAGTGTCTTTATTCTGAGATCTGCCTCTCCTCTACCCTCACCAGCTTTGGTGTTCTCGTGTAGGACAGCAGAAGGCCTTCTCCACACGCAGATGTCAGGTCCCTCTGCCTCTCTCCTGTGGAAGCCACTGGGGCTTGGGACAAGTCTGGCTGCTAGAAGCAGCTGCCTGCTGCTTCTAGAAAGAGGCTTGATGGGGGCCCATTGTGGGCTTTGGGTGGACACAGTATTCGGAGACTGCTCTAAGTCCCTGGGAGGACAGCCTGGCGGGGGGAGCCCTTTTGGGGGTCAGGATCAAGAGGCCAAGGGGGACAGTCAGGGAAAGAGACCTGTTTCTCCATGTAGATGGAATTAGATAATATCTAGAATTCACTCCAAAAGAATGGGAGAACAGAAACATGTCCACACAGAAATGCTCATAGCAGCATCACTCATAACATCCCAAAATGGAAACGACCCAAGGGTGCATCACCTGATGAATGAGTGAATAAAAAGTGGTTTCTCCCTCCAACAGAATGTTATTCAGCCATAAGAAGGAATGAAATACTGACTCATGCTGCAACATGGCTGAATGTTAGAAACCTACGCTAAGAAAGCAGATACAGGAGAGCACATATTATTTGATGACATTCACATGGAATGCTCAGAATAGGCAAATCTATAGAGACAGGAAATAGATCAGTGGCTGCCAGAGGCTAAGGGGGAGGAGAATGGAAAGTGACTGCTAACAGGTATAAAGTTTCTTTTTGGGGTGAAAAGAACGTTCTCAAATTGATTGTGGTGATGGTTGCACAACCTTATCAATGTACTAAACACCACTGAATTGTACATTTAATTGTGCATTCTATCTCGATAAGAAAAAATCCTAGAAAAAAGGGCTGGGAAGGCTGTGCCTACATGAAACAGAGCTGCTGGTGGAGGGCCCCCCTTCCCGAGTGCCGGCTCTGATGTTGGCACTTGCAGTCCCAGATCAGTGATGTAGGGCCACTGCTTCCTGTCCCTTGGTTCCCCAGGTCACACAGGACGGAGGTCATGGATTCCTATGTGTACAATGATGAGGAAGACGTCTTTGCTCGGGAGCCCTTCGTGGCCCAGTTCACTTTGCCCAGCAATGGTAGGAGGGGAAGGGTGTCCCTGCTATGTGGGAGTGGGAAGGGGGTCTGGGTGGCTTTATTGGGGGCTTGGTCCCCCAGAGGCTGGGTGGAGCAGGGCCGGGAGTGGAAGGGAGCCCTCCATATCTGGGGCCTTGCAGTCCTTCCCAGTCTGGTGTTGGTCCCTCTGCACACCACTCCGAAGGCTGTAGAGAAGGAGCTGAAGGCCCTGTACGACGTGTTTCTGGATGTCTCCCAGCACTGGAACAGCAAGGTAGGGCTGGCCAGATTGCACGGGATGGATGAGGACCGGATGGTAGGGTGGCCAGGCCCGACAGCTTTTCCCCTCTGCAGGACATGATCCTGCTCGGGGACTTCAATGCTGACTGCACTTCGCTGCCCAAAAAGAGCCTGAGCAAGCTGGAGCTGAGAACCGATGCCAGCTTCTACTGGGCGATTGCCGATGAGGAGGACACCACTGTGCGGACCACCACCCACTGTGCCTATGACCGAATAGTGCTCTACGGGGAGCGCTGTCAGAGCCTGCTGCGGACTGCAGCCACCTTTAACTTCCCCAAGTACTTCCGGCTCACTGAGGAGGAGGTAAAGCTTTGAGGCCAACAGGGTCACAGGGAAGTGCCTCAGCCCCGATACTGACATTTTATTCCACTGCACACATCCAGGCCCTCAACATCAGTGACCACTACCCTGTGGAGGTGGAGCTGAAGCTGAGCCAGGCAGCTCACAAGATCCAGCCCCTCAGTCTGACCACTTTGCTGCTGCCATCACTGCTGCTGCCACTCCTGCCCCTCCAGCTGGGCCCAGTGGCCTGAATCCCAACCCCACTCACTGACTGCTGCCCAAAGATGTGATGACTACACTGCCTTCAGGACTGAAACCCTGGCCTCCGTCCCCAGAAGTAACTCCATCCCTCCACCCCCAGCCCTGCCCTATTGGACTGCAGCCCTCTGCCTTTGCTTTGGCTTGTTCTTTGGTTGGGCCTGTGCCTGGCATTAGAATGTGGAAGAGGAAGGCCCCCAGCCCTAAGGATGGAGCCATGGCACTGCCCGCCCCCCACCCCTGCAGTGTCAAAGGTGGGGACTAAGCAGGCTCTAGGGCTGGGGGAGGGGAAGAAGGCTCAGGAGGCAGTGATCTTGGCTAAATGGCAGGGCTTAGAAAAGGGAATCACAACAGATAAAATTATTTCACATGAAAAACACTGAAGACAAAAAGCTATATTGCAGGGAAATTGCATGTCTAATATGTCAAAGGGCCATCTTTACACAGAATTCACATAAATTGATATAGAGACCAGTAGACGCAAGGGTGATAAAATGACTCACACTACTGAAACATTTAAGCTCATTTGTAATTCAGTGAAAAAAGCCCCGATGCCTAAATATATTAAAGCCGGTTTCTACCTACTGTATCTCAGCCCCGGCTACTGTCAGTCTGCGTTGATACATAAGTGCATTCACAGGTCACAATCCCAGGGAGGCTGGTTGCCAAGGCTACAGTTGCAGGAGCAACTATTAGCTACTGCATGAATACATGGTTGCACGGGGAAAGGGGTTTCACTGTGAATAGTAGAATGTGAACAATGATTGTGTACGATTTTGGTCTTGCAAGAAGTGAGACCATTCCTTCCCGAGCTTTTTCAGAGAACAGAACTTAGCAAAAAAACAGCAGGACATCAGACTTGTTACAAGTTATAGTCATACTTATGGTTTAGGGAAATCTCCTTGAGGCCAAAAATAAAGGTACTTTTAAACTTTAGAAATGGTTCTAAAAATTACAAAACCAGGGGCAGGAGGGACTAAGCACTGCATGCAATCCAGGATCTTCTCCAGGTGTCTCAAGCCATCCCACCTAGCAGCACCCTCAGGATCTATTCTTTTGGCTCTGCTCCACTCCCCAAGAACACCTCTGGAACCTAAAGCTGCTCTTACAAGAGCGGCCCTGGCACACAAGGATCCACAGGCTGAGGGAAGCTGCATAGTATCTGCCCAAAAGGTCTCGTTTGTCAAGCCCTATGGGTGTTTGCTCACCGGCCCTGCTAAACTGTCAGCCTGTTTTGGAGGAGAAAGGATAGTGTGACACTGGGGTTTCCAGAGGCTCCCCCCTCCTCCATGAACCCAGAGGCAGAGACAGACAGAAATAAGGATTTATTAGTGTAAGAGTGGAGGGAGGGCATCGTCAAGACTCATGAGTGCAGGGCCCGCCATTTGTCCAGGGGGCCTCGATTAGGGATGTATTTGACCCCACAGCCGTCTGGGATGAGCCTCTTTTCAGCCACCATGTCTTCAAACTCATCCGCATTAAACTTAGTAAAGCCCCACTTCTTGGAAATGTGGATCTGTGGAAAGAAAAAGGATTGAGTCAGGATGCCTGGGTTTGGGGCTAAGGAAAGGCAGGACATCAAAGCTGCAGCACTATTTACCTTTTGACGGCCAGGGAACTTGAACTTGGCCCTGCGTAGAGCCTCAATCACATGCTCCTTGTTCTGCAGCTTGGTGCGAATAGACATGATTACCTGGCCAATGTGGACTCTGGCCACTGTGCCCTGGGGCTTTCCAAAGGCACCACGCATTCCCGTCTGGAGTCTAGATTAGAAATAGCATGAGGTCAGACATGAGTATCCATCAGAAAAGGACTGTGTCCAAGGTCCCTTAGAACAACCCATACAGACAATAGGCTGCGTACACTACCAAGGATGCTGCTGTTTGCAGCCATTGCACACCAGGCACCTACGGGGAAAGGAGCACGGTCGGCTTAATTGGCTGCAATGACTTAAGACTAGCCAGGATCCCTGCAAGGGGCCACTGGGCTCATCTGAAAGCCCCCCAACATGTGACTGCCCCAGCAACCTACTTTCTGGCAGATGGCTGTCACCAGGTTCAAAGCTACTCCCCTAGGAGCACCTCCCCCACCTAACACCCTTTTGTGTTTGTTTCTGGGAGTTAAGTGTCCAATCGAAACCTTGCCAGCCACTGGCCTGGCTTTGCTATCGGCAGTTGAGTCTTTATTTAGGGTTACCACCTCGTTGAGAAAAATCAAGCCCATTATAGAGACTTTCAAGTTATGGGAAAACACTCAAGACCCAGGACATAGCTCACCTATCAGCCCCAGCGCAGGACAACATCTTGTTGATGCGAATTACATGGAACGGGTGGAGCCGCACTCGAATATGAAAGCCATCTTTGCCACAGCTTTTCACCATGTACTTGTTGGCACAGATACGGGCAGCCTCCAGGGCTAGGTGGGGAAAAGGAAGGCAGCAGCATGAGACAGGAGGCATAGAGGGAACAGAGATGTTCCCTCAGGGAACATCTATATTGCCTGGGTGAGTTTCATTAAGAGACTCAACTGGGTGCCCATGATTAATGAACCGGTAATTCTGGTAGAGTGTGCTCCAGATTTGGCTGGGGGAGCACAGAAAAAGAACGAGGTGAGATTAACAAGGAGCCCTGCACCTTACCTTCGGAAGAGAGCTGCTCATATTCATCTGATACCATGTGGCCACAGAGTGGGAATTCATCCACTTTTGCCTTCTTCCGCCCCAGGTCAAAGATTCGGATCTTGGCATCTGAAAAAAGCTGGGGTAAGTTGTGCGGAGTGCCATGGGCAATTGTGTCAGTGGAGCCAAACCAGTTGGGGCACTTTTCCATTACTTACCAGGGACACCTCGGCAGAAGCGAGACTTTGGGTACGGCTTGTTCTTACAATACCGGTAACTGCAGGGAGGGGAAAAACCCAGGTTTGCAGGGGTACACAAATGAACCTGATGATAGGCACTGAGAGCTCCCTTCCAGTTAAGACCAAAGGAGGGATGGGAAAGGTGTGTGGGTGTGTGGGGCTGTGTGTGTGTGTGGAGGGTGCGGGTGACACGTTAATCTATAACCTGCCTCCATTCCTGGAAATTGGCTCTAAAGCGAGACAGTCAAAAGAAAGTGGCCCAAAGTTACAGGATGACCATGTGAGAAAAATAAAAGCAAAAATATCTTGATATCTTATTGGGTTTTAAACTTCCAATAAGGCCAACACCTCGAAACGGACTTTCCCAGTTAAAAATATCTGTCACTTCAAGGCACTGCGTACTAGAAATCTGCCCCAGGCCTAACAGCACAGGTCATGCAGTCCACCCTGAAGACTTTTGGGCACGTGGCATTTCGCCTACGTGCCACGTGAAGGAGTCCTCGCGCCCCCTGCAGGCCAAGTGATGCATCCGAAGCCGTATGGCATGTAGCCAGGAAAAGACAAGAATGGCACACAAAGACCCAGAGAAGACAGCCTGAAAAGGAGTCCCCAGTTCCAAGACAGAGGAAGGGATGCAAAGCGGACGTCACTTCCAGCCTGAAAATAGCACAGCACACGCAGTCCGACATCAATGTAACAAAGAGGGAAGGACCGCTTAAAGAGCGGAATTAAGTTTTAACAAAAAGAAACATATGACATAAATCAAGACCTAAGTGAACCGGAAGGTACTGGGGAAGATTCCTCAAAGGAGAAAGCCACACTAGGGAGGCCCCACCCCACGGATGCTTTCCTAGGATACATGCAGTTCTCTCTCCTTTATTCCACAGCAGCGAAATTGGATTGGGCACTCACCACCGCGCGGGTCGGCGGCCCATGATGGCACAAGGATCTTCAGTGGCTGCAATGAAACAGAAAAACCGGAACAGAAGATGAAGACAGGACTCAAAAGACAGTAAATAGCGAGGGCATCGGACGAGCTCTGAACAACGCTTACTCACCACGCCAGAGAAAAAGAGGCGCTCCCGCCCCTACGTAGGCCTTATATAGTCGGTCTGTCTTCACAAGTTAGTAACCATAGAGTCCCCGTGAGGGCGGGGAGACGCTCTGTCAGACTCCCGGACCATAGACGCGCTGGTGTTCTGCGCATGGGTACGAGCCGAACCAGACACATGCGCAAAGCAAGGAAGCGACATAGCACACGACCGCTGAAGCCAACTAGCGAATGGGGTTTCGCCACATCGACACCAGAAGGCCGCTTCCGTCTGGCCATCATGGGCGTAGAACTTGGCCTGAGGCTTTGCTGTAACTATGACGTGTGTTCCTAGCGTTGAAAGAAGTGAAGTACCCCCAAGTGGGGCTCACAGCGGCCATGCG
This sequence comes from Eidolon dupreanum, assembly GCA_028627145.1. Taxonomy (NCBI): domain Eukaryota; kingdom Metazoa; phylum Chordata; class Mammalia; order Chiroptera; family Pteropodidae; genus Eidolon; species Eidolon dupreanum. The sequence goes on along the minus strand of CM053505.1, from coordinate 96,432,998 downwards.
CATTTTCCTGGGAAGTCGCGGGGCCCAGAATATATATTCTTCGTGCCTCCCTCTGGGCTCCAAGGCGGGGAGGGGACGGGCTGTGCCTGGAGCCTTGCCCTGTATTCCTTTGTCGACAGGGCGGCCGGAGCGGGATCCATGCCACCACCCCCTGCCCTAACGGAAGAGTCCAAAACCTGAGTAGCTGTGAGCCCCGCTCCATGTCCCTGAATGAGAGATGTCTCTTGGGAGAGAGGCCAAGGAGACGCCTCCACAGAGATTCAGGGCCTGTTCCACCGGGCAGAGGAAAGAGACGCTGTGCTCCCCATGATGACTTGGAGAAGGGGAGAAGGCTGCGACCCCATTCGGATGGCAAAAAAGCCTGGTCATTCTGTCTCCCGCCCGGCCAGTAGAGGCCTTGCTCCGCGCTTCTGGGGTCCAGAATGTGCTCCTCCACACACACACACGCACACGCACACAAACACAAACAAACACACTCCGTGCCGGCCCAATGCGCTCCAGCGCCTTCCGAGCGTGTCTGCGGGGTTCTTTGTAAAGCATGGTTCCCCTTCCCCCTACACACCAGCACAGTATCCGGGAGGTGGGCGGAGCTGAGGCTAGTCACCAGGGAAGGTGCTGTCAGCCATAGGTGTCTGCCACGCCTTCTGGAGGTGGGAACAGCAGGAAGTAACAAAGTCTTCCCCATGTCTTGGCCCCACCGAGGAGTAAATGTTCAAGCAGTACTGTTCACCAGGACAACCTGTCACTTTACTAAATGGCCTTAGGTTCCTTTTGGAAGGCTTGGGAACATTTGTAGTGTGCATGTCCAGCAGTGGCACAGAGGCCTTGCCAGGGGACCCAGCCTCTCATTCCATCAAAGGCCTCTGGGTCTGCAAACAAACTGCGACATTCCACTGGGGCAACTCAAGTGCCGTATAGGGCTCCCAGACCTAGAGCATTTAGGGTTATAAACCAGGCGGTACTGTGGCAGGCCCCCTGTCTCTTTCCTAAAGACACTGTGATCTCTTCAGACCCTAATGGCACTCGATGACTCATTAGAAAGAGCTGCTTCTGGAACTTCTCATGGAACACGGTCAAGGGGTGGAGTGTTCAGGTCAAATGTGGTCAATCTCAAAAGTTTCTCTCTCCCTGAGCCTTTGGATTCCCTCCTCCACGAGATGCCTGGGTCGCTCTGCCACTGAAACGAATGAACTGCAAGCAACTAGAGACCCCAAGTTTTGGTCAACCAAGTGAGGTGCTAAGCTTCCCACCAGTCGTATGTGCTAACACAAACTGGAACTTCTAGTAAGTACACCCCTATCAGTAAATTCAGCCCCATTGGAAGTTGTAGCTCAGCTCTTTGTCTAACACGCTGAGAATCAAATCCAACAAATGCGGTAGAGCTGGTAGATATCAGTCAAGTATTGGAAATTTTTATTGATGTGTGACCTTTTTCCTCCTAGGTCAGACTGTGTCTGTCCTCATGGAGCATTTAGTTATTTGATACTAATTTGGGGTCTAAAGGCAACGGGGTAGTTGCGGAGGGTCTCAAGGACAACGGGTGTCCCCTTGCAGGGGACTCGCCCAAGTGACGTAATGAGAGTGCTCCGGCAGTGGAACACCAGCCCCAGGCACAGGAGGGCAGGTACTTACATCAGCAAGGGAGGCTCAGAGGGACTGGCGGCTTCCCAAAGGTCAGCTTCAACTGAGGCCAACCAGATGTCCCATTTCCACGTTTCGGGACCCCACTCCAACCACCGCCCTACACGAGAGACGTGGAGAGGCTGGGAATTCGAATCGCATTGGGGTTCCGTAACCCACGCGCCTGAACGTTGTGTTTGATTTTAGGCAGGCAGTCCTGCAGATACGGGATGTA
>CM053505.1:96406212-96430643 GCA_028627145.1 Eidolon dupreanum | reverse complement strand
TAGCAGGTGGTCGTGCACAGGCCCCCACCCGTCACCCCTCCCAGAATCAAAGAAGACAGGCGGAACCACCAATGGCTCCCTCTGCTTCCCTCTCTTCTTTGCCCAAGTGGAGGCAGGTGAGCGCAGGGCAGGGGTGGCTGCAGTGACGGGGCGGCCAGGGCTAGCCAGGGCTCCAGGGCTGGGTGGGGCTGCTCGGGTCGGGGCGGGTGGGCGTGGGGACACTTCTTGTCCTGGGAGCTGCCGCTGGCACAGGCACAGAGCTCAGGGCACCAGGACACGGTAGGGGCTGCCTGGGATGTGCTCATCGCCCCACTTGACCACCAGCGTGTACTCCCCCTTGTCCTTGAGCAGGTAGGAGACACTGTAGAGCCGGCTGCCCACGTGCTTGACCAGGATCTCCTCACAGGGCGTCCGGGGGCCATGTACCCCCACCAGCAGCATGTTGTTGCCTGGGGAAGGAAAGGGCCTCAGTCCCAGGCTCCAAAGTCCCCTATTTTCCACTGCAACCACGCCGACCTCCTCTTCCTATCCTGTAGCCTTCTCTGACCCCCTCGCCTGTTCCAGGGTGACAGCCCTTCCTAAAGAACTGCCAGCATTCCTGACCCCTGGGGATAGCAGAACCCCCAGCTCCTCTAAGATACTTTCCTGAAGGGTACAAGAGGGCAGGGGGGCCCAGATGGGAAGTGACAGCCACACCCCCAAAAGCATTCCCACCCCTCCACCCCCTCCCATGTCCTAGGCACCCACCTGCTTTGCTGCAGTCTACTGTGAAGCTGCTCTTCTGGCCTGCATAGGCCTTGCTCAGCCCCAGGCCCTTGGCCAGCACCTTGCTGGCATCAGTGGGACCTGGGCCTGGGGTGGCATGCTGGGGAGCACTGGCAGTCTTGGTCAGAGAGTCTACAAACACTGATGACGTCTCATGGAGGCTGTGGTTGCTGACAAGACGGGGACCTGCAGGGTGGAGCAGATGGGGCTAAGAGGCGGCCGGATGCCAGGTATTGGGCTGGGCACTAGCAGTCTGATGCGAGGCTCACCTGTGACCTTGGCCTTAAAGGGGCTGCCCCCAATGTGGTAGGGGCCGCCATACTTGATGGAGATGAGGTAGCTGCCAGGTGCCATGGGGGTATAGGTGACACGGTAGCCCTCAGGGCACTCCTGGCAATCCATCTTCACCTTGGAGGGCCCATCGATGGTCACTGACAGGGCACCAGCTCCTGCATTGCTTGTGTTCACGATAAACTCAGCTGGGCTCCCTGTGGGCACAGAGGTTGGGCAGAGCTGGCCTGGCTCATTTCCCTACCCCCTGCCCCATTTCCTAACCCTCAGCATAGCTGTCACTTCTGTGCACCTTGGGTTGTCGCCAAGAGCTTAGAGGAAGGGCCCTAGCAGGTGTCCACATACTGGAAGCTATACCCACTGACTTACCTGTGACACCGCCTTCCAGGCCGGCTCCATAGGCAGACACCAAGCCTGGGTCCCCTCCATGCCCAGGCTCCCCAACTCGGATCTTGAAGGGGCTTCCAGGGATGTGGGTGCCATTGAACTTGACATCAATCAGGTAGATGCCATTCTCCCGTGGGATAAAGCGCACCGCATACTTATCTAAGGAGCAGAGGGGCATGCTGTGGACCTGGGGTCCCTCTTCCAAAAGCAAGCAAGTGGCATCTGCTTCCCTTGCCCACCAGCCTGAGTCCAGCCAACCCGCGAGGCCCACCCTGCTTCTTCCATGGGCCACACCGGGCACCCACACCCCCCAGAGCACAGACCTCCTAAAACCTGAGGGGTGAAGCCTTAGATGCCCAAGCAGCCTGCTATCATGGCTCATTTGGACTGAAATCGCTTGCAAGCAAAGCACGCGCCTCACTGCCTCTTTAGAAAGGTTACCACGAACGCCACGTTCCCGGCATGTTAACTGGGGCTCAGAGGCAGCAGGAACTTCCTTGAGGTCCCGCAGCTGGGAAGGGGCAGCACTGGGTTGTGAGACTAATGACACTTGGCCCAGTAGCTGCTCTCACCCTCTCCTACCCCCAGGCTCCCCCAAGGCCTGCCTGCAAGTGCCACGCCCTGGCTAAAGGGCCAGACATCCCCTTGGCCGGACTCAGGAGACTGCATCGCGCTGCCCACAGTCGCGGCTGCTGAGCCAGATTCCCGAGGATGTGGGTCACGAGTAGTGGCAGGGTTGCCTGGCTGACGGAGCCCAGGTGTGTGCACCCTGTCTCAGCTGCCTACAGAATCTGTATCTTCCTTCTGTACTCTCGGCCTGCTTCCAGCCAGCTGGGCAGGCCTGCTGCTCTCAGCGGGGCCAGGGCAGATAGGTGGCCGGGAGGCCGAGTAGGGACAGAGCCTCACCTTGGTCGATCTCTGTGACATAGCACTCCTCCAGGGCTCCCGAGGGGCTGTGCACCTTGGCATCGATCGCCCCCTTGGCCCCATTCAGGCTGACTGCAAAAGAGGCTGGCTGGTTGACCTTTAGCCCTGACTCCTAGAAGCACAGCAGACGTGGTTAGACGGGGCGGCTGGGGTGAAGGAGGGCAGGGCCCCAGAAGCAGCAGGCCCACAGGATTGCACTTACCCATCTGGCGTCCAACTTGGTTTAAAGAGGGAGAGCCACTGATTCTCGAGGGGCAGCAAGCGACAGGCACACGCCCCCGCCCCCAGACATCCATGCTCTGCAGTCACACACCTGGGCAGCATGAAGGAGGGCGGCCCTGCCCTGCGGGCAGCACTCAGCCCTTGTAGGCTGTCCCTCTTTAAACCTCAGCCCTGGTGCTCAAAGGGCACAGGCTTCTGTTCAAAGCCTTTAGACCTGAGACACGAGAAAAACTCCACGCGGCAGGCAGGGGTGCTTCCTGCCAACCCCAAGCGTGGGCTGTACCCGGCCAGAGCAGAGGCCCGACGCCCTGAGCTGGGCTGGGCAGGTCACTCGACACAGGGTCGAGGCCTGCTCTGTGCGCTGGCTCTGGTCTGGCCGGGCCCAGGAGCCCCAGGTGGGCGGTTTCTCTCAGTGCCTCACCTGAAGACTAGAAACAGTAAGGCGGCGGGCGTCGCCAGACGGAGAAGCCACAGGCACCACGAAGGGGCTGTCGGGGATGTGCTCCTCGTTGAACTTGACTGAGACCTCGTAGTCACCTGGGCAGGAGAGAGCACAGAAGGCATGCTGGGAGGCCCTCACTCGTCAGTGTTCTAGCCTCCCACTTCCCACAAACAGCCTGGGCGGGCCCAGGTTCGCAAGGTGGAGGGGGGAGCTGGGCAGGGCTGTCTACACAGACCTGGACCAACACCCGCACCAAGGCGCCACCTCCCCTGCCCCCAGCTAGGTCCTCAGTACCTGGCTCCTGGACCACATAGGCCACGCCACAGGAGCCATCCTTGCGGTCCTCGAAGGAGATCTCAGCCTTGCTGGGGCCCTCGACGGCAATGGCCAGGCCCCCAGCGCCAGCTTCCCTGGTCCAAATGCTGAATTCCGCTGTGGGAAAGCAGTGTGTCCTCATGGGGGGCTGCAAGCCTGGCCGAGGCCCCCTCCAAGCACAGTTGATCTTCCTCCATCCCCCTCCCCTGCCCAGAAGAGCGAGAGCCTCTCAAAAAGCAGGCCTACCTGGCACTCCGGCTTCAGCCCTCTCCAGGCCAGGGCCCCCGGCGCGGACCTTGTGGGCGCCCCCTTCCCCTAGGGGCCCCACGGTGAACTGGAAGGGGCTCCCAGGCACATGCTGGCCCTTGTACTTGACGCTGACTGTGTGCATGCCCATCTCGGCAGGCACAAAGCGGATGCAGTACGTGTGGTTCTCCCCTTCCACAATCTCGGCCTCATGGGTCTTGCCTGATGGGCTGGTCACCTGGGCTGTCATGTCCTGGATGCTAATTTCTGTAGGGAGGGGACAGTCTGGTGAGCAGGAGCTCTAGGCTCCAACCTTCTGCTTGGGGCCAGCAGAACTCTTCCGCGGTTCCCTATAGTTCCTACCGGGGATCTTTAGGCTGAGGTCACAATGACTGCCAACGTTGGCCACCGAAGGGGCCCGTCGCCTGCGTGTGATGCTCTCTTTCACCCGGCCCTCGCCTGTCACCTTCACGGAGAAGGGGCTGCCTGCAGAAAGAAAGCACAGCCCATGCCCCACACAGGTTACGTTCCAGTCTTGGGGTGCAGCAAGGAGGGTCGCGGTAAAGAGAGGTGACTGTGTGCTGCACTCACCAGGCACGTGCTGGTCAGCGAACTTGATGTTGATGATGTAGTTTCCAGGCTCCGTGGGGCAGTAGGTGACCCTGCACGTACCATCCTCCAGGTCCTCTGTGTTGATATCTACCTTACTAGGACCCTCAATGGACAGGCTGAGCCCGCCATAGCCTGTGGGAGAGACACCCCTGAGCCAGGAAGCCAAGCACAGTAGTTTTACTCTGGCTGGCAGGCCACCGCCGCTTACCTGCATCACGGGTGTCAATGATAAACTCTGCAGGCTCGAAGGTATGGCCTTCGTGGAGGCCCTGGCCGGAGACCCGCACACGGCTGGCATCCCCAATCTCCGACTGGCTGATCACCACTGGGATGGGGCTGCTGGCTACGTGCTGGCCGCCCTTCTTCACATGCACTAGGTGCTCCCCTGTCTCCTTGGGCACGAACGAGATCCCTGGGCACAGGGCAGGGCTGTCAGCCAGGGAAAGGAAGGTCTCCCACTCCCTCCTTTCCAGAAGGCCCTGACCCTTGGCCTCTTACCCACATGGCCATTGCGTAGCCGCTTTAGCAGGCAGGGCTCCTCCCGGCCCGAGGGCGGTACCACCGTGGCCGTCAGCAGACTGAGGTCCGTCTCAGAGATGTTGATGGGGATGTCAGCAGCAGAGCCCACCTTCAGGTGGGACATGCGCATCGAGTCATCACCTGGCAGGAGATAGTCACTTGGTATCTAGGCGCAAAGGAAGACTGCGCCCACCCTGCCACCTGTCTCCTTCTGACACTATTCCAGGTGGCACTCACCTGTGACCCTGGCGGTGAAGGGGCTGCCTGGAATGTGCTGCTCATTGTACTTGACCAGGATGCTGTAGTCACCAGGAAGCACAGGCAGGTAGGAGACGCTACACGTCCCATCCTGGTTGTCGGTGCAGCTGATTTCTGCTTTGGATGGGCCCTCGATGGCCAGGGACAAGCCCCCTGGAGAGAGTCATGAGGAGGGTTGGGACTGCACTTAGGCACACTGCACTGATGAGGAAAAGCCCCAACAGGCAAGCAGATGTAAGGGTGGCAAGGCAGGGGGCCGCATTCATGGGGTGTCTCTCCTGTGTCCAGTTCTCTGCAAGATGAGGGTTTCCCACGGCACACAGGCGGGTCAGGACTAGAGCTGCCACTCACCCTCTCCCGCGTCCTTGGTGTTGACAGTGAAGACAGCAGGCTTGTTCACTACTCCGTGGGTAAGGCCAGGCCCGTAAGCAGTGACATGGCCACAGTTGACGTAATCCACATAGAATTGCAGGGGGCTTCCTGAGGCCAGAAGAAGAGCCATGTGTAATTGGGACCTTGTGTCATCCCCAGTCCTCCCCTCAGCCCCAGGTCTCTATGAGGCAGTGGTGGAATGCTACGGGGACACACCTGGGATGTGCATATTGTCATAGCGGATGTCCATCTCGTGTAGGCCGGCCTCGCTGGGTGCATAGCGCACAGTCACAGTGCCATCCTTATTGTCGGTGATGGCCGGCTGCGCCACCTTGCCCGAGGGCATGCGCACTTCTCCTACAGGGCAGCAGGGCCAGGGTCAGGGCAGCCCGTGGGCACACCCTGCTCTCTATGGCTCCCAAGCTCCTTCCTGCCCCTACTCACCAGTGATCTCGCCCTTCTTGATGGTGAAGGGAATGACAAGGTCGAAGGGCCTCAGGCTGGTCACATCCAGCCCATTGACACCTACCAGGGGTCTCTCTGGCGCCTGCAGATGAGACAGAGGGCTCAAGTGAGGGGCTGTAGGAGGGGAGGGAGACCTAAACAAGAAGATCTGGGGTCTCTCCTTACATGTGCCAGAATGGGGCCTCATGGGAAACCCAGCTGGCCAGCCCCCAAATGTCCCCTAGAGCTAGGTGAGCTGGGAGGAGGTGGGCCAGGCCATACCCAGGTCTGCTGGCCGCCCTGGGCGTAGGTGTATGGTGGGGCCAGCTGCTGCGGCCGTGCTGGGGTCGGCACCGTGGGCTGTTCCCCAGCCAGAGCCTGCAGAGCAATGCGCAAGAGCTGGAGATTCTGTCATCACAGAGGAACCCCAGGGGGACAGGACAGGCCCCACCCAGAACCCTCGCCCCTGGCCCCTCCTGACCGTCACTTGGAAGGGGCTGTTGGGCACGTGCTCGCCGCCAAAGCGCACACAGATGACGTATTTGCCCGGCTGTGGGGCGGTGTAGAAGATGTCGAAGGTGCCATCCTCGTTCTCGACCACGTCCACGTCCACCTCAGAGCCATCGGGTGTGCACACAGTGCAGGTCACTTTGCCTTTGCCCGCTGCCTTGGTATCCACAGTGATCACTGTCTCCTCCCCAATCTGGATGGTGGGGCCGATGCCAGCACCTGGTGGGGCAGGGCGGGTCCCCAAAGGGGGGCCGGGGCATGAGCCTGGCGCTCGGGCCGCTCCCATCCACCTGCTGCCCGCCCAGGCCTTTTACTGCTACTACCAAGCACAGCCAGGCCTCCCGCCCCCACCCCCAAGCTGGGATGGTGAGTAGTTTCTCAGAAGGCAGGAAAGGTTCCCCCGAGCCACCTCAAGCCAGGGAGTCCTGTCTTGTGGGTATCCCCAATGTGGGAAATGCCCGACGGGTGGCACCCAGGTGTCTGGGAGGAAGAAAGGGCCTGGAGGCCCATGGGGCCGCTGCTGCCGTCTGGGCACAAGTGTTTGCTGCCACCTCCCCTGCCAACTCAGCCTCAGCCGGTGCCGTGGACCACGCTGACCAATGCCAGCGCTCTGGCTGGGCCCACAGCTGCCTTCGCCCCTGTGGCCTGGCCCCGGCCCCCAGTGCTGTGTGCGGACGCGGTGAGGCGGAGTCCTGCTGCAGTGTGGGGGATCGTGATACTCGCCTCCCGCCCCCCAGGCCTGAAAGTGAAACTGGAGTTTCCTGACAACTGAGAATGTTTGCTCAACCGGAGGCTTGTGGTGAGGGGCGGCCAGGCCCGGCCCGGAGCAGGCAGGGAGCTGGGAGCAGAGAAGCGGGGAGGTAGCGGGATTAGCGCCCTAGCAGCACAGCGAACAGGCAGTGGCAGCACCGAGAGGGAAGGGGAAAAAGGAGGCCCAAGCCACAGCCACCGCCACTAGGTTGCAAGGGCAGAGCAGCTGAGCAGCCTCCAGGGCCCCAGAGTGCCCGAGGAAAGGGGAGGGACAGTGACGTTACGATCTGGGCTCAGCCGTGGAGGCTCAGGGGGTTGCAGGCTGTGAGGCCTGGCAGCAAGAGGCAGGCTGCCCCCTCCCCCCACCAGGCAAACCACCAGGAGCACGGAACCCGCTCCAGGGCTAAGTTCAAGGGGCTCCCCAGCCAGCCTGCCACCGAGTTCCCCTGGGGCCGAGGGCTCCTGCTGCACGGGGCTCCATGCTGGCCTCCGCAGCTCTCCTGAGCTCTAGACCCGGCCACCTGCTGCCCACCCTGCCCTGGGAGGCCTCACCTCATATCCATCCACACCTGTCCGCCCCTGCTGGGAACCTGGACCCACCATATAGCTAGTGGTTTGGGCCCCAACTCCATTGGTTACCCCTCAAATCCCTACTTTTCCCGCCCAGCCCATCAGCAAGTCTTGGCTGCTTCATCCTCAAAGTACACTCCCCCAATTTGGCGTCCCCTTCAAGCCACATTGTCACCAGCCTGGCCCCAGCCATCCCTCTGGCTGGCCTAAAAGTGACTTCAGCTCCCCGATGAGGCTCTCTGCCTCTGTTCTGCACGCAGTGGCCAGGGAAACTGACCACTCCCTTAAGCAAGGCCTGACCTTGCGTTTGGTCCCCAAGGACCTGTCCCACTGCCTTAGGTGCACATGTCTGTCATCTTAGGTCCCAGGGCCTGCCCTACACAGCCATTGAGGGTGAAACCCTAGGTACCCTAACTCTCACCCTGGCTGCCTCACCCCAGCCCCAGGCCTGCAGCCTTTAGAGCCTCCTAAGTAGTTGTCGCCTCCTTGATGTTTCTGGCTGGGACTGGCTCTCCCCTCCCAGGCCCGAGTAGGAAAACCTCCATGCCTGACTGGGGACCCTCTGAATAACGTCACTGCTGCAGGAATAAGGGGAGGGAAGGAGGTGGGGAGGGCGGGAGGGCCACTGAGTGCACTTTGGGGCTCTGAGGCTGGGCCGGGCCCCGCCATGCTGGCCGTCCAAGCAGTCGACGCTGGTGCTTCTGCACTACCAGCCAGCCCCACCCACTCATGCAGGCTGCACCTCCCCCGGCCCGGGACGCAGAGGCCCCTGGGAGGTGGGGATGAGGGTCTGTGGATCCGGCCAGGGCTGGGGACTCCCGCTAGTTGGGGGAGACCCCTTGTCCCCTTAGCCCATGCAGGAGCCCTTGACACGGAAGGAGGAAGCGAGAAGGAAGGGCCTGCTGCCCGCCTCTGGGGCTTCCCCGGGGTGCCAAGATCCCCAGACCCCCCAGTGGGGTGCCTCTCTCAGGATGCACCTCACCCCAAAGCTCTCAGCTGCAACCCAACTTCTCAGATGGGGAAACGGAGGCCCAGAGAGGGGGAGGGCCGGAGCGCTCATGCTCAGCTCCTGAGGCCGCCCTGGGCTCTAACCCTCCAGCCCCCCTCTGTCCCTGCCAAGAGCTGCAGCTGGAACTGTCCTGGGAATCAGCACGGAAGAGGAAAGGAAGCTGCCCTCTGGGCAGGAGGGGCGTTGGGAGCGGCCCCAGCAAGCAGCTTACCTAGCCCGTGACCTCCGATTGACACTGAGGTGAGAGGGCAGAGAGCAAGGAGAAAGGTCAGGTGAGTCACTCAAGGGGGCGGCCCCCACTCCCACACGCTGCCCCAAGCAGCGAGCCCTTGCACACAGGCACACCCAAGCCCCGTGCTGAGCGCCGTGGCCGATGGCGGGTGGGCTCACCTGTGACCGTGCACTTGCTGGCATCCCCGGTGGGCACAGCACGGACACGATACGGAGAGAAGGGGATCTCATCACCACCATACTTGATAAGGATGGTGTAGCGGCCTGTCACATCTGGTACATAGGCCACCGTGTACGTGCCGTCATGGTTGTCTTGGATATGTGTCTTCTTGGGCTTGCCCTCAGGGTCCTGTGTGGCAGAGGACAGGAGAGGTGGTTGGCCTAAGCCTAGCCAGGCCCAGGATCACCTCAAGCCCTCTCAAAGGGATGTCGAGCACCACTGTTACAGGGATAGGCTCCTAGTCACTCAACCACTATGGCCCAAAATGGCTGCCATCGCCCAGCAGGGAAGTCTCAAAATGTCCAATGCTTCCTGCCCCAAATGTCAACAGGCAGGGCCAGGGAGCTCGGCACTCATCCTGCTTTATCCCCGTAAGTACCTCTCGACTTCCATCCTCCACCCCCGGGCCTACCCCAGAACTAGGAGTACCCCGGGAGATGTCAGGGTCTTATACTTATACCTGGCCCACGAGAATGTTGCAAGTGGGCAAGTTGAGGAATTAAGGGCTTTGACAATGTGCTGTCAGCAGTAAGCGAGTGTGTGAGTAAGGAAGCCTGCGCCTGTCACCACCACCCTAGAGGCAGGAGGCCTGCACTGTCCCAGCTGCATGCCCCATACTATATACATCGCTCAGGCCTGGGCCCCTCCATTCCCTTGCCTTCCCCATGCCTGGATCGGCAGTTCAGCAGAACCAGGTGGCCACCACCACCAAGGCAGTCAGCTTACCGTGATCTGGACGGCCAGCAGGCCCTCCCCTGCATCCTTGGCATCAATGGTGAACTCCACAGGCAGGCTGGCAGGCACGCCAGTGGTATTGAGCCCAGGGCCGCTGGCCTTCACTTTGCTGGCATCGTGTGTAGGCAGCACCTTGACCTTGAAGGGGCTGTTGGTTGGGCCAGCATGTTGTAAGCAGTCAGGAAGCCTCTCGATGCCCAGCCCACCCCCCCGCCACCCCAGGCAGGGGACCGCCTCTTACCTGCGGGGCACCTCCTCTTCCCCATACAGCACGGAGATGCTATATGGCCCTTCGCGGCTGGGCACATAGTTGACAGTCTGGGTGCCATCGGCGTTGTCCACCACATCCACTGGTTCCACCAGGCCTAGCCCCATCCCCAAAACAGAATCTCAGCCAGTCTCCTGGGCCCTCAGCCCCACCACGTTGGACAGCCGGAGCTCAGCCATGCACTCAGCCCTCACCCCAAGCTTGGGCCTCATTTGCCCATGCCCAGGAATGGCCGAAGCCCTTGTGACACCAGACACAAATCTGGGTGCCATCTTGGACCCTAGCCCTCTCTCCCTTCCACCACATATGCTCAGTGTTGAAGTCTTATCTATTCTACGTCCTTCTGGTCCCCCTGTCACCCTAGACTCCTTCACCAACTGCCTGCACAACTGCTCCAGCCTCTTGAGTACCAGACCTCCACTCTCCTTCCCTGGCCCCTCCAAGAGTACCATGTCTTCCGGACCCCCGGCTCCACGTATGTGGACACTCACCTTTGGGCCCCTGCACTTTGACTTGCAGTGGGGCCACACCGGCCTTGCTCGTGTCCACCTGGAAGGACTGAGGGAGGTTGGCACGGACCATGCCTGGGCTCAGGCCAGGCCCAGAGCACTTGACCTTGGATGCGTCTGTCACATCATGCACAGGAACCTTGAAAGGACTGCCTGAATAGGGGGATGCAGAGGGACAGCAGCTGTGTGAAACAGTGGATGGCGAGCAGGTGGTCCCAGTGCAGCCCCAGCCGATCTGTCTCCTTACCTGGTACCTGGTGGCCACCGTAGGTGACGTTAAGGCTGTAAGTGCCAGCCTCATAGGGGATGTACTCGACCGAGCAGCTGCCATCCTTGTTATCCATGCAAGACATCTTGGCCTCAGAGGGGCCCTCTACAGCCAGGCCTAGGCCCCCTGTGCCAGCTCCCCTGGTCCAAACAGACAGCTAGTTATTGCCTGGGGTTCCAAGGCCCATCACAGGTGACCCCTGCCTCCTGGGCGCTTGCTCACCTGGTCTCCACAGTGAACTTGTTGGGCTTGTTGGTGGTGCCACTTTGGATGCCTGGCCCATGGACACGCACTCGGGAGGGGTCACAGCCCTCGGTCACAGGAACCTGGAAGGGGCTGCTGGGCACAGGGCTGCCATCGTAGGTCACATCCACAGAGTGGAGTCCTGGAGGACAGCAGGCCAGGTAAAGAGGAGCCCAGGCCACCGTACCCTGTCACCTCATCCCTTGGGAGCCCCAGCACATACCTTCCTCATAAGGTGTGTACTCGACTTTGTATGTGCCATCACCGCAGTCCTGCACGTAGGTCTCAGTCAGGTTGCCTGAGGGATTGGCCACACGAGCCTTGACATGTGGCCCTCCAGTTTTCGTCAGAGCCCGGGCATCCACACTGAACTCAGTGGTGGCCTCTCGGAAGACACCTGCAGGGGGACAATGAGGATGACGCATGGGGCTCCAGGAGCTCTGGAGGCCCTGGCTACCCCCTGAGCCACTTGTCCCACAGTGGGGCTTCTCACCTTGGCCCTCGATCCCAGGCCCATAGCACTGGACACCTGAGGTGTCTACTGCGGGCTCCACCTGCAGTTTGCTGGGGAAGTTGGGCACGGGCTGGCCGCCATATTTGATGGTGACGGTGTAGGCCCCGGGGCAAAGGGGGATGTAGGTAATGGTGTGCGTGCCGTCGCCGTGGTCCTGGATGTGTACCTCCGCTGGCAGCCCCGCCTCAGAGCGGATCTCAATGGTCAGCTCCGCGCTGCCCGCACTCGAGCAGTCCACGTGGAACTGGCCCGCCTCGCCGGCAGTGGCCCGCTCCAGCCCAGGGCCTGAGCACTTGACCTTGGACGCGTCAAAGCAGGGAACCACGTGGGCCTTGAATGGGGAGCCAGGAATGTGGGTGTCAGCGAAGAGGATGTTGATGTTGTAGTCCCCGGGCTCAGTGGGCACATAGGACACGGAGCATGTGCCGTCCCCGTTGTCCAGGCACTCGAGCTGGGCCTCACAGGGGCCCTCCACTGTCAGGCCCAAGCCGCCTGTGCCGGCGCCCTTGGTGTCGATGGTGAAGCGAGCGGGGGAGCCTGCGCTGCCCCCCTGCAGCCCTGGTCCAAATGCCTTCACCTGAGGGAGGAGGGACAGGTCAGGAGCCAAAGCCATGCCACTTCCCTGACCCTTAGCCTCGGACCCCCAGCCTGACCATCCATCTACCTCCTCTTGTTCTGGCTTCCCTCCCCCACCAGACAGGGGCACAAATAGGCCTGGGCACAGCCATCAGTCATAGGGACACAAACGATAAAGGGTGATGGCAAGTCTGGAAAAGATGGGGGAGCCCCCACACCTCAATTACCTTACTAGGCTTGGTGGGGGACACAGCTTCCAGAGGAAAGGGGCTGCCGGGCACAGGCACACCATCATAGGTCACTTCGACCTCATAGGGCCCCTCTTCGCGGGGCACAAAGCGCACGACACTGTTGTCAGCCCCCAGGCCCGGCTCCACCTTGCAGGGCACTGAGGCACCTGAGGGGCCCACGATCTTGGATGCCACTTTGCCTTGTCCACCGGCACCCTTTGACTTGACTGTGAACTCCTGGTCTTTGCCAACATCCACCTCTATTGAGATGACAAAAGAAGGGAGAGACCTGTGACACCAGGCAGTCTGCCAACGGGGCAACCTCAGTGACCATGACAAGGGCCCCAACTACTTACTCTCTCCAAGGCCAGACACCTTGATCTTGCTGAGGTCCAGGCTTGGAGACACACCCACTGAGAAGGGGCTCTTAGGGATGGGATCCCCTCCATAAGTGACATTGACGCCCACTGGGCCCTGGAAGGGGTGCAGAATGGCAGGGCCTGGGTCATGACCTTGGTCTCCCTGGCCTGTGGCTTCCCCACTTAGGCATTAGGGGTGGTGGTCAGAGAGACACTGGCCCTTCTCCCCACCCCCAGCCTTCTATGCCCACTGCTCGAGGGGGCCCCCAGGCCTGGTGGGTGTAGGAGGGGTGTAGCTGTGGGCTGTGAGGTAGCTACCTGCTGCACAGGAGTGTACTTGACTGTGTAGGTGTTGTCATGGTGATCGATGATGTCCACATCGCGCGCTGCATCCCCCTTGGCCAGCCCCGAGAACTGAACGTCCAGTTTGCCTTTGCCAGCAGCTTTGGCATTGACTGTGAAATGGGTGGGTTTGCCAAGCTCGACACCTGAGGATACAGATGACCATGTATGGGCACTTTGCCTCACCATCTTGAGATCCCCTGACCTCTCCATAGGGTGGTCCTCACCGGTGCGGCTGAGGCCCGGGCCCTCGGCCTTCACCTTGCTAGCATCATGGGAGGGCTCCACCTTGACCCGGATTGGGCTGGTGGGTGTGGCCTGCAGTGGGTGGGAGGAGAAGGATTAAGAGAAGAGCAGCACCCCAACACCCAGCAGTGTTAGGGGCCAGGAGCAGCAGTACCCACCTGGTCAGCAAAGAGAACCATGATGGTGTAGCTGCCAGCCCCGCGGGGTGTGTACTTGACCGTAAAGGTGTCATTGTCATTTCTGATGATGTCAAAGTCAATGTCGGCCTCGGCAGGGCCCACCACACCAGGGGCACACTTGATGCCGATGCTGACATCACCTACAGCAGGGGAGAGAGCAGAGGCTGGGACCTTGTGTTGATGCCTCACCCACTTGTCCACCTGCCCAAGGCAAGGCCTTACCCTGGCCAGCCTCCGTGCAGTCCACAGTGAAGTAGGTGGGCTCATGAGCCTTGAGCCCTGTCTTGGCCACTCCTGGGCCATACACCTTGACCTTGTTTGGGTGGCTGCCGGCTCCCACATTCACCTGCATAGGACAGAAGTGCAAGGGCATGACCAGCCTGGAGGAGAGGTTCCTTCCCCCACTGCCAGCTGGTATGCAAAATGGTACAACCACCTTGCAGAAGTGAGAAGTGGTCTGGTTCCTCAAACGACTAAACATGTGACCATATGATGCTAGAATTCCACTCTTAAGACTCTATCTATGCAGAGAAGTGGGCTCTCTCGTCTGCACACCTGTACTCAAATGTTCAGTGGCACTATTCACAACAGCCAAGAGGTAAAAAATCCCAAAGGTCCATCGACAATTGACTGGATAAAATCAAAACAAAACAAAACAAAAACGTGGCCTGTCTATACAACAAAATATCATTCAGCTATGAAAAGACAAGGAGCACTGGTTCCTGCTACCATATCGAAGAACCATAACGTAAACACTTTGTTGAGCCAGACACAAAATGCAAGATGTCGCATGATTCCACCTCTAGCAAATGTCTAGAACAGGCAAGCCCAAAACCAGAAAGCAGATCAGTGGTTGCTTAGGGCTGGTGGAGGGGGATTTGGTGGGTAGAGGACTTCCTGTTTAGGATGACAAAAACGACCTAACCTCCAATTGTGATGAAAGTTACACAACTCTGAATGGACTCAAAAGCACCAAGCTGTACATTGCAATGGGCGAGCTGTACGTAACTGGAGTTCTATCTAACAGAGCTGGATGGAAACAGGACAGGCACTCTAGGGAGATGGGAAAGGCCTGTCAAGGCCAGTAGAGGGCTGGCTCACCCGGAAAGGGCTGTTGGGGATGCTGACACCTCCCCAGGACACCATGGCTGTGTGCTTCACGGGTTTCCTGGGCACGTAGGAGCAGCTGTAAGTGCCGTTGCCATTGTCCTTGACTGTTGCCTCCACAGGGCAGCCCTCATTGTCCTGGAAAGCAGGCGGCCAACTGGTCAGTGCCCAGGCCTGGCCACCCACCCTCCCCCCCCCGACTCTCTGCCATAGGTGGGCACCATACCTGCACTTGAACCCGGAGAGGGGCCTTCCCGCCGTGCTTGGCATCCACTGTGAACTCTGCTGGCTTGTTGACGGCCACGCCAGTCTTCTCCAATCCAGGCCCACGTGCCTTCACCTGATGGGAGGTCACCCAGATCTCAGGGGACCAAGTGCAGGCCACCAAGGACACAAGGGTGGCAGGAACACACTGCCGGGGATGCCTGCCCAGGGCCTGGACGCCCTCCTAGTCCAGCCCCTAAGCAGAGGTAAAAGGGGGCCAAAACCGCGCCGGCAGCGTATGCCCTTTACCCTGTCTGGGTGGAAGTCCTGCGGCGCCTCGCGGATGTCAGCCATGAAGGGGCTGAGGCGAATATCCTCACTATTGCACAGCACGTGGACGGCATACTCGCCAGCCTCCTGAGGCCAGTAGCGCACGTCACAGGAGCCATCGCCCTTGTCATCACATTCAATCTTGGCCTGCGACGGGCCCTCCACTGAGAAGCCTGACAACAGCCACAAGTTCCATCAGAACCCTGGAGCCTGGAAGGGGGAGCCAGCCCTTGCTCCCCTCTGCCCCCCAGTACCCACCCTGCAGCCTCCAACTTACCCAGGGTGCCTACGTCATCTCCAATGGCCTCCACCACGAAGTCCGCTGACTTGCCAACAACACCACCCTCCAGCCCGGGGCCCCAGGCCCGCACCTTCTGATTGCCACACTCGGTGCCCACCTTCACCTCGAAGGGACTGCAGAGAAAGAGCCACACAGGGCAGTGCTGAGGGTCACCACCCTAGAGGGGCACCACCCTGAGCCCAGTGCAGGGGAGAAATGGGCCACCTTGGCTCTGAACACTCTGCCAAGGGCCTCACCTGCGCCCGATGTTCTGGCCGCCCCACGTGATGGTGACAGTGTATGTGCCAGGGGCCATGGGGTAATATTCAAAGCCATAGACGCCATCCCCCAGGTCCTTCTGCTTCACACGCTCCTCGCCCTCTGCCAGAGACAAGGGAGGACCTTAGGCTTGCCCAGCAGCGGCCCTGGGGCTGCCATCGCCCACCCTAGCCACAGGCCAACTTACTGGGACCCTTCACGGTAACCTTCAGCTCCCCACTGCCTGCGCCTTTTGTGTACACCTTGAAGTCGGCAGTCTCCTTCACCCGCACGCCCTTGGGCTGGAGGCCCCGGCCGACGGCACGGCACGCACCCGGGTTACATGCTGTGGGCACAGGGCTGGCTAAGTCACCAGAAGCTGGCTCTGGGGGACCCCTCCCTGGCCTCCCATAGGGCTGGGCCATCAGGATTGGGGCAGGGGCCCTCAGAACTTAGCCCCACAGGGTAGCAAGGGACATGCAAGAAAGAACTGAACGGGACTGTGACCCTAGGACCCACAGCCCCAGCCAGGATGTGGCGGCCTCCTCCCGCCCGCTCCACACCAGCCCCCCACCCCTTCCCAGCCCTCCCCTCCCAGAGGAAGACAGATCCAAGTACCGTTGACCCAGCGGGCAGAGCAGAGAGCAGCAGGTTTCTAGACAGCTGGAGCGAGTTCTTCCAGAGGTGAAAGCGTGAAGAGAGAGAGAGAGAGACGGAGGGGGCGAGAGGAGGAGTAGGCGGAAGGGCCCCAGCAGGGGAGGAAAGAGAGCACACCCAGACAGTGGAAGCACAGAGATCCAAGGTGCCGGGTTGGGTGAGGGCTGGAGTGGAGCCCACCCTGCTGTCCCTCCCATGGGAGGCTCCAGTGCAGGGCAGCCAAGACCAGCCTACCTTGGCCAACAGTGACAGTGTAGGGGCTTCGAGGGATGGGCACACCAGCGAAGGTGACGTGTACCGTGTGGACACCCTCCATGGTGGGCTGGTAGCTACAGCGATAGGTGCTGTCGCCCCGTGCCTCCAGCTGAGGCTCCACAGTGCCCTTCTGTCCTGCAGGGTCCTGGATCATGACCTCTACCTCACCCGTGCCAGCTCCTGCCACAAGGTACCAGGTGAGTTCCTAGAGCCTCCGGGCTGCTCCTGGGCCACAGTAGCTCTCTCCCCAGCCCTGCCTGCCTCAGCAGCCTCCCCTCACCTGCCGTGAAGATCTCAAAGTAGGTGGTCTTATTGGCGATGTTGCCGCTGGGTTCCAGGCCAGGTCCTTGGGCAGTCACTTTGCTAGCATCACCCTGAGACTTGTCCACATATACCTCGAAAGGGCTCTTGGCAATATGCTGGCCAGCAAAGAGCACAGTGACCTGTTGTTTCCAAGACAGGCAGGCTGTGAGGGTGGGGTCGGGACTCTGGAGCCACTGTCCCTGCTACCAGCCTCCCCAGGGGCTGAGGGCTCACCTTGTGAGTCCCCGTCACCTCGGGGACATACCAAACAGAGAAGGTACGGTTCTTGTCGTTATTGGCAGTCACCTTTGCCTGTGGTGAGAAGGAACCCGTGAGCCTCTAAGAACAGCTCCTCCAGATGGTGGAACCGCAGTGCCCTGCCCCACCTGCCCTACCTCCTCTTGGTGTCCAGCTGGGTCCTCCACATACACCAGCACCTCCCCCTGGCCGGCACTTCTGGTCTCCACGGTGAACTCTGCCCGCTTCTTCACCATGTTGCCCGTGGGCTCGATGCCTGCCAGGGGAGAGTAAGGAAGGCACGGGCTGGCTGTTAGGGCCACTGCCTGACCCCTCCACCCCATCATACTCCCTTTGGTAGCATCTCCTCCTGCAGGCTCAGCTCCCCCCCCCGCTGTGCCCGTCAGGAACGCTCTAAACTGGGTGAGTCAGTTCAGCGTGAACCCTGGCACATGGAGCCTGGTCTTGGGCCCCAGCTGCACTCTTGCTAGGAGACAGGCCTGGGCCTGTTTTCTGGAACGCTCACTTGGGTTTGCCTGGGCCCTCGCTCTTGTGTGATACCTTGGCTGGGTTTCGTCTCCATTTACAGTAAAGCAGCTGGATCCTCGCTTCCCGAACACACTCTGCCTTGCCTTGGGCTGATGGCTAGTCACAAGTGGCCACTTTTGACCAGCCCTGACCCATTCCTGTCTGACTCTCGGGGAGCATTTAATAATCTAGCCACCACATCTCTGAAGGCTCCCAGGGGACCTCCAAATTTAGAAAGGACCCTGTCCTGCAGAGAGGTCAGCGCACTGGAGCGCTCCTGGCCCAGCTCCCTCACCTGGCCCGTAGGCTCGAGCTTTCTTGGGGTTCAGCTTGGGCCGCAGGGGAGCCCCTGGCTTCAGCTTGGCCTTGGGGAACTGGGACAGGTAGGTCATGACAGAGTGTTCGTCAACATTGGGATCCACAATCTCCTCTGGAGTGATCACCTGTCACAGGTAGAAAACAAGAGCCATTTGGCCTCCACACCTCAGGTTCCTGGGATATGACACCTCTCGCCACTAGGACTGTGGTCCTCGGACAGCCCTGGACCCCAGGCAGGGTCATACCTGAGGGATGCCCAGCCAGTCGTCGGCCTGTTGCATGGCTTCCCGTGCATTGTTCACAGGCTTGCTGGCGTCCCAGGAGTCCCAGTCAGGACACAGGCCTGTGGTACAAAAGGTAAGATGAGGCTAGGGACCACCAGACCCCTTGCAGGCTGCCTCCTTGGCCCACTCACAGATGGCCTCAGCCCCCCACCCCCACTCCCACGACCCTCACCCGGGGCACAACTATCGACAAGGGCGCCCAGGGCCCTGCCGCTCTGCCAGTCCCGACTGAAGTTGGTGATGGGCAGCTGCGGCAGCTTGTTCTGGATCCAGCCCAGGAGCCTCTGCTTGGGCGTCTGCTTCTTGGCTTCCTCATCTTCTTCCTCATCCCACATGGGCATAGAGATGGAGTAATGCAGGATCAGGGTCCAGATGAGGCCCAAGATGAGCTTCAGGTTGCCGTCGACGATGGCCTTGCTGTCTGTGAGGAAAGGAGTGGCAATGTGTCTCTGTGCACGTGTGTGTGTGTGTGTCAAGTGGCTCCGAGACAGTGCGGAGTGTGGCTACACAGGGGACCCCAGAGAGGGAGGACCCTGTGGGGCAGGGCGGGATGTGGCTTCTGCCCAGGACCCCTGAGGGAGTGTGGGTAGTTTCAGAGATGAAGGACACTTCTGGGGGAAGACGACACACCTATAGACACGAGGTAACAATTCATCAAAATGAGAGGGTGTTGCTGGAGGCCTCAGGACCCTGGGGGCCCAGAAGGACTGATGACAGCTGAAGGCAGCTGACAGGGCCAGGGGAGGCCTCTGGAGCAGGGTGAGTGCTTTGCAGCTACCCCAGCCCATTGCCCATCTCCAGGGGTCTCCAGGAAACAAGCAGGAGGAATAGCCCAGCTCCATTGGTCCTGGGTGTCAGGGCCCTTGGCTTGGTGCTATCAGGGGAGAAGGAGCTGGCGCTGAGGAAGAGGAAGGCTAGTGGGTGGGGCAGTTGGGAAATACAACTGCTTGCTTCCCCAGGGTGGGTGACATGAGGCAAGGAAGTGGAAGCATTGGGCAAGGACACTTTGGGTAGAAGTTGGGAGCCCCAACCCCACTTCCTCAGTGCCCCCCACCCCCTCATAGATCCAGTCAGGGAGCCCAATGTAACTGCTGATTGGGCCACATGGCCCTGACTCACGGGGGCCCAGCAGGAACGGCCTGTCAGCCAGGATGATAGGCAGAAGGCATTCTGGGGGCCCCCTTACCCAGCCCAAGGAGGGCAGAGTCAGTGTGCCTGGGTTAGGCACCCAGGGCGCAGCTTGAGAACTGGGGTAGCAGAGGCCATGGGTGGGGTCTCCGACTCCCGCTGCCTCAGCAGAGCCCAACCCGCCCTCTTTGCCACCTTAACGGGCTGCTGGGCCTAGGGCGGGCAGCCACCAAGCTAACCACAGGGGAAGTGGTTAGGGCGGGCACCCTGCACCCTGTCACCATGGCAACTCCTCTTGGCCCCACCCAAGGCCCTTTGGGTCTCAGCCTCAGAGTGGGGGGCTGAGGGTGGGGCTCAGAAGAGGCAGGCTTCCTAAGAGCTCATCTTTGAAATCCCTACTGCGTCTCCACCCCACCCCCCAATCAAGAGAAAATACTTGTCTAGTGAGTCAACTTGGGGGTGGGGAGAAGGGGATGGATGCCACCAAAAGGGCCATCAATGGCAGGTGGCCTCTGAATCCAGCAGGTAGCACCCCGAGGACTGGCTGAGCCACACAAAGCAGAGTGGTCTCCCTGTTCCCAGACTGCGGTTAGTCCTAGTCCTGCACTACTGCCTTGCACTGTCCCCAAATGATGGGAGGGTAAAGAAAAGACTTCAGACTAGGGGTGACTGGAAGGTTTAGAGAAGCACAGGACTAGCCAGGGCTTCCCACCAGGCCACCATCCTCAGAGTCCTGCTGTGACCCATGAGGTGACACACAAGGCCAAGCTCATCTGCCCTGGTGGGTCAGGCTTGGCCTGGCCAGGTCCACCCCCTGGTCCACCCCCTGGTCCACAAAAGGCAGGCCTAAACCATCCCCATCCCCCTCACAAAAGAGGGAGGGAAGGACCCGCTAAGGCTGGGAGACTGCCTGGTTGGAAGGCCCCGCCCCATCCCACCCCCTTTCCCCAGGCCCCAGCAGCCTACCCCCTCCCTCCCCTAATCACTGCTGCTTTCCAACATTTTTTTGCCTTATATGGCAAAGCTCTGGGAACTAGGCCTGCTCCAGCCAGCTCACAAGAGAAGAAGGGAGGAGGGGGGAGACCCCCCCAGACAGCTGGGGTGTGGCCCGCCTCCCCACATCCGGTTGCCCCCCCACCCACCCAAGGCTCAGAGATGACTCAGCTTGGCTAGACTGAGGCTGGGACTGCGGGGTGGGCCGCGGCCTCCACTGGCCTTCCAAAGAAAGAGGTGAGGTTCTTGAGACCTGCCCTCTGAGTGGTTGGGGGCACCTGGACCTTAGTTTCTTACTTTCTTAGGCTCATTCTCTTGTGCCAGGGCCAGAGGGACAACTGGAAGGCCCCTTTCAATTCTGAGAAAAGAAAGTTCATGCTCCTTCTTCTCTCCCTGTTGTACCTTTCCCCAAGTCACCAGTTTGGGTGCCTGTCCCTGAGTGGGTTCCATCTTGAGAAGAGCCAGGGATGCTACAGTAGGCCCAGTCAATGCCAGCATCACCAGCCAAATGACATGGACACTGGGCTGGCAGTGAGCCCAGCACTTGCTGGAGTACCTACCTCCCAACCATCTCTTACATTCTAGATTCAGAAAAGCAAGTCCTATATGGAAACAAGAGTTTGGCCCAAGACCAACGGTAACACGGTGTCTTAGTAGACTACAAACTAGCTCCCTTCACTGGCTGACATCCACACTCATCTCAGGTGCCATTTTGCTAGCCATATCCCACTCTAGCCCCCTAAGTTCCCTGGGGGAGATCTAAACTGGATATTGGAGCCATCTTGGGGTGTGTGGGGGGGATCTTCCAGGGCCAGAAAAAGCTGATAGCCCTAAACAATGGGACCAGAAATTCCAACTCCCTTGTTTAGGAACCACAGGGGCGCCTGAAAGCCAGAAGGCCCTCTCCAAACTGCCGTAGGGGGTGGAGAACCCGGGCCTCCCCCTCCACAGGGATGGGGTGCTGGGTGCAAGGCCAGAGTCTGGCCAGTGCCCACCCTTCTGGCCCTCTCCCACCATGGGTGAAGCGGTGGGGGCGCGGCCTGCGGAGGATGTGAGCTCAGCCTGGGCTCAGGCCAGCCGGGGCGCGGCGGGCGGGGGCGCGTAGCGGTCCGCACACCCGCCTGGCCGGTCTGCCAGCGCGCCTTTGTTCTTGAGGCCCGCGCGTAGCTGAGCAGCCCGGCGGGTGGGGGGGGTCGGGGCAGCGCCAGGGCTCAGGGAGGTGGCTGGGAGGGGTCTACCCGGGGAAGATGGGAAGATGCATGGAGCCCCCCGCCCTAACCCTCGCCCTCCCGGCGCCACGGGGCTGCACACGCCCTCACCAATGGACACGAGCTTGATGCTCTCGCGGTCCAGGAACTCGAGCGCCACCGACACGTTCTCCAGCTGCATCTGGCGGAAGGTGGGCCTCTGGTTGTGCTTGCGGTGCATCTTCTTCTGGCTGAGCACCTCGAGCAGCGCGATAAGACGCAGCCCGTCGCTCAGGTCCGTCTGCAGGTTGGCGATGCGCTTGCTCACGCATTTGAGGTGCTCGTTGCACCAGCGCGTGAATGTGTTCTGCTGGATCTTCTTCCACGGGGCGTCCTCCGCCAGGTCCTTCTCGGTGGCCGGCATCTCGGCGTCTCGCGTGTCTGCGCCGCCACCCGGAGCCACGCCCGCCGCGCTCTGGCCGGCCCGGGAATGGGAGCTACTCATTTTGAGGCGCGAGGAGCCGAGGGGCGGTGCTGCAGCTTAAGCGAGGGGACGGCCCTTTAATTAAAGTCGCAGGCACTTCGACGTCCGCGGGAAGATGCAGACAGCGGAGATTGCGCTGTGGAGAGAGCGAGCCCTTTAAATGCGGGTGGGGGCAGGGCTATGGGGCGGGGTCGAGGTGGGGCGGGGTCGTGGGTGGGGCTTCAGGGATGGCCCGCCCCGCCCCACCCGTTGGAATGCTCCCCAAAACCCCCCCTACCCCTGCCGTTTTGACCCGACCCCTGGGCTCTGGGGAGGGCCGCTGGGCCCCGAAGGGGGCAAGGACATACCCAAGTACCGCAGCCTCGCGCCAGTGCTGCAGGAAATGCAGCGAGGAAAGGGTGAGCAGCGTATGGCGCTGGACCACTTGGTCTCCAACTAGCACGCCATACAAGGGACTTTCCTTTCCCAAGGCCCCTGCAGGGGGTGGCATAGCTAGCCCTCCCTGAGTCATGTGGGCTCCGCCCCCTCTCCGCGCAGCCTCCGCCACCCTCATTTCCCCGGGGCTCCAGCGACTGGGGTTCCCCGACCACACCCCGGCCAGCCGACCCGGCAGCGCAGGAAAGGGCCCGGTCCTAAGGGCGAGCACTTGGAGAGTGCAGGTCCCGGGCCAGGCGCTGCTGCGAGCGCTTTGAACGGGTGCCCCCACTAGGGTAGGGGCCCCGGCAGAGCCGGTACCCTAGGCCGGCCCCCGACCTCATGGCCCAGGCTGGCGTGTGCACCTGCGCTCGCCGGTCCCCAGCGCTTCCCTCCCTCCCCGCTCCACTCGGGAGGAAATGGGGCAGTGGGCCAGGAGGCCGCCAGCACTCCAGGAGCAAGCAGTCTTGGAAGGGGCTGGGCGTGCCAATGGGCACTGGCAGAGGGCGCCATGTGATGCGAGCAGAGACGGCGAGTGTCCGCCTGGGGTTGCCGTCCACCTGGGGCACTGGGGGTTTCCTCTCCTGTCTGAATGGCCCCTGAGCCCCGTGTGACCCAGGAGATGGCCAGGCGGGGGCCCCTTCTAGACCGAGCAGCCTGCTGGGGGTTCCAATAAGGCTTGTCAGTCTCTGAGCCCCTGCGTCTGGATAGGCTTCGGTACCCTGGCAGTGCAGAGGGCCCTTCCCCAGGACAGGGGGCCAGGGGACCTACGGGGAAATCACAGAAGGCTGTCCTTCCAAAGCCTACTGAGGAGCCTGGACTGTGTCCCAAGGGCAATGGGGAACCTATTCACTCAAAATTTTCTGGTAGTAACTCTGGAGACAGCGGGGAGGCTGCTGTGGGGAGACTAGAACCAGCAAGAGGCCTGTTGAGGACACACTGCTACCCTCTTCAGTCAAGAGAAGCCAGCCTACCCATCGCTTCGTCACCAGAGTGGACTCATTCCTCCCAGTCCCGTGTACCTCCCCTCTCCAGGATGCTCCCTTCTTTAGGTTTCTGTTCCTCCTGCTCGATTCTTAGAGTGAGCTGCACACTAGTAGTAATTATCTGCTAAAGGCCTGTGGGACAGAAGGCCTTGGTTCAGCCAGCACGTCATGGCCAAATATGGTTGACTAGAGCGTGCCTCAGGTCTGCAGTACCCGCGGTGGCGGGGCTGTGGTCCCAGCTGGCATCTCCCCTGCCCTCCAGCACACTCATTTCGAGGCTGCCTGTCATCCCACTGGTTTTTCATCACCAAAGATGGTGGTAGGGACTCCAAATACCATTTTCCAATCTCAGGACCAATTCCTGTGCCACTTCCCCTCTCTTGACCACTGTCAATCACACCTGCACAAAAACTCCATACCACAGTCTGGGAACTGGGGTAGAATTTGGAGGGAGAGCTGTGAAGGGGGGACATGGACGGACCCCTCCCTACCAGGTCCCATTCAAAACAGGCTGAGTTGTTTTTCTGCTTCCTCTGCCCCACTGGAAAGCGAGTTCCCAAGGACAGCATTATATCAAGAATTGATTTTCTTTTCACCAAGTGCCATCCAACTGAGTCATCAGTGTTCATTTCTTAATCTTCAGAGACCAGGGAAACTGAGTCAGAGTAACTGACCAGTAGTCAACTCTAGCAGAAAAGGGGACAGAGCTGGGTGTCCTGGCTTCCAACCTCAAGCTTTCCCTATTTGGGGGAGACAAGGGATGGGGGTGTAAAGGGCTTTCGTCCCTAGGGGACATAGTATCACCACCAGATGGCGCCCCATCCTAAAGCCCCCAAATCAGGCAGTCAGTCCTTGGAAGCCTAAATCCAGCTCTTTCATATTTTCCCTTATTTGGAGTAGATTCTTGGATGTTAGACAT
>CM053505.1:96395500-96406112 GCA_028627145.1 Eidolon dupreanum | reverse complement strand
CCAGCTCAGAGCCAACCTGGGACGGGGCTCAGGGCCCGGCCCAGGAATCTGGCTTGTCGGAGGAGACCCTGCTCCCTGTGCCTGGCCACAGCCCTGCCCAGGCCCCCATGAAGTGCAGCAGCCCGGTAACCAGCTCCCCTGTGCCCAAGGAGCTGATGCCTTGAGGACTGGTGCCAGCGAAGAACCCACTGTTGCCCTCCCATGGGGCACTCTGGCTTGGAAGTGTCCTTCCACATGGCCACTCGCCTTCAGCCCACACTATGTCCTACTCTCTGGACATCCTTCCCAGCCATGCAGTGGGCATCCATGCGAGCCCATATTCTGCCAAACGCTCAGACCCCTCTCTCTCAAGGCCATCCATGGCCTTGGCTTCCACACTCCTGAGTACAGATACAAGTTCACGGGTACACTAGAGGAAGACAGCCCCCGGGCACAGCACTCTCACGCGCAGGTGGCCCACCACTGCGCTCAAGCACCCCAGCTGCACCAGGCTTGGGCCTGGGTGCGCGCCAGCGTCTGCGTTCTCGGGGCTTCTCCGCTCACCTTCGCCACCCCACCCCGGGTCCGCGAGCAGCGCAGTGACCATCTCGCGTGGAGCCCAGCCGCCGAGGCCTCACCTGCTGTCCCTGCGGGCGGCCCGCTACCGCAGGGTGGCGCCCAGCTCGCCTTCGCGCCCGCGCCCGGCGCCTCAGGGCTCCGCTGGCATCCGCTGCGCGCCGCGCGCCTCCACGCGAATGGACCGCTGCCGCCCGCCTTCTTGTTGGCCTCACCCCCGCCCCGCGCCCGCCCCGCGCCCAGCCCGGCCCGGCGAAAAAGCCTTAATTGGTAAAATCGCCCAGGAGCCGGGAGGGGGGGCGCGGGGGCGCGCAGTGAGCTCAAGCGCCCGGGCCGCCTGGCGACGTCCCCCTCCCTCGATGAGCTCACCGCCCGGCGAAGACTGCTGGGGTGATGAGGGGGAGGTTTGCCTCAAGAGTTCGCGGGGTCCTCAAGGCCCATGTATCAACTCAGCTGGAAAGGCTATCTTCTTTAGGGAACCACCCACACAGTCACCGCGCCTGCCTTCACCCCAAGCCTGGGCTGGCTAGGCAAGTCCGATTCTGCCCTGCGGGGTGGGAGGAGACAACAGGCCTTTGCAGGTGTTCACTGAGTGCTTACCACCCGCAAGGCCCCAGTGGGGCAGGGACCCGAACCGGGTGACAAGCAAGTAGCCTGGCTGCCACCGACTTGGCCCCTGCTGAGTGCCAGGCCTGGGATCTGGCAGCAGAAAGTACTGAATTCTCAGGAGACCAATCAGGTTCAGTCCCAAAGCCTGGCAGTGCACAGTGAGGTGCACGCAAAGAACCAAGTGTTTCTGAGCTGGGTGGACACAGCCATGCCCTGGCACTGCCAGGCTCCCTCTTCCTCTTCTATGTGCCCATTTCCTGGTAGCTTCAGATGCAGCTCAAATGTCACTTCCGAAGAAGGACACATAAAGCAGTGTCGTTTTAACATTCTGCCCATAACCCCCAATAAGAATTACTTTTTACATCCTGAGCCAGTATGAGCACGCACACACAGACACAAATAACTAATAAACAAACATTTCAGTAAAGGAGACTCCCTTAGTACCTGAAAAGCACTTTGATATTCTCTATTCTATTCTATTTCATTAAAAGAGAAGGGAGGAAGGAAGGAAGGAAGGAAGGGAGTGGGAGAGGATTGGTCACACCTGCTAAATGAATTTGGCGATTCACAGTTTAACACTAACAGGAAGGCACTGATCACCCTCCAAGCCTCCCTGAATCCTCTGCTAGCAATAACCTTTCCACCTTAACCCATGGTGGGATCTCCTAGCAGTGCCAGGACATCCATCTCTCCCTGCTCCCTCAGGTGGGACCCCCCCCCCCGACAACCAGTGAAAAGGGTGATGGGTTATCATCACTTGATAGATGAGTGACCTGAGTTCAGGCCCATTAGGTGGCTGTGCTGGAACTCATGGCCAAGGCTATCCTTCAGCGAAGGAAACCCACCTACCACAGGCACTGCCAAGGGTACAATAGGTGGGGGGCACAAAGGAGCCAGTGGCCACATGGCTGAATCTTGGGATCCTCACCTCCATTGGAATACTCTCTTTACACTACCGCCTCCCTCTTCCACACACACCCCCAAAACACATGCAATTCTCCATCTCTATTTTCTCTAAGTCTGGAGAGAATGAAAGTTTGTACAGCACCAGCGGTTCCCTGGTGGAGATTGTAATAAATGAAAGGCCTTTTCTCCTTGTGTTGAAGGTTTTGGAAAACCACTAGAATCAGCCCCATTCCTGCTGCCAAGCAGGCTGACTCTCCAACTGGCCGTGCCAATGAACTGATGGTGCTAGAGTTGGAACACAAGGCATTCTTTGAGAGACTTTTGGTCGGCTAACCATTCACTGTTTTATATTGACAGCGACAATCTTCTACACAGATGTTTTCACAATAATCATCATCTTATAATTTTTGTTACCATCTGAGCAATGTTTCAAAGCATTCAAATACCAGATAAAATGTGAAGGATCTCTAACAGCCCTGAAGAAAAAAGTTTTGTCTACTACCGAAGTATTAGGAAGGTTCTGATCTTATAGAAAACATGAACAGCTCAGTGAGCAATCGTGTCCTTGGACATGGATGCTGAGAAATGTATTCGTGTTATTTTCCTTATACCTTTCAGTCTGGCTGGGATTGCAAGTTATACAATATACTGCTTAGAAGCCAGTCCCCATCCTTAAAGGAGAAAATGTCTTAAATGGGCTTGGACTCAGAAGCTTCCTAGCGCATTTTACATTGACTGCAGTTCCCCCAAAACTCTTCTTTAACTCTGCCCACCCTTTCCAGGAAGACTCCCCTGGAGGCCTCAGATTTCTGCAAAGCCCCTCTGAGGACTTGGAACCCCTGCTGCACCACACTGTCCAGGTCATTGCTTGGAGAACTAGGTACTGGTTGGGGAAACAATTCATGAATGAATCACCACACTCAGGGCCTTTGGGCAAGTCTCTTCCCTCTCTGGTCCCCCAATTCCTCTATGTGACAGGGGTGGTGCAGAAGGCCTCTCAGCTCTGATGGTCAAGGGCTCACGCTGGTTTCTGGTGGTCTGGGATGGGTCTCCATGGTAAGGGGGGCTGGATGTGGGCTCCAGGTGCCCATGGAGTGGGCACAGGGGACTGTTGCAGTTCAGCCGCCTGGCGCCATCTGTGGTGGAACCTCACAGTGGGACAAGAGGGGGGACATAAAAAGCACAGTGCCGAGGCAGGTGCTGGGGGAGGGGGTGTTCCTTGGGGAGCAGGCAAACCTAGAATTCCTTGACCTCATAAGGAAACAGCTTGGATGTGTACAGGGAGGGGTGGCATGGGGGAGGACCGAGCCTCTGGGACATGGGCCAGCATTGCAGAAGAAGGCTTGGAGAGGTGCTGGGGAGTCTGATCTTGCCAAAACTCAAAATTCCATGAGGCAGCCTCTGAGGGGCCCAGAGCCCAAATGCCAGCTCCCTCCCTGCTCTGACGCTATGCACGTGTCTGGGGACCCACACATCTCCTCTTATTTCAGGAGACAGAGCAGTCCTCACCTCTATTCTAAAAACCCAGCCAATGGCGGTTCTTCTGAGAGTCTTTGTGCATGCTCAAACCAGGGGCCCTTCTCTTCACCACTACCTGGGTGGCCTCCTCTTTTCCACACCATGAGCAAACCTCCATGGAGAACCCGAATGTGACCCTCACCAGCTGGGCCAGCCAGTCTGAGTCTGAACCAGAGCCCTCTTCTCCTCTGCTCCCTGTCACCAGCTGTCATCTATGGGACCAGGGATAGCACCTAATCTCTCCCCATGCTCCCAGTGCTGAGCCTACCTCAGGCAGGGTGCCTCAGTTGGCCGCACACTCCACTGGCTGTCTTTGTTTAGAATGTGTTATCTCCTTTCCGATCTCCACAGGGACACTTCTTCACTGACCAAGGCCTAGTGACAGTCCAGGCTCCTCAGTAGGCTTTGGAAGGACAGCCTTCTGTGATTTCCCCGTAGGTCCCCTGGCCCCCTGTCCTGGGGAAGGGCCCTCTGCACTGCCAGGGTACCGAAGCCTACCCAGACGCAGGGGCTCAGAGACTGCCAAGCCTTATTAGAAACTCCAACAGGCCACTCGATCTGCCAGGGGTCCCCCGCCTGGCCATCTCCTGGGTAACACGGGGCTCAGGGGCCATTCAGACAGGAGAGGAAACTCCCAGTGCCCCAGGTGGACGGCAACCCCAGGCGGACACTCGCCGTCTCTGCACGCATCACATGGCGCCCTCTGCCAGTGCCCATTGGCACGCCCAGCCCCTTCCAAGACTGCTTGCTCCTGGAGTGCTGGCGGCCTCCTGGCCCACTGCCCCATTTCCTCCCGAGTGGAGCAGGGAGGAAGGGAAGCGCTGGGGACCGGCGAGCGCAGGTGCACACGCCAGCCTGGGCCATGAGGTCGGGGGCCGGCCTAGGGTACCGGCTCTGCCGGGGCCCCTACCCTAGTGGGGGCACCCGTTCAAAGTGCTCGCAGCAGCGCCTGGCCCGGGACCTGCACTCTCCAAGTGCTCGCCCTTAGGACCCTTCCTGCTGCTCCGGGTCGGCTGGCCAGGGTGCGGTCAGGGAACCCCGGACGCCAGAGCCCGAGGGGAGCGTGAGTAGCACGGACAGCGGGGACAGGGTGGAGCCCACGTAACTTGGGGGGCGCTCCACTCGAAGCGCGCCGGACCCGTCCCGCTTCCACATCCCGGCCGGTTTCTGCCAGTTCCACTAGCACAGCCCCACGCCTCCTCATTTCTCGCCTGAATGCGCCAATGGGTGATGTCTGGACTCGTCGGGCCCGCCCTGGTCCCTTGTACTGGCAAGTCTACGTTTGTTTTTCTAGCACACAGGCCGCGCTCCTCTCTTAGGTCTAGCCTGAGCACTGCAACCTGTGACGCCTGGCCGCCGCGACCCCGCCCCTTCCCCTGGGCGCTCAGCCCCACCCACTTCCACCAAGCTGCAGGCCTGCGCCGCTTTAGCTCCCGCTCGTGCCCCGCCCCTTTCCCCTCTAGCCAATGAGGGATTGGCTAGAGGTTGCTTGTGAATTCTGGGCTCAGCAGCCCCGCCCCGCTCACTCCCACGGCCGGACTGGTCTGCGCCGGCGGCTTCCTAACGGCCTGGCTCCGCCCTGCCCTGCGCGCGCAGCCCTTAGACCCCGCGTCTGTGACGTGAGCGTGACGCAGGCGTGACGCGGGTGCAGCCGCTCCCGAGGCGTTCGCTTTCCCCTCGTCTCGCTCCGAGGCTGTCGTAGCTAGACCTGTGTTTCAGGCCCAGGCCGCCCCCAGGCCTCCGCCGCCCGCCATGGACGACTACGCGGTGCTGTCGGACGCTGAGCTGGCCGCCGTGCTGCGCCAGTACAACATCCCGCACGGGCCTGTCGTGGGTACGCGGCGGCGGGCGGCGGGTGGGCACCCTCCCCGCGCTAGGCCCTGCGCCGCCCCGACCCCTCCCTGGGCCCCCGCCCGCGGTCCGCCCCTCCTGGCACCCGTTCCCCTGCTTCCCTGCCCGCGCCCCTGACCGCCCGGCGCCCCATGTCTGGCCAGGCTCCACTCGCAAGCTCTACGAAAAGAAAATCTTCGAGTACGAGACCCAGAGGCGGAGACTCTCGCCCCCGAACTCATCTGCATCCTCTTTCTCCTATCGGTTTTCCGGTGAGGCCCCTGCCCCAGAGTCCCACCTGGTCCCCGTGGGGACAGGGTTTGGGCTTTGGGGAGGATGGGGTCTCGAGAGTGTGGCAGGGGCACACTGGCTGGGAGGGGCAGGGGGGAAAAGGATCCTGGGGCAAATAGTCCTGCCCTCCCATTCAGACTCAGATTCTGCATCTGTGGACTCGGATATGTATGATCTGCCGAAGAAAGAGGACGCCTTACTTTACCAGAGCAAGGGTAAGGCAGCAGTGGGATGGGCCCTGACATCATTTCACTCCCTTGTGGACCCCAGTGTCAGGGAGAACGTGAGACCTCAACCCCCACCATCCGTTAGCAACCCGGGAGTGGAGAAACCATATCACTGGCCCCAAATCAGATTCAAATTAACGCCATTGGGCTAGGTGGGGGACACCATTGGCCCTTCTGCTACCGCTGCCCCCCCCTTCCCAAGGCTATAATGATGACTACTATGAAGAGAGTTATTTGAGCACCAGGACTTACGGGGAGCCTGAGTTTGTGGGCACATCCAAGGGCTTCCGCCAGCCCTCTGCTTCGCTCTCAGATGCTGACACCTTTCACCACCAGGTGAGCTAATTGTTGGGCACCTTGTACTGTACTCAGGTACAACCTCAGGGGGTTTAGGTAATTCAAAAGGCCATTGGGTGCACATGGTGGCTCAGAAGCCTCCAGGGAAAGGTGGGGTCAGCGGACACCCGCCTGGCAGGGCCCTCCTTTGGAGGATTCTTCCAAACTGTTTGACTAGAGCATGTGGGACATGCCCTGCCCCTGGTCTAGAATCCGGGTTTGAGCTCTTTCTGAGAATCCTGGGGCAGAAGGTAGGTTGCAGGCAGCCAGGACAGTCACCGAGCAGTGGCAAGGCCTCACGGATGTAAGGCCAGGAATTCAGAAGAGTTCTGGAGCAGAGCAGGGCCTTGGCCTTTAAGCACTGGTCAGACTGGGCCAGACAGGGAAGTTTGGACTGAGAGCTGTGACAGGGCCACGCTGACCCTGCCAGTCAGTCTCTTCACCCCGACCCTTCTTTAGGTTCGTGATGACAGTCTTTTCTCTTCTGAAGAGGAGGGCAAGGATAGGTGAGTAGTGGAGAGGGCCAGGGACCAGGACTGATTCTGGGCCCAAGCCCTCCTGGCCCATCTGCTCCCCTCTTTGTCTCAGGGAACGCCCCGTGTATGGCCGGGACAGTGCCTACCAGAGCATCGCGCACTACCGCCCTGTTTCCAACATCTCCAGAGGCTCCCTGGGGCTGTCCTATTATCCCACATCCTCCTCCACCTCTTCTGTGTCCTCATCTTCATCTTCCTCCCCTTTGTGGCTCACCCGCCGTGCCATTCGGCCAGAAAAGCAGGCCCCTGGGGCTGGTCTGGGCCAGGACCGCCAGGTCCCACTCTGGGGCCAGCTGCTCCTGTTCGTGGTGTTTGCTGCCTTCCTGCTCCTTGTTTACTATTCCATGCAGGCTGAGGATGGCAACCCCTTCTGGACGGAGCCCTGAGGGTCTGGCTGGCTTCATGGCCAACTGCCTTAGGAGGGTTTGTTGGGGGCGGGGGTGGGGTTTTTCTGTGTGTTCTAGCTTGGGAGCACCCGGCCTGGCCTGGGGCAGTGCTTGCTCCCCCTGCCTTGTCCTGCCTTGTCCTGCCTTGTCCTGCCACGGAGGCAGCAGGCCCAGGCCCACTGCAGCATGGTGGGCCTGGGCTGGCCTACCTCTGGAGCCTCCTGGCCCTGCTTGCCTCTGACCCTTAGGGCCCAGGAGAGCAAGACCCTTCTCCTGGAGAGAACATGGTTGTTGTCATTGCATGCCTTCTGTTTGTTGTCACCTCGTTGGGGGGATTAACCAAAGGCCACCCTGACTTTGTTTTCGTGGACATAAAATAAAAAGACCGTTTATTTTTAATGCCTGGGCTCTTCCTGCTGGGGGAGGGGTCGGACTCCCCAGTCTGGGGCCTCTACCCTGGGTCTCCAGGGTCACAACTTGGCTTTTCTGTTCCCCCTTTTTGCTCTGGGCTTTTGATATGGATCGCTTGTTACCTGTAGACACCTTGGTGATTTGCTCTCTGACTCATTACCCAGAGCTCTTGTAGCTGCTTATGAAAATAATTGCGGCCCCGTGAGGTGCAGAAAGCCCCTGGAAACGCAGGTGAGGCTGCATTCACCATGCTGGCTTCAGATGTCGTAACTGGGAAGAGCTGACTTCATCTTCCGTATCCGAGGGCAGCACGTGCTCGCTGGGCTGTTTCTCCTGGAAAGCTGCTCGTTTAATGACAGGGGAAATGTTCCCAGTACTCTGAAATGCCCTGTCCCCTCTGAGTAATCCGACTCCTCATCTGACAATATTCTCACTTATCACCAGGTGTCCTGCCATGGATAGTCTTCAGGTTGTACGTACATAATTTTTAAATGGCGCTAAGAAAACCCAGGGTAGGATGTCTCGCGAGGCCAGGCCTCCTGTTGGTAAGCTGCCAGCAGAGGGTGGGACGGTATGGAGCGGCTGGCATCTGCTCCGTTTAGGCAGGCAGGATGCAGAGGTGAAGCCTGGGCTTCCTGGACAGGCGCGGCCCTGGCATCAGTCCCTCTCACTTCTGACTGGCTCCTTGCTACAGGTGATAGGATGCAGCCAACCCCAGTGTCTCATCTGTCACAGTGCCCGTATAGTGCCAGCATATGCGTCCAAGGTCTCCTGAGCCTCTCGGGCTCTCAGCTGTCTATGGCCACACAGCAAGCTTGGGTCAGGGCTGGGTCTGGGACTCCTCTATCCCCAGCTCCTGGCCATTTCTCTTTGCTGCACCCTGGAGTTTCCCCACGTTTTGGGGGGTGTTTTCCTAAAAGTAACGTACTTTTTGTGCATTTTAAAATATACCAAAAAAAATCCTATTTCTCACCACTTCCACAGCTGCAGCCTCTGTTGTTTCCTACAAGCCACTCCCACCTGGCTCATCTCCCAGTGCACAGCCACCTGGGCCATGGACTCCTCAGGCCCCAGTCTCTGCCCCTCACCATCCCAGTGCAAAGGCTGAGACCCGGATGCTCCATGGTGGGTGGTAGGCAGGGGCAGGGAATGCTGTCGCATCAGCGATAAAAGACACTGATGGTCAGATCTACAAGCCTGTATGAGAGGGAGGGGCAAAACAAGTAGGTCGCCAGTGTGCCAGACCCCAGAGGGTCACAGTGACAGCTTGTTTCAGCAGCCGATCCGAAATCGAGTATGTTAGACGAGAACCCCACAAGCACTACCCGGAATTGCTGTTGGCCGAGAGAGGCCAGTGGAGACTAGCAAACCCCATGTGGGGCCTGGGGAAGTGACAAGGTTGACATGCCAAACAAAGCTCAAGAGTAGCTGGGGTGGAGAGAAGGGATAGCACGAGAGGAAGGGGAAATGGACTTGGGGCATCCCAAGGGAAGAGAGATGGCATGGCTTCTAGTTGGAAAGGCCCTCTTAAGTCTCTGGTCCTCCATCTGTTACAGAAAGGTGGCTAGGTAGATGTGCTTGACAACCACTGGTGTCTGGCATGAGTAAAGTGAAGGAAGAGGTGACCCCTTATGACATGGTCTCCCCCTCTTCACTTATTCCCCAAAGCAGCCACATCCATTCATCGCCACATGCCAGATGGATTGCCGAGGGCTCCACGCCAAGGGGCTCTGAGCCTCCCCAGGGCTCTGAGGGGCCCCCTACCCTGAAGAGTCCTGATGGCTCCCGAAGGCTCTGCGCCTCTCCCAGGCCTCCCCCTTAGGCTTGGCCCTACTCCCTAGGCCTGAGGGCTCTGTGCACCCCCACTCCGTGCTCTGCACCTGACCCCCGAAGCCCTGGAGCCCCATGAGGGCAGCTGGGTGCTCTCTAGTGATCTGGACACCAGAATCCAAAGGCTTTTGAGAGCTCTGTGGGCCTCCAACTGAACCCCAGGCTCGCAGGTCTCCACCCAGTGTTTTCCAGGGCTGCGGGGCTACCTCCCTTGAGAGCTCCAAGGGGGGTCCCCTCCCAAAAGCACCACATACAGCAACTGAGGACTCCAGGCCTATCATCCCTCTCCTTGTCCTGCCCAAGGGCTCCAGCGTGCTGGGGTCGCAGCAGGGTCAGCAGCTGCCTGTGATCCAGCAGACTTCAGCTCCCCTGCCACTGAGAGAGCCCCCTAAGCGGGCCTTGCCAGGGCGTCAGGCAGGGCAGAGTGTGCAGCCTGAGTGGCTGCAGGGGGAGCAAAGCTGCATCCCTGAGAGGTGACAGGGAGGAGCGCTCTGCAGGCAGGGCAAAGGGGGGGCGCGGAAGACCTGCTCCTGACCCCACCCCTCAGCCACTTCCCTTCCATGGGTCCAGGGAAAGCCGTAGACAGCATAGTGCAGGCCCAAAGGTGCCCCTGCTTTGACTCCAGCACTGTGCCACAGCAAGCTGTTTCTGCTAGAGAGGGTGCCTACTGGGAGGGGTGGGTCCCAGCACTGAGCAGGCAGCATCTAAGAGGACAGCCTAAGAAATACACATCCTGTGGCTCCGTGAGGATGTACCACCTGGGGCCCCGAGGGCCTTAAAGGAGTGGAAAGTGTCACTGGATCCCCAGTTACTGCGCCTGGGCTGGACTGCTGCCCTGGGGTCTGGGGGCCAGTCTCTGGTGACAACTCCGCCCCAGGGAGGGCAGGACACACCCCTGGGACACCACCTCTTCTCCGTGTCCTGGTGCCCTGAGCTCTGTGCCTGTGCCAGCGGCAGCTCCCAGGACAAGAAGTGTCCCCACGCCCACCCGCCCTGACCCGAGCAGCCCCACCCAGCCCTGGAGCCCTGGCTAGCCCTGGCCGCCCCGTCACTGCAGCCACCCCTGCCCTGCGCTCACCTGCCTCCACTTGGGCAAAGAAGAGAGGGAAGCAGAGGGAGCCATTGGTGGTTCCGCCTGTCTTCTTTGATTCTGGGAGGGGTGACGGGTGGGGGCCTG
>CM053505.1:96369264-96395000 GCA_028627145.1 Eidolon dupreanum | reverse complement strand
ACCTCCACCCACCACCACCCTCCCCTGCCCTGCACCCCTACCCCTCCACCACCATTACCACCCCAACCCCGCTCCTCCCTGGCATTCTGGCCATACCTCTGGCCTCCATCTCTGGTCAGCCTGAGGGTAGGAGCAGTGCCCTTGTCCGACTCTTTCCTGGGGCCCAAGGCCGCTGCCTTCCCTTTTCTGCCTGAGTGCCAGGACCCACGAAACCAGCCGAGTTCCATCCAGCTTCGCGCCGGCGCAAGTTGATTCCTCCACCAATGCCTTTTGCGTCCCGCCGGTCGCTGGTGGCGCTGATTGGCTGAGGCCCAATGAGTGACGGAACAATAACCAATGAAGTAGCCCGAACCGCCGCCCTCACGTGGATTGTAGCCCCGGCAAGCGAGCGCTACGGGCTCAGGGACAGCGGGGCGGGCGGAGCGCGGGCCTGCCAGAGGCTGTGTGCAATGGTGGGTAGGGGGCGAACCAGTAGGGCAAAGGCGGTTCGGAGGGGGCTGCAAGCTGCCAGGGCTGCAAATGAGGGGCGGGCTGGCCAGGGAGGGGAAAGGCAGCCCCGATTCTTCGCAGAGCCCTGACAATCCCAGTGAGGCTGGAGAAGGGCTGGGGCGGGCAGGGGACCGAGGCAGCGGCTGGGGAGGAGAAACTGGCAAGGAAGACAGAGCGGCTCCCAATGAGGACATTTCAATGGCACTTCTAAAATCTTGGCCATACCCCTGAGACAGATACTAGCAGCATCATCAGCACCGTCATCCCTTTTAATAGATAAAACTGAGGCAAAATGGGTTACCTACAACCATGCTCCTAGGAGCAGACTTGGGAGTTGAAACCCAAGCAGCAGGGGGCGCCCTCCGTGTGTGCCACTCTTCCATTGGAGGGAATCAGAGCAGCAAGGAGACATTCTGAAGACTCAGGGGCAAGAGTGCCAGGGTCCATGGCCCCGGGACAATTAAGTAACATTCAGAGCCTAGACCAGTTGAGTGTGTCCGCCCCACCTCTCCTTGGCTGCTCTGGGAGCTATGCCTGGGCCAAGTTGGCCATAGGGCCACTCCCTTCTGTGAGTGATCATGATCACTCTCAATGCCTATTACTAGCTACATCCTACTGTTCTTGCCCAGCACCTGTGGGGGGCCTGAATTTGGGCTTTTGGAATGGTATTTGCGTTATGGATGTTATTCATTGCTGTTTAGGTTGTCACAATGTGCTGGTGTGCATTTTCTGCTGTATCACCAGATGGGGGAATTTTACACCTGAATTTAAACAGATGTGGTGCTACTACATGGCCTCACATTCTGCCTTGACTGCTCATAATGGCTTAGAGTAGTGCTTTTTGGACGTCACAGCAGTCATCTCATTCACTCCTCACGACTGTTTACACACACACTCAAAAGGGGAGAGAATTAAGTGATCTAGCGATTCCACTCCTAATACACTTGTGAAGTGAAAAGATATGTCCACATACTTGAATACAAATGTTCTTAGCATTACAAAAGTGAAAACTCAAACGTCCATCAACTGATGACTGGATAAAATGTAGTCTATAAAAGGATGGACTATTCTGTGGCCTTAAAAAGGAATGAAGTTCTGGCATGTGCCACAACACGAATGAACCTTGAAAACATGATGCTGAAATAAGCCAGGCACAAAAAGTCCGCATAACATGATTCCATTCATACGGAATGTCCAGAATAGACAAATCCAGAGACAAAAAGTGCATGAGTGGCTGTCATGGCCTATGAGGGTGAATGGGGAGTGACAACTAAAGGGTACAAGGGTTCCTTTTCAGGGTGATACAAATTTTGTAAAATTGACCACGCCTACATGCATTTTCTTAACATCCTACAATGACCCTTTACCAGCTGATTTCTACTAAAAAATCAACTATTTTTAATATTTTGATATATTTTTGTAGCCATTGTATCAACTTTTACAAAAGAAATAAAAATTTTGAAATCTTATGAAATAAGCACAACAAATTTCATGCTTATTTCACATGCCAGGGAAGCAGCTCACTGGTTTAAAAGGGCAAGAGCAGAATGAGCAGGTCCTGAGGTATGAGTTTAGTGCCAGGCTGGTTCTTCAGTCTCCACCCACACATTTCTAGAACAAAGACCCCTGATGAACAGTTAATGAAGACAATAACAAGGACCACAACATACCAGACACATCCAATCACTTTTAAATTTAGTTTTGAAGTTCGTTTATCTGGCTGGTACTTTTTTCTTGAATTCCAGCCACATGACTGAGCTGCTCACAGCTGAAATGAGTTGGCTCGGGGATGGCTTTTCAGGCCAAACACTGTCCTCTAGTGGTGCATCTCCTGCCCGGGCGGTACCCTTTCCTGGGTTTGCTCTTCGGGGACATGGCTTTTTTCTCCTTCTGGTTTAGACAGAAGCTCCTTCCTTACTTAGGATTTTATCAGGGAGAAACCAAATTACACAAACAAGGCACAAATGAAATAAAGCAGCTGATTTTTAAATGCTTTATTAACGATAACAGTAACATTAAGTAGTATCCTTAGTTGATGAATGTAATTGAGCTAACAATTTGGTCTGGTCACTGGGCAAATATGATGTTTCTGAGACCTCACAAAAATGCAGTGTGGAGACTAGAACTAGTTGTTTCCTCTCTTCACAGACCACCACAAACAGCACAGGACATCCCCGGAGCTTTTGCTGCTACTGCTGCACAGCCTCTGCACCGTAAGACGGGAGGTGAAGACAAACACCAGAGGCGATTCCAGGGCATCTGCAGTCACAGAATACCTGGGGAGCTGCAGGTAGGAAGGCAGCTTGCGAATTCTTGACCTGGGACAGCAGTGTGCGGCACGGTGCTATAGTGCTACATGCCCCGGGTGGCTGCTGCCTACAACTCACTTTCTTTACTTATAAGGAAAATACACACATTTAAGAAACTGTTACTCTACGTTGAGCCTCAGCCCAGATATCTATAGTATTATCAGAAAACTCAGTATTAGGTGGTTGTTTTGTTAGCTATTCTTAGGCTTAAATTCTTATAACCCACTTGAATGACTCAAGGGTGCAAGTTACGCATGTATATGTAGTTACGGCTTAACAGAAAAGTAGTTAGCTAGCTTTGCTTTTAAGAAGCACAAATGATATAGATTTAAATGACGGTTTAGCAAGAAGCGTTAAGACTCTTAAGACGAAAGCCAATGGCTGTTTTAGTTCATCAAAATACATTTCACAGTCACCACAATGTGTCTAGCACTAATTCCAAACACATCTAGCAGGTCACCCGACTGCCCACACCGTGGCACTCCTGGCACTGACAGTTGATAGACCAGGATGTCAGGCTCCATGGAAACAGCTGCAGAGACGGCCTCTCCGATGCCACCTGGGGAAGCAAGGGACATTAGGCTCTGTTCTGGAAGCGGCTGGTCAGCCTTAAAGCCCCATGATATACAGGCCTTTTGAATTTGCTGGTCCCAAGGGAAAATATCTTTCACTAGTTATTGATTCATGGGAACAGTCTTTCTCTGACTGGCCAGAAAAGTGTTCATTTGAAACTGGTTTCCACATTGTTCCCAGCCCACCTATACAAGAGGGCTCTCAACTAGGATCACTGAGAGCAGGGGTCTGCAGAACTCAGATGCTGAGAGCTATCAGAAAGTGAAAATGATTAAAATCTACAAATGAACTACACAGGAAAGAGCGGCTGGCAGGCCTGAGGCGGCCAATTTCAGAAGGGCCACTTGCAAGGCTGGTCCTCAGGTGGCATCTGGGCAGTGGGGCTGGTGAAAGTCCCCTATGACATGACACTTTCCCTACTGATAAAGGCAGTCCCTGCGGAGCACCTGCTTTCCTCTGGGAGTCGGGAAATGTGGTATGTGCATGGCACAGAGGCCCATGTGACCAGACCCTAATATCACCTGGGGTGCTGGGTCTCAAGTGGGCTCCCTGGGTACGCAGTGATGCATTTTTCACTTCTGAAGAGGGGAGAGTGCTCAGCGGACCCCTCCCCTGAGGGAGGGCGGGAGCCTAAGGCCTGGGGTCCTCCACCCCTGCTCTGTGTCCTGTCCTCGCGGTCCTGACGTGTGCCCTTTCCCTGTGATAAACCTCAGCCATGAGGGCACTGGGAGCGAGCGCTTCCACAGACCCACGGTGGATCGTGAGTGTGCTCTTGGGGTCCCTGACATGTGAATGCATGAAGTGCCTCATCCTCTCATCTGCCTCACCTAACCTTTCCAGGCCAAACACTGCCCAGGCCCCACACCTGACATATTTTTCTGCATCTGCTGTGTCTTCTGCTTGCAAGGCACTACTTTCATTTGGCAGAAGGAAAACTATTATTAATCATTCAAAACTCAAGAGCAACTGTGAAACTTTTCACAATCCTCCCCTGCTCACAATGCTGAGTTAGACACTCCTTTGTGCTGCCAGTGAGCCACCCAGGGCCCAGGCCCTGTGCATTGTGCTGGGAACACCAAAATGAGTAAGGGCTCCCCACCCTTAGGGAGTCAGTATAGGTGGGCGAGAGACCCCTAAACTGATACCCTTATGAAGAGCAATAATAAAGGTTGTTGGGCGACTGGTTGACTGGAGGGATGCCCAGGAGCGTGGAGCACCTCCGATGAAGGAAACAAAACATGTCCTGCCTGCCAAAGCAGACACTGAAAAGGCTCACCTTCTGGGTGGTGATCTTCCACTGTGATAATCCGGCCACCTGTGCATTTTGCACTGGAGATGATGGTGGCAGCATCCAGGGGTTTAACAGTAAATAGGTCGATGACGCGGATAGAAATACCTGGAAAAAAGCAATAACCAGCTTGGTATATAAAATAGACTCAGAATAAAAAGACCAACTGCAGCCCAGGAGGCAGCCCAAACCCTCCTACCTCTCCCCAGCTGGAACTTCAACACTTAGCAACAACCAACTAACCTTCCTGGGCAAGATTCTCAGCAGCCGCTAAGATTTCATGCAGAGTAACTCCAGCTCCAATGACTGTGACCTTGTCGTCGACACTCTGGCGGACAACCTGGTATTGCACACGCAAAATAAAAGTGCTGTGGTTACTACGCACAGGGCACATCTCAAAGCGGAGGGCACTCTGCTATACTGCTCTTCCCCGATCCTACCAACTTCAGCCCTAATAATGCACTATAAAAAAGGCTGGGTCAGCACACTGGCAGACAAGGACATGCTTTTTGATAAGCCCCACTTCATGTTTATTTTACAAATTCATCTACCTTTCCCTCACGATTTTTGGTGCCAAATTACTAAGTTCTTATACAAAACATCTACAAAATGACCCTTTAATGAAAAAAGTGGATTTCAAAGTGGGCTGTGAAAGGCAGAGGGCCAGAGTGAGTTGTAGGCTCAGGCACCCCAGAAGGCTGACTCACACCCACCAAGGGGTCTGGGGAGGCGCCATCCCTGGACTGCTTGGACATCTTCCTGGGGCGTGCACATAGTTTGGACTCCACTGATGAACATGTCAACAGGGACCGTTAGGGGGCCTTTGCAACATGCTCTGTCCCAAGCATCACGCATGCCCAAGTGCCCCGTAAGGTCTGGGTGTGAGTGGGCCCTTTTTGCTGCCAAGGGACGTGAATTTCACACCAGGGAGAACTCGCCCAGTGCTGAGACCAGCAGCAAGGCCCATCTGACGACAAAGCCCACACTTTCAACCTCTTGATATTCTATAAGCAAAGACGGGGGGCCCTGGCCTTTCTCACAGAGTTTGGTTTCCTCCAAAGCCCTGCAACCAAAGGCATCTGGAATAAGTCATTTCAGCCCTCTATGTAGGTTTCCCTACAGCTTCAAAAACATCGCTGACAGCATGGATATTCAAGGCTTCTAAGCCACCCTATTCTCTGAGAATGTCATATATATATATACACACACATAAAAACACATACATGTGTACATCACACACACAACCCTATATCCCCTTTGCAAAACTTAGCCCTCGAGTTATCAATGTCATGCATATTATCACAGACATTTTAACTCACATACTTTACCATCAGGAAATTTACTTCATTTTGTCAGGGCAGGGCAAGTACCAGGGGTGGGGGGGAGATGGGAGAGATATAAGAAAGCTCTGAAAGCCATATGACTATTATCAAGAACTCCCCACCACACACACCCCAGAAGCAAACATACAGCCTTGAGTTGAAATGTGGGAGTAGAGAAAACAAAACCTATAGTTAACACTGACAGTGAATGCTGCAGCTCTTCCGTTCAGTGCTGGCCAGCTACCTAGTGGCAGGCCATGGACTGTTCTGGATATACCTGCTTTATTACAGCACTGAAACCATTCAGCATTCAGTCAGTAATTCTGGAGCAGTCTAGCCCTTAGCAATCAAGTCAAATGTCACCTGTTGCTCCTTCAAGAGTGGTTATCGGCCTTTTGCATCTTTAAGAGTATTAATAACATTCTAAAAGGCTTATAAAAGGAAGACATTACACTTTCCTATGCAGTATCACCTTAACTGTGTACAATATACACAGATGCCAAGAAAAAAGCAAAAGCTAGAAAACATGTCTAAATGCCTGCAAGCCCTGCTCTCTAGGCGGTGGGCAGTCACTTATGTCCTCCACAGACTGCTGGCTTTCCACAGAAACAGTCCCAAGGAGCAGGCAGAGGCCAGAATGCTGCCCGGGCTTGAATGCTGGTCCTGCTGTTCACTGTGAACCCTGGGCAAGCTGCTCACCTTCTCTGCCTCTCATCTACAAACAGGGCTGCTCACAGTCCTCACTTCTAGGGCTTTTGTGAGAACACAGGAGACAGGAAATGCCCAGAGATGCCAGCCATTATCAGCAGGCCTGTAGGTAAGGCCAAATCCAATGTGCAAAAACCATCTGGGGCCACGCAATGGCCAGCAGCAAAATGGTTCATGTTCCCTTTTATTCCTGGCCTTGAATATGGCAAAACCTGAACCGTGACAGATTATTCCTTTGAAATGGGTCCTATTGTTTGTTTAGCTTGAGTCTGTAGTAAGTTAACCAAGCAACTCAAATGTCTTTAAGTCATTACTGCTTTATCTCTGAGAATTCAACAAAGACAGACTCCACTCAGAAAGGAGAAATGTTCAGTTCAGCCTGATATTGGCAGAATATTCATTCCTGAGGAAAAGCAGGCAAAGGTTACGATAGACTTTTTTCAAGACTAGAACAAGGAAAGGATGAAGCTTTGTGGGGATACCTAGTGCTGGCTTTAGAACAGCTCTCTGCACATGAAATGACACTAGAAGACACTGCAGCATTTCAGGCTTACCTTGGCCTGTCCAATCCTAAAGTTTTCTTGTGGGTCATAAATAACGGCAGTTTCTGGACGGCTGGTCCGAATGTAGCACACCCCCTAAGGGTATCAAGAAAAGCAGAGCTCCAGTTTAGACGTCAAGCTCGATTTGCATCTTATAAGCCTTTAGAAATGGGGAGGAAGGGAGGACTGAACAGTTCCTTTTACTAAAAACAAAGCACACATTTTGGAGCAAGGGACCAGCACCTACAAGCACTGGCAAACAGATCAGACGTCACCTGATCCAGTTACTACTAAGCCAGGCGAAAGCCTATGCAGCACCTTGGCGGACGCCCTCAGTGACAAACTTTCCATGCTGTCATGTTCACCAATTTAGAAAAGCTTCCTCAAATACACAGCGACATGTTCTGTCTCTATTGAACAGGAATCCAGGGCAGGAGCACTGGCTCATGTTGACCAGAAAGCCCAGAACACGATGTTAAAAAATTAATTTTTCCTATGTTAGCTTGTAATGCTTCAACCTTAGAAATACCTTAAACACCAGAATATAAAATGACTCGGTATTTTCCCAATGAGATGTAAATACATTTTTATCCAATATGTAAACAGAAGTATAAATGAATACTCTGTCTAAAGTATTTGTTAATTTACATACATTAAATCATGCATTATAAACTAGTATGTTAACTTAAAAACAGCTTCTGTTCGTTCCTTCCCATGTTAGGAACCAATTCTATTCAGTGTGTTTTTACTGAGATAAAATTTATCTAAGTGGAATGTTTCATGAATTCTGACAAAGGTATACACCATGTAACCACCACCGAAGCCTAGACATCATTCATCTGCCCAGAAAATCCCCCTGTGCCTCT
Source organism: Eidolon dupreanum (assembly GCA_028627145.1). Taxonomy (NCBI): domain Eukaryota; kingdom Metazoa; phylum Chordata; class Mammalia; order Chiroptera; family Pteropodidae; genus Eidolon; species Eidolon dupreanum. The sequence continues at coordinate 96,386,903 of CM053505.1, read as the reverse complement.
CGTCACTCTTCCCACCCCAGCAGCAATCTCCATTCTGATGTGCCATCACAGCTGTTTTGCCCCTTTTGCACTTCCTAGAAATGGAATCCTCCAGCACAAGATCACGCTGTATATGATATTCGGGCATAAAGCAATTTCCAGAATATAGTAACAAGCAAGTATACAACAATACACTGTCAGTATGCTTAGGTTTTTTTTTAAAAGTCAGAGAAACAAGTCCCTAATGTGTTGCAAATGCTTAGAATGGAATTTGTGACCCACCCTAACTGTGCCCAGGGTGGCCTGTGGAGGGGGCGTGGGCAGGCACAGGGCTGGGTGGTGAGGGGAGTCTGGCGACCAACAGAATGGTTGCAAAGGTGAAGACTGCACACCCAGCTGCCCCTGCCCATTTCTGGGCAGGAATTAGTCTGTGGCCACCTGATGCCCTCACCTGAGACTTCAGGAGGCAAGTGGAGCAGAAGCCACACTCTTGCCCTTCTATGCTGTTTCTGAAGGTGGAGTTGGGCTGGAGACCCTAGGGTTTATCTGTGGTAGAGACACACTGGCCACTCTTCAGCTTTCTGGGTGCCACGAGGCAGTGGCGGCACAGGGTGCATCTGAGGCCAGCACCTGATGCTCACTTCTGGGCACTTCTGCAGCCCTGCCAAAGGGTCTCTACCTCAGAGTCCCAGAGCACTCTCTGTTCTCCCCAAGCTCTCCTCACTCCAGGCCATTGGATGGGGCTCAGTGTCCCTCTCATTGTTTGTCTTTGAATGTGTTCATGTTCTATGGGCTTCATCACCTTTTTTGGGTAATGGTTCTATTTTTAAAAGGAATCTCATAACCAAGTTTTCTATAATGAATACTGTGACCTTTATGCTGAGAGAAAGATAGGAAAACTTCAACCAGCAGTACCAAACTCGTAGCAGAGCTCAGAAACATTTTCTGTCTGAATCAGTGTCCCCTTAAAAATACCTTGGTATTGGCCGCCAGGAACACAGCATACTCGGTCGAGACAGCATCACTTGGATAGAAAACGGTGCAGTTGGGAATTGCTCGGAACATGGCCAGATCCTCCAAGGCCATCTGGGAGGGGCTGTCTTCACCTGAGAAAACAAAGCCGTGGCCCAATGAAAACATGAGGAAGACCAAGCTAGGTCCCTGCCCTCTGCTGGATAAATTACAGCTCTTACTGCCACAGGGGGGGCCACAAAACTGTAATGGAGCCCTATAAAACTGTCCAATTCTTATGTCGATACAATGCCTTATGATTATGACCTGTCCCAAGTCCATCTCCCTCGAGACATCACTGGAACACCCAAGTTTCAGCTCCTAATTGACCTTCTAGATCAACAAACCGGCAGTCTCTTCTTGCACCTGACCTTTGCCAACCTCTAGTGTTTGGTCACTGGGCACTGCTGTCTAAGATGACTTGATGCTCTTCTCCTTGAGCACCAGTGGCCGAGTGGGCTCGACCAAGTTTCTGGCCCTGTCCTCATTAGGAGGGTCCCTTCAGTATCTGTCCTTCCTTCCCTGCTCTCCTATCTTCTCCATCAAGAGACTGGGGTTTTTAGATTGGTCTTATTCACTTCTCAAGGCCTTCAAAGTAGCTGAGCATAACAAACCGTGAGAGTACCTTTAGGAAGCTGCTGTAACTAAAGGAGCCTTAGTATGTGTTTGGGAAGAGTTTCTGGCCAGAAATGCTGTGGAAAGAGAAAGCCCAATGTACGCCAGGGTGGCCTAGCTCCTCCAGCTAGGAAGGGGGCTGTCACTGTGCATACTGTCTTGCCTGAAACAACTATCTACCCTAAGAACTCCCAGTTCCTCTGGGTTGGACCTAGAACCACTTCTTGACTTCACTGACTTATTCTGAAACTTTTACTGGACTCAGCCCCAGGTGAAGACCCCTGCCCAGGTCCTCTCCTCTCCACACATGGCTCTCTCCACCTGTGTCTGGCCTATCCAGACTTCTTGGCCAGTCTAGTTCCCCCAGGGAGTCCCAGACATAACTACCAAATGTGTACTTCCAGCCCTCCCTGCCTATCCAGCATTCTAGCAGCCATTTAAGCGGTCACATCTACCTAGGGCTCCTACCCACAACAGGCACATCAGGCATCTTTTCGGACTCCCCTACCTGTCAACAATGTGACTTTCTTCAGACTTTCTCAGATTCACTCTTATTTTCTATCCACTGCTAATGCACACCGTATATTTCAACCCTCTTCTGGCGTCCCTGTGTCCCACTATTTCCACCCAGCTCCTCCTGCCAGGTTAACGCCTAGAGAGCAGTGTCTTTTCTCAGCCTCGCTCCCTGGCCACAGGATTCTCAAGGCTCCCCATCCCACCCAACTACACAGCTCCACCCAGGCAGACCCCTGGCAGGCTGTGCTCTTCACTTCCCTGTGCCCATTCTGCTTGTCCCCATTTAGATTAAAGCAATTAACGAAAAGCAGAAAGGAATGCTCTAATGCTGGGTGGCCCTATTCATACTCAGTATGTGGCTAGACACGTTAAGAAGTACTCAGGACAGACCGTTGTTTCTCGATGACTACAAGAGTGGGCATTTTACTATAACATCGAGAGATCTGTTCAAATGCTACCCAGAGTTCCTGAAACTTTTAAAATATAGCTTCAAAAAAAAGTTACAAATGATCAAGTGTTATGAAACTCTAGGTACACTGGCAATTCAACTGCTCACATAATCTTTCTCTATAAAGTAGAAAGGCTATCAAGATGATGGCACTGAAAACTCATACCAATGGATACCCCACAGTGGGACCCAATAAGGTTGATGCTGGCTTGAAACATGGCTCCCATCCGGATCTGATCAAACGCTCGGGTCAAAAAGGCAGCAAAGGTGCTAGCAAAAGCAACGGTCCGACCACGGTTGGTGCATCCCAGGGCCACGCTCACCTGGAACACCAAGAAGGTGAATCAGAACATTCCTGGACTCTGGCCCTATCACCCCTAACTGTCTCCCTTTCCCCCTTCCAAGAGTGGTATGTGGCTCCCGGGATAACTCCTGCTCAGCACCACCCCTGAAAGCATGTATCCAGGGAACATTCCTCCCAGCAGTCCTGGAAACAACCTCTCAGACCCTGCCTGGCTACTCTCTACCCATTTCTCTGAAGACTTTTTTCCTTCCGGTTCCTTGGTTTTTATAAATGGAAAGAAAGACTGTAAGGTGGGCTGGGTCTTCCATGTCTGGTGGGCCACTGTTAATCAGTGAAAAGACCCAAGAGAGATGTCCACAGCACACGCACCATGTTTTGCTCAGCAATGAAACACTCGATGAAACGCTCAGGGTGCTCCTTCTTGAATATTTCAGAGAAGGTGGAGCTCTTGCTGTCGCTGTCCAGCACAATAACTCTATCATTTGCATGGCCCAGCTTAGCCAGAGCCAAACCACATGCTTTGCGAGTAGCTACCTGCAAGAGTCACACAGTAGAATTTCTTAGAATGAATTTAGAAGGTGATATTTTGTAGAATTACATATTACCTTTTAAATTATTTTTTATTTTTCAATTACACTTGACATTTAATACCACTTTAGTTTCAGGTGTACAGCACAGTGGTTAGGCATTTATATAATTTATGAAGTGACCCCCCCCCCAGAATAAGTCTTGTACCCACCTGGCACTATAATAACTATAGTTATTACATTACTATGTTCCCTATGCTGTACTTCATATCCCATGACTATTTTGTAATTACCAATCTGTACTTTTTAATCTCTTCTCCATTTTTACCCAGTTCCCCATCTGGAAACCATCAATTTATTCTCTGTATCTATAAGTCTGTTTTGTTCTTTAGATTCCACATATAAGCAAAATCATATGGTATTCATCTTTCTCCGTCTTAATTATGTCACTTAGCATAATACCCTCTAGGTTCATCCATGTTGCTGCAGCTGGCAAGATTTATTTTTTATGGCTTACTAATATTCTATTATATATATGTACCACACCTTTATCCAATCATCCACTGATGGACGCCCATACTGCCTCCATGCCCTAACTATTGCAAATGTTACAATGAACATAGGGGTGCACATATCTTTTTGAATTAGCATTCTGGGTTTTTTCAGATCACTATTCAGAAATGGAATTGCTGAGTCATAAGGCAGGTTCTATTTTTAATTTTTTGAGGAAACTCCAGGCTGTATTCCATAAGTGGCTGCACCAATTTGCAATCCCACCAACAATGCACGAGGATTAATTGTCATCTATTCTAATGAATAAAAAATTTTTTTGACTAATAATCTCCTTTAGGGTCATAAAAATGGATTGGCCAGACAATCTTAAATCTATACTTGGCTCACTGGGTAGCAATTTCTCAAAAATAAATTGATTCTTCTGTACTATTCATATAGTTGATTAAAAAATTTAAATTTCCCAAAATGCAAATAACTCTGTGACTTTTCAGCTATAAAACTGTTAATATTGAAAAATATAAAATGTAGAACTTGAGAATCCTAATACCAATAAAAAAGAATTCCATTAGGACAGCTTCAGATTGGACTGAATTTATGAATTTAGGGGAGAACCAAATCTTTACAATATTTTTTTCTATTAAAAACAAGTTTTTTCATCTTCAGAATCTTAAACACAGAATTACCATGTGACCCAACAATTCTACTCCTAGTTATATACCTAGGAGAAAAATACATTTACATAAAACTTGTATACAAATGTTCAATGCAGCATGATTTACCATACTCAAAAAGTAGAAAGAACCCAAATACCCATCAATGTGTGAACAAAATGTGTGGTACACTCATAAAGTGGAGTATTTGTACATGCCACATGGGTAAATTTCGAGAACGTTGTGCTAAGTGAAATAAGGCAGACACAAAAGTTCACACATTATAAAATTCCATTTATATGAAATGTCCGGAATAGACAAATCCAGGGACAGAAAGTAGATTAGTGGTTACTAGGGGCTGGGGAGGAACAGAGTGTGACTGCTAATGAGTAAGGAGTTTCTTTCTGAGGTGATGAAAACGTTGTAAGACTGAGTGTGGTGATGGCTGCACAATTCTGTCAATATGCTAAAAATACTGAAATATACTGTACACTTCATAAATGGGTGGATTGTATAGTGAGTTATACAGCTCAATAAAGCTGCCCTAAAAACAACAAAGTCTGACCCTTCAGTTATAGTTATTTCTTTGTCATTCATCCACCCCAAAATATTTTTTAAATTAAGCAGTTCATATAAACAGTACAAAATTCAAGTTATAAAAGGATATCAAGTGAAAAGGCCTCCTTCATCCCGCTCTCCTGTCCCCCTAGCCACCCAGTTCCCCTCCCCAGAGGTAAGAGGAAATGACAGGTTTATGCAGCAACCTTTCAGGAATAGTCTACACAGAAATACTGGGTGAGCATGTCGTATGTATAAGGCAGGCGGGCTTATTTAGGGCTATAATTTTAGAAGCATCTTAATATGTAGATCTAAGTTTTTAGTTTTTTAAAGTTTTATTGCCATTATCAATGAGTTCACCTTTCCATTTTGTTTATATAATAAAGGAATTAATCCTTGTAGATCAGTTTTGCTACAAGCTCTCTTACTCTGGACTCTTCTAACCATTTCTGGTTGATTCTCTTCAGTTTTCCAGATTTACAATTCTATCACCTGCAAATGCCGATAGGCTTGCCAGCTTCTTGGCAGGACTCAGTTTTTTAGACTGTTATTTAACTGCACTGGCTAGCACTTCCAGAGTGGGGCTCAATCTCTGCCATGTTAATGAGATGTTTTTACATTAGATATAAATAGGGTTCCAGACTTAAGAAACCTAGATTGTCCTACTTTGTTTTAGTAAGGTTATTTAAAAAAAATGAATGAATGAATTTTATGAACTGCTTTTGTTTCCATGTATCAAAATTCCCCCTCCCAATTACAGATGAACCATCCACATTACTAATTTGAACTTCACTACTTCATATACTTCTTTTAATATAATAACAAAGTTGAGATTGGTATTTTTCTACAGCTGTTTATCTACTTAAGTGTTTTTTTATCTTTTAAAGTCAATTCTGGCATTTTATGTATTCCTAAAAATGGTCCATTTTTTACAGGTTTTCATATCAATTACTATAGTTATATCGTTTTCTCATAATTTTCTGAATGTTCTCTATATCTATGATTATCTCTTCTTATGACTATACTCTACACTGCTTTTCAACTTCAAAAATGTTTAATAATAATCTGGAAAAAAAGTAATTTGGGCATGCTTAGATTTTTCTTTTTGCTGGGTCATTTCCAATTTTGTCATAATGACCAATGGTGTAATCAACATTCATTTTGCTAGACATATGTACATACTTGCACAGGTATTTCTGTAGGATAAATTCCTGAGTTGCACTGCTACTTTTCAGGCTGTGAACAGATGAACTGTTAACACATATTGCCAAATTATCCTTCATTAATGTGCACTTTTCCCTTATTAATTTTCTTCTTTTTGTTTTCTCATTTCTTAAGCAGTCAATTCATTTTTATCCTGTATCACAATTTTAATCCACATTCCCTGCCTAAGGAAACATAAGCGACACTCAGAACATCCCCAAATAAAATAGGGAAAATAACGAAGGGCCAGCAAATATTTCCTTCCTCCTAGAACTGCCAACTCGTTTCTTTAGATCCAGAAGACCATGCCTATTTTGGTTGTGTTGTAATAATATACCAGAAGGCAGGCTATAAAAAATGATAAAAAAATGAAAAGGCTTTTTTATGTTCAAGGTTTCATGCCTAATTTGTTCCCTTTCTGAAAAACTGGTCTTCGATGAATTGGCCCGCTTCCTTGCATAATCCAGGGAATAAGTTCAAAAGATTGGCTCAGCCAGGTCCCCATCCTAAGAGCAGCCACAGAATTGTTTTATGCACAGTAGACTGCAGAACTGCAAACTGAATTTTGGAAGCAAGCAAAAGCTACACAGCACTGAGTGCTAATAAGCAGCAGTTGACTAATAAGAACAATCAGACCTAAATTTGAAATCAAATGATAAACACTAGAGATAACAAAAGAAAAGGTAAATCCATTTTTTTGAATTTTTATGAGTTTATCTGAGCCAAAACTGAGGACATATGCCAGAGAGCAATATCTCAAATGCTCCCAAAGTAAGCCCATTTTTATTGCTTATAACCATTAGTTAAATGTCACGCCATCTAATAATTGGTTTATCTGTGGAGATCAGAATAAATGAAGAATCCTGTGGATTTAAGAAGAAAAATAAAGAACAAAGCAGTTTGCCTACCCTGTCTCCGACTTCGTAAGCTGGTGGAGAGGCCATCTCTATGTCCGTGATGTTGATCTGAGGTGAGTCTTCAATAGGGGGTTTTGGTTCGAGATTCCTGGTGGTCTGGATCTGGCTCTCAATCAGTTTGATAATTGCATCTGCTCTTTCTTTTGGCATTGGCTTTCCATGCCAACTTTCCGCATCTTCGACACCTGCAATCAAAGGAATTAAAGATGTTCGACCATAAATATTTAATGAGCACCTGTCAGGTCATTCGAAAGACATCCTGATGGAAAAGATGTCAGCTGAGGACTCAAGAGGGAGCCTAAAATGGTATTGCACCCCCAGAGAAGAGCCTGGACAAAAGCCCACTGGCTCATGTGCTGGTGAATAGAGGGAGATGAGGCTGAAGATATAGGCAGGGCAGACCATGGAGAATCCTATGGGTATAAGGAGTTTTATCCAAAGCAAAGTGGGAAACCACTGAAGGGTTGGGGTGGGGGAAGTGACTGATCGGTTTCTGTTATAGAAAGATCACCACAGTAGCCCTGTGGGTACTGGCTTGTGGAGACTGCAGTTAGAGATGGCAGGGGTCTGTGTGGGAGAGATGGAGAGTATTGAACAGATCTGAGATATACTTTAGATGCAGAATCAGAACTGATAGTGGACTGGGTACACGTATAGGACGCATAAATGGGAGAGGCAAGGATGATATTCAGGTTTCTGCCAGGAACAAATCAGTCAAGGGCTCACTTCCTGAACTAGGGAGTACCACGGTAAGACTATTTTGGGGAGGAGTCGCCAAAGTTTTATTCTAAAATGTCGACATTAATAACACAAGACTCAGATCTCTTGTGTCAGCTTTGAAATCTGCAAGAAGTTAAGACTTTCAAAACCCCCTCCCTTCCCCAGGCCCTCAGCTCACCAGCTACCTTTCCTGGAGGTACTGCTTTACTAGTTGCCTGCATGTTCTCCCTAATGATGTAGGCACAGGCAAGTGTGTGTGTATATATACTCTAATATCTGCTCCTACACGTAGCAGCACTTTCTTACTCTGCACTCCTGTGGAAATTATTTCCTGCCAGTCCTCTAACTGATGGACTATCCTTCTAGCCACCACTACCGTGCAGGCAGAAAACCAGTGCTCACTTGCTGAGGGTCTGGGCTTCCCCCCGACTCTAACCAGACATTCTATCTATCAAAACCAAGGAGAGAACGAGCCTCCAGCACATATTTCAGGCATGGTCACTGTGCACTGAGTCTGCCCAGCCAGCCTGAGTCTCCCCCTGCCTTGTCTTTTGTGCAAAGCAAATCTTTTTAATAACCCCAGGCAGAAAAAAATAAAACACTTGTTTACTTGGAGTGCCCCGGCCCTTGAAGGTCTTGGCAACTATAGCTGTTGGCTTGTTCTTCACTTGAGTCGCTTGCCAGAACACTTGACACAGTGCCTCTACATCACGGCCATCCACCACGTAAGTATTCCACCTGTCAACCAAGAAGACCAGGTTACAAGACAAAGGGGAGATGGGGTAGAAATTGGTGACATACAACAGGACACAGTTACCCAAAGGCTTCACAGCGCTTCTGATAGATGTCTATGCAGTGCTCGAGGGGCAAGGCGCCACTGTGGCCTACGCGGTTCACATCGAAGATGGCCACAAGGTTATCCAGATTGTAGTGGGAAGCGAAGGCCAACGCCTCCCAGACGGAGCCTTCCGAAGACTCACCATCTCCCACGAGGCAGAACACCCGGTAGCTGGGGCAAGCCAAGACAAGGTTAGTACCCCTCATGGGGCTCTCTGGAGCCACTTGAGCAAATATATTTCGTGGAGAGAAACAAAGGAACAGACTCATGTGGCTGCTTGAAAGCATCAGGTTCCTAAGACTATTTTCCTCACCCTGTCCAAACTCAACATTGAGGAAACATAACATTTAAAGTGTGGGCCCCCAGACCAAAAAAAAAAAAAAAAAAAAAAAAGCTAAAAGAGCTCATCACTACCAAACCAGTATTACAGGAAATGTTAAAGGGACTTCTTGAAGAAGCAGCAGCAGCAAAAATAAGAAAATGGCAGAAACTACACATTAATAATTACTTTAAATATAAATGGATTACATACTCCGAATAAAAGACATAGGTGGCTGAATGGAGAAAAGACCTTAAAAAAAAAACCTATATGCTGTCTACAAGAGATTCACTTTAGATGAGATGCACACAAACCAAAGGTAAATAGATAGAAAAAGATATTTCATGCAAATAAAAACAAACAAAAAATCTGAGATAATACATATCAGATGAAATACTTTAAAATAAAGGCTATAAGACACAAAGAAGGATCCAGCAATTCCATTTCTAGGTATTTATCCAAAAAAAACCCAAAACACTAATTTGAAAAAACATATGCATCCCTATGTTTGCTGCAGCATTATTTACAATAGTCAAAATATGGAGGTAACGTGGGTGTCATCAATGACTAAATAAATAAAGAAGAGCTGGTGCATATATGAAATGGAATATTACTCAGCCATAAAAAGGAATGAAGTCTTGCCATCTGCAATGACATGGATGGACCCAGAGAATATTACATTAAGAGAAGTCAGACTGAGAAAAACAAGTATCATATGATTTCACTTATACGTGAAATCTGAAAAACAAATGAATATAACAGAAACAAACTCATAGATAAAGAGAACAAACTGATGGTTGCCAGATGGGAGGGGTTTTGGGAGGCTGAATCAAAAAGAGGAAGAGATTAAGTACAAATTGGTAGTTAGAAAACAGTCACAGGGATGGAGAGAGAGTACAGCATAGGAAAGGTAGTCAATATTGTATTAACTATGTATGGTATCTAATGGGTATTAGACTTAGAGTGATCACTTTGTAAGTTACAGAAAAGTTTAATCACTTTGTAAGTTACAGAAAAGTTTAATCACTATGTTGTACACCTGAAACTAATATAGTATTTTATGACAATTGTGATTCAAAAATAATTTTAAAAAACTTTGGGCCTCATGAGATGGGCTCCACCTTTCACTTAGTTTTCTTATCCCATCTGTAAAGGCTATGCCACTTCTCTGGGCTCAACAAACAAGAGATGATAGAGAGAAATCAGCTCCCTTAAACACCCAAACATATACATCATATACAGTTTCTTGGTAAGCTCCATTTTAAGAACTGCCACCTTCTACTTCTGATCTCACAAATTTACAATAATCACAACAATCAAAACATTCTACCTCCAGAACATTATGTTCTGTTGTAAATAGTTAACTCCTTTGCAGTAGAAACATGAGACGCACCAATAAAACACAACGCAAACCCCACAAAAATGTTGTAAGTGAAGTTTTAAAAAGTGATTAACTGTAGGATAGGGACTAATAGAGGCAATAACGAGCAGTAAAAAATATTAACTGACTTACGGGAAATGGAGTGAGGCAGCTGCCTGAGCAGTGGAGGAAGCACGAACTGCCTCCAGAGGGGCTACCTAGGCTGAAACTGGGGACTGAAGAGCTTTGGACTCAGGCACACCAGGGTACTCACGGAAGTAGAACATGCACACTACCATGACCAACCCTGCCCTCGCCCCAACATCTGCCCCCACCTTGCTCCCCTATCACCATCAGCTGGGCACATGCCCCTGCAAGAAAAGCACTGATCTACCTGTCTTCAGAAAGGTGGAACCGCCCCAGAGAAAAAGACCTTTGATTAGCATTTAGGGGTCCTTAATGCAAAGGCAAATGTGCCACCTGTTCACTCTGTAGTAAAGCTCAGTAAGAGATGGAAAACAGAAAGATGTCTCTCTCAGGAAAGACTAGAGTCCTAATGAACTGGTTTCCATACTGCAGGCAGCACTTAGAACCCAACCGGAGATGCTAGAACAGTTTCCAGAAGCACAATTTCTTTACTGTTTGAATGCTTGGTAACCTGAACTTTCAAAACAATCACTGTCTTCCCAAACTAATGAGGCATAAATAAAGCCAAAGTGCCTGATGAGTAGGGTGGGTATAGTTAGGTGGTTTCTGGAGAAGTGCCTTACCTGGCTCTGTCAAAGTACTTGCCAGTATATGCCATTCCACATGCGGCCCCCAGTCCTTGTCCAAGCCATCCGGTTGCCACATCAACGAATGACAGTCTCTGTAAGAGAAAGGACCAAATGAACCTAGGTGCATCTGCAGAACATGGGTATCAGGAACTTGAGTGTCAGGCCAACTTCTGGCACCGAGCATAAGCAGCTCCTCAGAGTAGCCCCTCCTCCCATCCTGTGGAGTGACTTCCTCTTCATTACACCCACATGCACCTCAAGTCTCAGATCAACATCACAGACAGGGGAGCCATAGGTAATAAATGCAGTGTTGCAAGGGTGACTGGAGCTTTGGGAACATAGAGAGATTTTCCTCCACGTGGCAGCCTAAACAGAGCACAAGAGCAAAGCTTAAAACCTAAGCATGAACCTTGCCATCCATCAATGCACAAACCAAATGCTCATCTTTTTGGAGAATATAGGTTAAGATACACTGAACTTATTCATCACTTCCACTGCCACCATCTTGGTCTGGCCACAAACATCTTTCCCTTCCATCACTGCAGTGGCCTCCCCGCTCCTCCATAGCCATTCTCAACACAGCTACCAGGGGGAACTTGTTAAAACCTAAGTCTGCTCATAGCTCTCCACCTAGAACTGTCCAAGGTCTCATCATCTTGTGCCAAGTACAGCCCAAGTTCTCACACTGACCTGTCCACTCTGGCCTCCATCACCTTTTATTCTCCCTCCCACCACTCTGGGTGCACTGGCCTCCTTGCTGCCCTTTGAATGCACTGGGCACAGACCTACCTCAGGGCCTTAGCACTTGCAGCTTCCTCTTTCCCAAGTACTCAGTGCTTGTGCCTAAATAGGAACACAACTCATTTCCTCACCCCTTCCAAATCTCTGCTTGAATGTCAGCATCAAGGCCTTCCTAGACTTTCTCTTTTAATTAGTACCCCCTACCTTTCTACTTCTCTTGGATCTGGGATACTCAGCCCCATCTGAAATGCTAGCTATCTATTAACAGGTTTGTTTGTCCCCTTCTCCATTCAAATGTCAGCTCCACTCAAGCAGAGATTGGTGCGTGCTGTCACTACCGTAGATGGGCACTTGTCAGTCTCAGGTTCCTCTCCTCTACTTCTCCACCTAATTCCTCTGCTCCTCCAATGGCTCTTGACCTTCCTGTTCTCCATAAGCTTTGGGCCCCCAAACTCCCTCTCCATTTTGCATCTCTATCCCCACATACCTATCCCACTCAAGTCTCTAATGACACCTTTAGCTCCATCCTCCTCCCTATGGCTCCTACCTTACTCCTGGAACAAGCTCTGGCTCCCAGTTGCCTTCCATGCCCTTGAACTGTCTGGGCACTCAGACCAACTCTGCTTCTGCCTGGCTTTAAAGTGAGGCAAGTGAAACCACCTCCTCAAGGCTTCACTCAGGCATGAGGAGGCTGTAGGATTGAGAAGACTGGCGGGGGCATGAGCATGATGCTGACAATGGCGGAAGTATTCCTACATGGGTCCCTTTCTTTTCTCCAAGAACCCTTATGCTATGGAGGAAGACACTCACAATTGAAAGTAGCCAAAAGCTAGAATAAAGATGTGTTAAAGGTGCTACAAGCACCTAGAAAAGAAAGATTTCTTTTTCACATTGTCATCTTTGTTCCAGCACAAAGAGCACTTCAAAAACAAGCTTACAGAAAAGCCTTTTGGTTACTTTGCAGGCCACCTTGGCTGGAGAAAAAACAAATGTGCTGATAAAGTAAATGTCTTGGGGGGCACTGCAAGCCCCCCCCAAAGCCTTCAGCACTGTGAGGGCTCTAAGGGAACCCAAGCACCTCACAACAACACTGCCAGACTTCAACAGTTAGCCCCCTAATGAAGTTGTCTGCTTTAGACACTCATGTCCTGGGAGCATTGGACATGTGAACCCTGGCTCCTCTACCTGTAGTGGGTCCATTTACTCCATTCCCAGCTGAAGCCAAGGTGAACCACACTCTTGTGTTTTCTCTTTTCTTCTAATTTTAACTGCTGCTTAAATCTGATTAATTTCTGATTTTAGAAATTCTGGCAGCTGAACAGTGCCCAGCCTGCTACTGCACACCAGAAAGCATCTTTATCCCTCTAAGGCCAATTATTCCAAACATCTTATAGGCTAGCAGTGGTAATGGAATAATTTAAGCACCTTTCCTTTTTCTAAAGTGGAGATCTGAACACTCATACTGTGTGTGTACACCCATATTTGTTTGACGTTTATTTTCAAGGAAGTTCCAGTTTGTAGAGAAATTGGAAGAAAAGTACAATGAAACTCCATGTGCTCTTCACCTAGATTCACCAACTATTACTAATGAACCACTTTTGCTTCATCTTTTTCTACACGCTTTACTTATCTTTTGCCAAACCTCGTTTGAGATCATGTTTCAGATACCAAGACAAGAGTCATAACTATGACCCCAGATACTTTGGCCTGATCCCTATTCTGACTTTGTCTTTACTTCCTGCTGCCCAGATCTGAGGTTTCTGTTTATACATGGTACTCTATCAGTTGAGTTTTGAATGATTTGATAAGGACGTAGCAAACTTTCAGATAACATTAAAAGAATTCCAGCCTTCTAGATTAACCTTGCTTTTAACACCCCTTTTCTTTCCTGTCCCCCAATGTCATGAGGTACATGGCACTATACCTAGTCTAATGAGAAAGTCCCCCATTGGTGTTAAGTCATAGCTGCAGAAATGGAAGAGCTTAGCAAGGTACATCTGATGTTGCTCACCTCTGTCCAGGTGGCAGAGAATGGGAACATCATGACCCTGCCTGGGGGGCTTTAGTGCTAAGTGATGTGAGGAGGGGCACCATCAAAGGAAAGGAAGGGCAGCCAGTTGCTACAAGTCATCCTTCCCACCACACAGTCCTCACTAGAATGCCCTTCAGACTTTTATAGTGTGTGATGGTCTGAATGTTTGTGTCCCCTCTCCCAAATCCATGTTGAAAATTTAATGCCCAAGGAGATACTATAAGGAGATGAGGCCTTTAGGTGGTGCTTAGATCATGAGAGCAGAACCTTCAAGAATGGGATTAGTGTCCTTATAAAAGAGATCCTAGAGAGAACACTTCTGCTATGTGAAAATACAATGCAAAGTCTGTGACCAGGTAGAAGGCCCTCATTAGAACATGACCATGCTGGTGCCTTGATTTTGGACTTCGTCTCCAAGGCTGTGAAAAATAAATTTCTATCGTTTGTAAACCACCTAGTCCACAGTATTTTGTCATAGCAGCATGAATGAACTAAGATGTGAAGCAAAGAAAGAACCAAAAGGATAAACAGAGCCCATTTCAGGCCTTGTTGCCACATGGTGGCTTTAAGAACAAATTTAAGAAGCAAGCATCTAAGCAGGCCCTGGGCTCCCATGCCAGCTTACCTTGGAGAGGATGAATCGATCATTGTCTGGGTTCTCTGGTTCTGCCTGTTTGTATCTCATGGTGTAGAAGAACAGCACAGACATGATCTCAGCAGCGCTGCTGCATGATGTGGGGTGGCTGAAAAACAGACATGGCATAGGTCATTCTCATAGGTAAGGGACATGGTGCATAAAAAGGCTTTTCAGCACATGGTCTCCTCAGACTAGAAGCACCAGTCATTACTTCCAGCCCTGGAAGAATCCAGTCAAAGCAAAGGGATGGAGGGCCACTGCCTCCCAAGCTCACAGCTTTCAAAGACACTTTAAGGCCCAGTAACCTCATAGCCTCTCTTCCTGTGGAAAACAAGACCTCCAAGGCCAGTCCCCTTCTATCAATGGAGCACCTAGGTACTTGGGGCAAGTTTACCTGATGACTCCATAAACACTGCAACATTTTTTTCATTTGTTTGAATTCATTTGATATCATTAATCAGAAACACCATGAAGTAGAAACAAACCCATGCAAATACAGTCAACTAATATTTGACAAAGGACCCAAGAATACTCAATGGAGAAATAATCCCTTTAATAAACAGTGCTGAGAAAGTTGAATATTCACATGTAAATAAATGAAACTAGACCCCTATCTTACAACACTCCCAGAAATTAATTTGAAATGGATTCAGAGTTAAAAGTCTGGAAACCATTAAATTCCTAGGAGAAAACAGGAAAAAAGCTCCTTGACATAGGTCTCTGTAATGATTTTTAGGATATGTCACCTAAAGCTCAAGTAACAAAACAAAAAATAAACAAGTGGAACTACACGAAACTAAAAAGCTTCTGCTCAGCAAAGGAAATCGTCAATAAAATGAAAAAGGCAACCTATTATACGGAAAAAATATTTGCAAACCATATATCTGTAAGGGGTTAATATCCAAAATATAAAATACTCATACAACAGCAAAAAAAAAAAAAATCCAATTAAAAATGGTCAAAGGACCTGAATAGACATTTTCCCAAAGAAGATATTCAAATTAAAAATAGAATTACCATATGATCCATCAATTCCACTTCTGGGAATGTATCCAAAGGAAATGAAAACACTATGTTGAAGAGATATCTGCACCCCCATGTTCACAGCAGCATTACTTAAAATAGCCAAGATGTAGAAACAACCTAAGTGTCCATGGAACGTATAAAGAAGATGTGGTACATGTATACAATGGACTATTGCTCAACCATAAAAAAGAAAATTATGACATTTGCAATGACATGGATGGACCTTGACAGCATTATGTTAAGTGAAATAAATAAGACAGAAAAACATGAATCATATGATTTCACTTATATGTAGAATCTAAAACAAAACAAAAAGATCATCAGACTCATGGTACCAGATGCCGAGGTTAGGGGAGGGGGAACTGGAGGTAGGTGGTCAAAAGGTATGAACTCCCAGTTAGAAGATAAACAAACAGGTACCAGGGATATAATGCACAAGGTGACTACAGTTAATGCCACCGTGTGGTACATTTGAAAGTGGTTAAGAATTGTTAAGATCCTAAGAATTCTCATCAGGAGAAAACAAGTTTTAAATTTATTTTTTGTATCTGTATTATATAACTAAACTTATCATAGTACTCATTTCATAATAAATGTAAATTAATTACACCCTATACCTTAAACTTGTACAGTGCTGTATATGTTATATCTCCACACAACTGGGGGGAAAGTTTTTTAAAAAAGAAACACCATGAAGATCCTATTCTACTACCTAAAATGAATTTTATTAAGAGGGGACAAACACCAATTTCCTGGAGCCCTGCCCTAACTGTTGGAAGAGTAAGAATTCAGGCTTAGCTTGTGTGTATTAACAATCTCTTTTAAAGTTTCAGAATATAGAAAATGGAGACTTAAACCTCCTGCCTTGCAAAGATGCTTTGAATTTAAAAATTGTTAGACCTAGAGAAAATGCAAACCATTAATTCTGAAGGTGAAAGGAGCAAAATGAAAATGTAAAAATAATCCAAAAAGAGACGGGTTTTAGACAACCAATAGGCCAAAGAAAAAGTTACAAATTAGAAAATACTTAGACACAAATGAAAACACAACATACCAAAATTTGTGAGATGCAGCAAGAGCAGTGCTAGGAGAAATTTATAACTACAAACATTAAAAAAGAAATACCTCAAATCAAAACCCCGACTTTACAATTTCCGAATTAGAAAAAGAACTAAACCCAAAGCTACCAGAAAAAAAAGATTAAGAGCATAATTAAAATACTAAGAAAACAAAAAATCGACAAAGTTGGTTCTTTGAAAAAATTAACAAAATTAACCTTTAGCTAGATTGGTAAAATAAAAAGGGAAATTACTAAAACAGATTTGAAATTACTAATTTTGTTTCAGAAATAAAAATAAAGACTTTACTATTGATTCTACAAAAATAAGGACTACAAAAAGTACTGTGAGCAACTTTATGTCAATAAATGGGCTAGCCTAAAAATTTCTAGGAACAGGAAACTTAAGACTGAATCACAAAGAAATAAAAAATCATAATAAACCCATTACTAATAAGGAAACTGAATCAATATCAAAAAACCTGCCTGACAAAAACTCTGGACCTGATGGCCTTATTGGTGAATTTTATCAAATTTCTAAACAATGAATGTCACTCCTCAAACTCTTCTAAAAAAAACAACTTAACATTTCAAATCTTTCTGAAGCCACCACTGTCCTTACCCACTAAAACCAGACAAACATCTAACGAGAAAACTGCTGACATTTTTTAGGAATGTTGACGCAATAATCATTTAAAAAATGCAGGAAGACCGAACAGCTCCCTTTTAGGCTTTAATTCTTTAAACTTCCACGTGCTGGGGTTTGAGGACCAGACGTCGAGGACAAGCGCTTACACAGGAAGCGCCGGATCCTCCCCTCCCAACTCAGGCCCGCCTCCGCCCGCTGGCCCCGCCCCCGCCCCTGCCTACCGGCCCGGTGCGCCCCGCAGGC
>CM053505.1:96247451-96368764 GCA_028627145.1 Eidolon dupreanum | reverse complement strand
AAAAAAAAATAGCAATCCCTGGCTTCCACCCACCCACCCAATCATCCACTCTCCAGAACTGACCACTCTCCACCCTTTTAGCTATTTCTTATGACATTTACCTCCAGTTCTCTAAATAAATTGTTTATAGTGCTATTTCTTTGATATACATAGATGTGTGTATATATATATACACACATCTATATATATATATCTCTCTTAGGAATTATTAAATGACTTCTCACTATAAAGGATGATGATGTGGCTCTTTCACTCTTGCTCCCTCCCCAGTCCTTCTGGTACAGTATACAATGATTTGGGTCAGATCACTCCCTGGCGTTCATATTATTAAATCCATGGGAACACTGGTCACAACTGAGTAATTACTCTGATGATATTTCCTTTCTCTTTCAATGCTTTGTTTTCTTTAGGTTAACACTATCTCCCCCAATCCCTGTGTTGCTTTTTCTCTGATATGTATGCATAGGTCAATCCTCCCACCAACTGTCTACATCTCCTCTCCAGCTGCTCAGAGATGTCTGACATTTCATTCCATCGGAGCTCTGTCTCTTGAAGCCTTTTGACTTGTCCTCCAGGCCCATTGTCCAGCTGCCAGCCTGGGCTCCACTGCCATCATCCTGGAGGTTGCATTTGCCTCTCTTTTGGCTTGGGACCCTTGCTTCATAGATCTCATATCTACCTCTTAGGTTCCTCTCTGGCTTTGTTGGCATACTTTCTCTAGTAGTTTCCAGGGAAAGAATGCAGAAGAGGTAAACTATTTGAGAACTTTCATGTTAGAAAATGTCTTTTGTCTAACCTCGCAATTGACAGTTTGGTTGTACAATTCTAGGTTGAAAAATCATCTCCCCACCCACCCAAATTTGGAAGGCATTAGTTCATTGTGTTCTAGGTCCCAGTGCTTTGCCAAAAAGTCTGAAGACATTCTGACTCCTGATTGTTTGAATGTGACCTATTTTTTTCTCTCTCTGACAGTTATTCTTTTGTCACATTGAAAATCATTATTCAGCTCTCTTCTGGATTTCATTGATGCCACTGAGAAGTTAGCTCTCAGTCTAAAAGTCATGGTTTTAAAGTTGATCAGATTTTAAAATCTGGCCGTTTTTAAGATCTTGTGTCTAGGTATAGATCTATTTCTGTTCTTCCTGTTTGGATTTAGTAGGCTTCTTGAATTATGGATTTGTATCTTTCATCAGTTCTGGAAAGTTCTTAGTGATTATTTCTTTAAGTCTTGCCACTGCCACATTCTGTCTTCTCTCTCTGGGATGGCAATTAGATTTTTTTTCCCTTAGGCTTTTTAACTCTATCTTCCATGTCTTCTATTTTTCATTTTTTTAAAATTTTCTATTTCTTTATGCTTCCGTGCCATATTCTAGATGCTTTCTTTACAATTTACTAATTATTTCTCCAGCTATTTCTAACCTGCTAATAAATTCATACATTGAACATTTTAAAACTTTTAATTGTGAAATCTGGCATACATACATAAAGGTATAGAAAACATCAACATACAGTTTAGGAAGTGGTGATAAAGTGTACACACATTTAACTACTACTCAGGTCAAGCACCCTGGCCTCCACGTGTCTCTCCCAATCCCCATCCCCTTCTCCCACCCTAGTGAGAACCGTTATTCTGACATTTATGCGACCAGTGCACATGCTTTTCTTTACAGCTTTACTGCCTGTGTATGCATCCCTAAACAACATCATTTTATTTTGCCTGCTTTTGAACTTTATACGAATGGAACCCTGTATAGTATGGATTCTTCTGTGTTTGGGTTCTTTTGTTCAACATTATGCTCATTCATTCATGTTTCAAGGCTGTAGTTCATTTTCAATGCTGTATAGTAGTATGTTGTCGACTATATTACAGTTCGCTTACATATTCTGCTATCGATGGGCAGGTGCATTGTTTCTAGCATTGGTTATTGGGAAAATTAGTGTGTCTGTCTCCCAAGGACACACCCAGGAGTGCAATTGCCGGGCCATTCAGTATGTGTGACTTCAGCTTTACAATCTTACCAAATGCTTTTCCAAAGTGCTTGTACCCATTGCGCTCCCACAAGGAGTGATTGAGAGTTCCTGTTGTGCTGTATCTTGGCTGACATTTATTGTTGTTAGTCTAAGTTTTGCCAATCTGCTAGGTGCATAGTGGTATCACACTGTGTTTTTCTTTTAATTCAGGTATAATTTGCATATAATAAAATACACAGAACCAAGCCATCTATTGCAATATAGTCTCTCCTGACTTGCCACCGAGAGAACATTTCCAGATCAAAAAATGGTCACGAGGGTGCTTTTAGCTAAAAAATATAAAAAAAAACACAGGATCTACCTGTTCTGACCCCGTTGACCTCTCCTAGTTCATCGTCGTCCACCCTGCCCTGGTTTACTATGTTCTAGCTATGCTGCTATGATCATCTTTATTTTAGACATCAGAAAACTGACCGTCTGATCAGTTTATTAACTTGCCCAAGGTCCCAGAGAGGTAGAGTCAGGATTTGGACTGGGCTCTGTCTGGAAGGCAGTGTTCTTTCTGTTATCCTTTGCCATGTGAGAGACTCATTTGTGTCACAATGGAATTTTCCACCTTGGAATATCAGCTCTGTGAGAACAAGGAATGTGTCTGGCTTCTGTGCCACATGGTAGGCACTCAGGAAATATGTGCTGAAGGAATGACTGGATGAAAGAGCAAGCCTGTTAGGATGCAAAGCTCTCCATCTACCTCCTCCATCTGCCCGGCAGTAGCAATACAGCAAGGTGTATGGCTTAATGTGAATTAGCTTATTCCATGCTTTACAAGAACAGTTCTTTATAAAATGAGACGTGCAGTTGCTAATTCTTGGAAGAGAAGAAGCCCAAGAACAGAAAGGGTAGGTGTGGAGCAGGGATTCTAGCCACCTGGGGGTTGTAGTGAGTTACACCCATAGAGCAAGAAGTTGGGTGCTGAAAAGGGAGAAGGGCCCAGAAGGGCCCAGAAGATGAACTCGACTTCTCCAGTGTGTGTTGGGCCCGTCTCACATACATAAATCTTGCATATGTAAGTATCTGTGTATATGTCCGAGTATTTTTACAGAGTGAAGCAATAACGTGTTCAATTCTCCTATTTGCAGCTCACAGAAGTTCCCGTTTTGTGATTTGTTTCCTGATGCAGGCGAAATACACTAAGAGCCCAAGTGCAACCCTCCCCTCTAACATTCCCTCGTGCAGGTCCCTGTCATCCAGCAAGGATGGCCCCAGCGGTCATTCTAGCCTCTTAGATAGGGACATGGCCCGGAACTTACAGGATAGCATCAAGCACCGCATGCTCTACCTCTCAGAACAGCTGAGAGTGGAGAAGATCAATCGGGACAAGAACACCGTGGGCTACATCGAGCTGGTGTCCAAAGCCGACCGGCGCCAGGCCCCCCACATCCGGCAGGTCTTCGAGAAGGTGAACCAGCGGGCCTCTGCCACCATCGCCCGAATCGAGCGAAGGCTCCGCCAGTGTCACCAGCAGCTGCAGGAACTGAAGGAGGGGTGCCGGCCCAAGGGCTTAGTGCTGAAGACAGAAAGCAGCCAGGACAACTCCCAGCAGCCCAGAAAGAAGTCCCCATCTTCAGGGCCCCCCAAGCCCAGGAGGAAAGACTGCCTGTCCACCAACCTGTCCAACATCGTCGGACGTTTCCCTCTCAAGAGTCGCATCACAGCCTTGCAGCGGGGGAAGTCCTCGGAGACAAAGCGTGCGGCCCGGCAACGATCTCTGTTGTTGCAGAAGGTGAAGGAAGAGCTCAAAGAAGTCGAGAAGTGCCACTTTGGCCTCCAGGTGTCCTATCAGAACCTCAGGGAGAGGTACCTGACAGACCTGCGGGTGTCGCTGGAGTCCCTTCAGGAGGAGAAACGCAGGTGAGGACCATGAGAGGAGTGTCAAGGGGAGCCTGGGACGGGGGGGAAGGAGCAGCTCAGTGTTCGCCCCGGTGCCTGTGCCTGCAGTGGAGAGGGCTCCTCCCCTGCCCGCCGCTGCACCCCACCCTGGTCTTCTACTGGCAAACGAGGCTCCAGCTCCAGGTCCCACCAGGTGATCTGGTGGCTGCGGCTCTGACTGGGGTGGTGGGAGATAGCTGAGGTGGCGGTGAGCCTAGCAGACACCCACCATCAGTTCCTGAGGCATCCTGCCATCCGGTCTGCCGGAGTGGCGGAGTGGCGTGTAAGGTACGACTGGAATCGCTTCATCAGCCCTGTTCCCTTCGTCTGTGCTCCTGGCTGAGCTGGGGCACAAGGTCCCGTTGAGGACATTTATTCTGAAATTGACTGCCTTCCGGGGAGTGCTTTCTCTCCGCTGTGTGGTGGCTCGATTTTATTTTCGTCTAAGACAAGACTAGCTCACCCCTCAAAAAGGCAAACTCAGTCTCTCAAGGGACCCCCTCCATTCCGATTTGGTTACTGATCCCTGAAGTCTTTCGAGTTCATTCATTCTAATCCTTTCTCTCTCCTAGATTGAAAAAAGGGCTTTATTTTGTCCATTTCTATATTCCTCGTGCCTAAAACTGGGCTTGCCATTTAGTGGGTACTCAATAAATATTTGTTAAATAACTGGGGGAAAAAGGGAGGACAGGATTCTCTTAGGTGAACCGAGATCCTCAGCATTTTCATGAAAGAACTCTACAGTCCCTTTAGTACCTGTGTGTGGTGGGGAAGAAGTGCGTGGAGGACAACCTGCTTCTGTTTTCTCTGGGAAATCTTCCCCAATCTTACCCTGCTTGACAAATCCATAAAGGGCAGTTACAGAGTGTTATGGAGCAACTTATTGTCAAGTAAGATAAGCAATCGAAATTTCTTTTGGAGGTAATTTTCATAGGACATGGCAACCCAATCTAAAATCCTGGGACTCTTAAAGACCCCTTTGTCGAGGCTAGATGTATGTAAAGCAAGACCAGTGGAGGTTGTGCACATCCCCATAGGTTTCTATGCTGCCCAGGCCAACGGGGCATTGTGCTTACATGAGCTCTTAACATTGTGAGTACACTAGATGCCACTGAGTTATGCACCTTAAGACAGATAATTTTATGTTTCACGAATTTCATCTCACTTAAAAAATTCCAAAGGAAGCCCTCTCAAAAGCAAACAGATTTGCCTATTTTCATTCTAATATAATAGAAGCAAAGAAGCAGGTCTGTAGGACTCAGATTTACCAAGAGAAGTAGAGAATGGGCTGAAGATGACTTTATGGTATGATAGTGACAACAGGGAGCACTTAGCATTGTTCACCTGTAGTGTTCAGATGCCCACTTTACAGATGGGGAGACAGAATCTCAGAGAGGCACAAGTGACCACACAGCTAGGAAGTGTAGATCTGAGAGCATGTCAACACATCCTGGCCTGGCTGTGTGGCTTCCTAAGCTAGGTTAAGGGGACACAGTAATTTGTTGCGTTAAATATATGTATGTGTGTGTATGTATGTACGTGTGTGTATATATATATGTGTATATATACACACACACACATATATGTATATATATACACACACATATATATGTATGTATCTCATTCAAATCTTTTTTTTAAAAACCTTTACGTGAGCTAGAAAAAGGCATGTGATGTATATGTTCAGCTCAATGAAGTGTCAACCAGTCTCCGCACCTGTGTGGTCACTACCCATGCCCCTGTGATTGTCGTGTCCTCTCTGCTGTGTCACGAATTGAGCTTTCAAACTGAAAAGTCCTATGACACTTCTCACACATAAATCTATCTGCCTTCAATGGGGGCATCCTTTTTAATTTTTTAATTGAGACAAAATTAACAAAATGTAAAATTATCTGTCTTAAAGTGCATAATTCAGTGGCATTTAGTGTATTCAAAATGTTGTGAAACCATCACCTCTTAGTTCCAGAATATTTTCATCACTTCAGAAGGAGACCCTGTCACTCCCCATTCCCCCTCTCCCAGCCACTGACAACCACCAATCTACCCTCTGTTTCTATGGATTTGTCTATTTTGACATTTCACGCAAATGGAATCGTACAATATGTGGTCCTTCATGTCTGGCTTCTTTCACCTGGTGTAATTATTTTGAGATGCATCCAAGTTGTGTTCACTCCTTACTCAGTAGTATTCCATTGTATGGATACACCACAGTTTGTTTTTTCATTCATCTGCTGCCATTTGGGGCTGTGATGAATAAAACTGCTATGAACATTCTGGTACAAGTCTTTTTGTGAACATATGCTTTCATATGTGAACTTGCTAGATAATAGCGTAGATATATGTTGAACATTTTAAGAAAGTGCCAAACTGTTTTTCCAACATGGTTATGCCATTTTTCATTCCCATGAGGAGTGTATGAGCTTTTCAGTTGTTCCACAGTCTCGCCAACACTTGGTATGGTCGGTCTTTGAAATTTCAGCCTCTTAAGTTCAGCCACAACTCGGCCCTAAACTCCAAATTATGTCACCCTAGCCCAGGTTTTCTCAACCTCAATACTATTGACATTTTGGACCAGATGATCCTATGTTGTGGGCGCTGTCCTGTGCATTGTAGGATATTGAGCAACATCCCTGGTCTCTACCCACTAGATGCCAGAGCACCCTGGAGGAGTTTCCTCCAGCTGTCATAACAAATTACCCCCAACTTGGTGGCTTCAAACAACAAAAATTTATTCTCTCGCCGTTCCGGAGGCCAGAAGTCGGAAATCAGCTTTATTTGGCTTAAGTCAGGATGTCAGCAGGGCCGCTCTCCTGCTGGAGGCTCTAGGACAGAATCCATTCCTGGACTCTTCCTGCTTCTGGTGGCCACCGAGCTCCTTTGCTTGTGGTCACATCACTGCGATCTTCAAGGCCAGCCAGCATCTTTACGTTTCACTGCGCTCTGTGTGTAAAAGCTCTCTGTCTCTCTCCTATTAGGATGTGTGTGATTGCAGTTTGGCCCATATACGCCCAGGAGGTGCTCCACTGTCCCTGCCACACTTCCTGCCCTACCCCTGTGACCCGATTCCCCCCACGTCTGTTTCTTCATCTCAGACTTCTCCAAGATGCAGGCCATTTGGTTCTAGGTCTGTTGTCTGAGGACTGCCAAAAGCCACTCCTCAGAGTCAAGAGTATGCTCTTTTGAAACAATAATGTTTAGGACAATTTGCATTGGAGAGGGAGATCTTAATGGCTTTGGAAGATTTAGGGGGCATTTTGCTTGACCAGTAGTCATTTTGTCTTTGTAAGAGCATTTTCCAGAGTGATCCATATGCCTCTGTGACTGTAGGAGCTAGACAGAGAGGGGTCCTTGACTAAAAGAGGGACAAGGAGGAGAGTCAGCTGTGTCACAACCAGGACACTGCTGCCAGAGGGTGAGGAGTCTGGGGGCAAGAGAAGGGGAGGCTGAGATAATATCCTAATGAATGGACATCATCTTATTCAATAATCTACGCAAGGATACATTTAAGAATATATTCATAAATTCTTATAAATGTATTAATGAAGAATCTATTCACTGACTTCATATTCGTGAAGAATATATTCGTGAAAATATATTTGAACATAGTTAATATCTTAAATGTTGTGGCTAGATGCTTCATGTTAATGGAAAGGCAGTTATGGGGAATCTGCTTTCGGGGTGGATACCCTGCGTCTCCCCCTCTCTATGAGCGGTAGCCTCGGCCATGTTGTCAGCCCACTCTTTTCTCAACAGGGAGCAGGGCAGAGTCTAATGGAATGTGCCTTGAAACGCTGTTATGAATTGCCTCTTGACAAATTGGCTTTCAACAAATGAGTGTTCAGCTTATTGACTGCCTCGAGGACATCTCCATATGGGTGTCTGTCAAGTCCTGGAAGCAGGACCAAGTCGCCTCCTCACCTCACATTCCCTGTCTCTGCAACAGCACCATTGGTTACACACTTGTGCACGGCAGAGCCATGGCCGTTGGCTTGGTCCTTTATCGCCCTGTTCTCCATGGGCCCTGGGCCCCAGCCATTCTGTGTCTCCAGTGCTCTCCAGTACCTTTCCTCTTCTCTAGTGTCACTGCTCCTCAGCTTGAGTGAAGCCTTCCTTGGCTCCTTCCCTGAATGACAATGCTAGAAGTCACTTGGCGTCTGTTATTCTGGCCTGTCCTTCCTGGTCCCGAAATGAGGAAACTCGAAAGGTTTTTTTTTTTTTTAATTATGAAACATTCCAAACCCAGGGAGAATGTAGAGAATAACATGATCAACACTGTATCCCAATCCCCAGCTTTCTCAAACCTTAACTCTTACCGTTTTTGCTTCAAATCTTATTCTTTAAAGAAATACAACTTTAAAAAATTCACTTGATGCTCTTCTCATTACCACTTCCCCCAGTCCCATCCCCCTTCTTCTCACCTGGCTATCCTCATTGGGCACTTTTCTTTTCCATGTATATTTTTGTACTTTTACTACTTACATATGTAGCCATAAACCACAGGTAGTGGTGTTTTGTTTGTGTTTTTTAACAGCTCTACTGAGATATAATTTATATGCCATAAAATGCACTATTTTTAACTGTACATTTCAATGATCTTTAGTAAATTTAATGAGTTGTGCAACCATTACCACAATGCTATATTTGTTTTTTGTTTTAATAATAGCTTTATTGAGATATAATTCACATACCATAAAGTTCATCTATTTAAAGTATATAATTCAGTGGTTTGTAGTATGTTTGCAAAGTTGTGCAACCATCAGCACTGTCTCATCTCAGACCATAACATTGTCATCACTTCAAAAAGAAGCCCCATCCCCATCAGCAGTCACTCCCCACCTGCTCTCTCCCTGAGCCTCCGGCAACCACTGATCTGTCTCTGCCTTTCTCGGTTGGTCTATTCTGGACATTTTGTACAAATGGAATCATACACTATGTGGTCTCTTATGACTGCTCCATCTCTATAATCCACAGGCTTTCATAGAATAAACTACTGCATGCCAAACACTGGTGCTGGGAATATATATGGAATTTAATAGCATATAAGGGTAATTTCGATATTGATTTCTATAATTTGTAGTCTATCTTTATCGGTAAAGCTGTTACGAAAGAGGAATGATATATAGGAGATACATGGCTATCAGTGCGGGCATGCCTGAGGTGCGGAACTGGAGGAGGAGGCAGGGTTTGACAGGAGCTTGGGGAGGGTGGAGGAAGGTGGGCCCTGAACCCAAGTCTGCTCCTGATATAGGACGAGCTCTGGGCAGGGTTCTCAGGGAGTATTGCCTTCTCTTTTACTCCCAAGACACGTGTTACTAGAAGAACTGGCGAATGACTACCAGCAGGGGTACCTGAATGAGATTTACCACCTCAAACAGACTCTGGCCTGCACTGAAGAGAAAATGGCCTATCTGTCCTATGAGAGAGCCAGGGAAATGTGGGTGAGTACCTCATGGGGGAGCTTTTTGAGAAATGGCCAGTGAGAAGGATGTAGAGATGACAAGCAAAGGATGAGCAAATCTGTTCTGATACTCTCCAAATCAGAAAAAGAGATGGAGCCTCGAGCCGTGACCCTGCTGAGAGTTCAGTAACAACTCACACATTCATTTCAGAGCTAAGGTGTCCACTCTACCTTCATGCCGCACTTCACCGCATCCAGCTTAGCTGATCTGGGAACTTGGGCACGGTGGTTCTCATACTTGAGGGCATGTCAGAACCACCTGCAGGGGGTGCTGACGAGTCCCCAGGAGCTGCTGCTGGTGCAGAGAGCACCCACTGGGAACCCCTGCTTTAGACCCTGGGGTAGCAAGCGCAAGTGGAGGAGTTCCTTCTCCTGCGACAGATAGTCTCACTCTCTTTCGCACCCTCAGACCTTACCCTTGTCCTTGATCAGCTCTCTCATGGCCAAGTTCTCAGTCCCAGGCCACACTGGCTGAAGGTTGAGTCAGATGAGACCTTCACTGTTGCCGGGAGACACGGAGTCTCCCAGGACAGGGCCCTCTGTATTTTCTCTCGGTTCTCGGCTTCCTTCCTAAATCCTCAACCAATATTTGCTGTGTGCCCCTCAGGAACCCAGGTAAATGATCGCACTTCCCCTCAGACCTCTGTGATTTTGTCACCTGCAGGAGGTCACGGAGACTTTCAAGAGTCGTATATCCAAGCTCGAAACTCTACAGGAAGTGACTCAACTGGAGATGACAGAGAACCGCAGGAGCTGTCCCCGGGAGTTTATGTTCCAATTTGTGAGCCTGCTCCTCACACTGGCCACCATCCTCTTGGGCTTCATCTCCACCGTGTGCACCTACCCCTTGCTGCTGGTGAATTCGCGCCTGCGCATGTGCATCATGCTCATGCTGATAGGGCTCGGGACCCTGGCCTGGCAGAAGTGGCATGCCATCCCTGTCGCAGACTGGCAGGCCTGGTTCTCCAGGTGGAGACTGCCTTTCAAGAACTCCAATCCTCTAGGGCCTTAAAGTGCCTGCGTTTGCCAGCTCCGCCCCCTTCCCGGGGTCAGGGCACCCATCTAGCCCTCCCCAGACGGCCACTTCTCAGTTCTCCCTTTTGGATTTCATCAGTGCCAGCCCTGAGAGAGATGTGAAAGTGCCCACCCACCTCACACTTCCCTTGCTCACAAGCTTTGCATACCATCTGCAGACACAAGGTTTGGAAAAGATAAAGGTCTCCGAAGTGCAATGCTAATCTCCTCTCTAAACCCCTCACGCCCTCTTGCGACCCACTGAACACTCGGAGGCTCAGGCGCCCCCAAACTTCAGCGGCAGCCTCTGCGACGCTTGTTTCTGGCAAAGAGAAACTACATTTATTTCACAGGGATGGAGAAGAAGAGATGATGTGGGTGGTGGCCAAAGCCCTGGTGAGTAGGACAGGAATTAGGTTTTCCAGTAGGAGGCAGATCTTGTTGTTGGGGCTGGGGGAGACTCATGCTGGTGACACCGATGACACAGATGAGGCCTCCGTTTTGGAGGAGCTGGAGAGTTCAGAGCTATCATCCACTTTCTTCCCAAAAAGCTGAAAGATGCAGTTTCGAAACTGGCAGGACATAAAGAGTTAATGAGCAGAGCAGGAAGGGCCAGGGTGCTATGCTAAAGGTAATGCCTGGGGCATTCGGAAGAAGGTATTCATTGTCCCCTGGATGACTTGGCACTTTCTCTCTACCGTTAGGAATCCTAGAGTGAGTGGAGGAAGGCTCAGGTGTTCCTTACACATGAGGGTGGTCTATTCCTGACTATTCGGTTGTCTAAGTCATCTAATTTAGTGGTTAATGGTGACTGTTGTGGGTCACGTGGTATCGCCCCAAAATATATGTTTAAGTCCTACTGTCTGGAGTCTGAGAGTGTGACATTATTTAGAAATAGTCTTTCCATTTGTGATTAACATGTACAGTACCATGAGCTCATGCTGAAGGGAATTTGGACACAGACGCAGAGGCACAGAGGGTAGAAGGGCATGCGGGGGTGAAGGCAGAGATTGCGGTGACTCATCTACAAACCGAGGAACAGCAAATAGCCACCAGGAGCTAGGAGAGGGGCACGAAGACATTCTCCCGAAGAGCGCTCAGAAGGAACCAACCCTGCTGACGCCTCAGGCTCGGACTTCTGGCCTCCAGAGTTGGAAGACGATATGTTTCTGTTCCTCAAAGCCACCCAATCTGTAGTTTGTCATGGCACCCCAAGGAACTAATATGGTGACCAAAGATGATGCTAGCTAAGAGGCCTCTGCAATAGAGTGAGCCGTCTCCAGAATGTCTGGGAAGAAGCATTTTAATGAAAGAGAATGTGTCTGTCATCTTGTTTCTATCCCATCCATTTTGGGGCCCGGCGAGGACTAGGTAGATAGCAGCCTAGCCACCACTTCATCTCTTTAGCCAAGAGAATCTTCCAGTGCCAGGAAGGCCCTACTCTTTGCTGCTTGGCCCCTAAAGCAATCTGGGCCATATTCATTTCTCAGATTATATCTCAGATCGTCACTGAGCTAACCACAGTGTGCTGAGAACGCAGACCAGATGCATTTCCTGTATCTTCCAGGTCTATTCTTGACTACCTCCAGGTACCTCCAACATCAAAACTTAAAAAAATGAAAAACATAATGGTTGAAATCGATAACAAGAAATGGGCTGAACGGCAGAAGTGACTCAGCTGAAGAGCTGGCTGATGAGGCCGAGAACTCATTTGACATGTTCACTCAACGTCTATCTACTGAGCACCCATTCTACACCACACTGCATCCTAGGGGGATTGGCAGCAAATAAAAAGAGCAAAATTCCCTGTCCTCACAAAGTCCTAGTCCAGAAAGTTCTCAGAATGCAACAGGAAGTGATAACAATATGGAAAGGGTAAAGGAAAAGCTCAAAAGCCTGAAGAGGTCCAGAAGTGCAGACATCTGGCTAGGAGGGGGGAATGGGAAGACTCAAGCAAAGACAGTACTTGGCAAGCTAGCCTAGGACTCCACAAATGAAAGCCAGACCCAAAGGGACCTGTGGGAGAGACAGGAAACGGGTCAGGGACAGAATTACACTCTGGGTATAGAGGTGCCGGCAATGGAGTCCTGGGGAATCAATCATGGTACTGCCCTAGTGAATATTTAAACATTACTAAAAGCATGCTTAATGAATTCCACAGAGATCAGGGCCAGGCTGGAGGGGGCAGAGTCATGGGCAACTGTAAAATGGAGGAGCAGAGAAGAGCTGGTTGGAAGGGATGGACTGGGTCTGGTGAAATGGGAGGGCACTGAGGGGGTGGTATTTCTGACCCACGGACTTTTCTGGTCACCATCAAGTCACATCACAATTGCACCTTGAAGTGAATGTGATGGATTCAAGGAATAATGAGGCAAATTGCACCTGGAAGATAATGAGCTTCATTGGTCACTTGTAACCTACCAAGAAGTCTAGGAGTCATGGGCAGTTTGCGGTGGAGGCCCTATATGCCAGCCCATGATGGCTGCCATCTGGCAAGACCTTGGGCAGGACTACAGTGTGTCCCTCCTGAACTAACCCATAAAGTCACAAAAGCCATAAGTCAGTGCAGCCAGGAAGGGCCTCTTTGTGTCCTCATTAGAGTTTGCGTTTGAAGGTGAGAAGATGGAGGTTGGGAGAAGAGTTGCGCCTGTAAAAGCGAGCAGTGCACGTCTAGGCTAAATGTAGCCCTGTTCAGGCGATCCGCGGGCGTTCGAGCTCTAGGCTAACCCTCAGGTCAGCAGAAGGGAAGAGCACGCAGCGCTCAGGCACTGTGACAAACGCTTACCCTCAGACACCGCGAAAGGATCCAGAGGGAGAGCTGCCTGGATTTGGGTCACATGCTGGTTACTGTCCCAGAGGCCAGATGTGACTC
Organism: Eidolon dupreanum; assembly: GCA_028627145.1. Taxonomy (NCBI): domain Eukaryota; kingdom Metazoa; phylum Chordata; class Mammalia; order Chiroptera; family Pteropodidae; genus Eidolon; species Eidolon dupreanum. The sequence continues at coordinate 96,355,520 of CM053505.1, read as the reverse complement.
CAGGTGGGAGCCATCACGAGGCTCTTCCGGGATCTATTTCTAGCTTGCTCTGCCAATGCTGTGACTTACCTGCCGGTTCATAAAGGCATAGATAATGGGGTTGTAGATAGTGGCACTTTTGGCAAAGTAGGCTGGCAGGGCGGCCACCAGAGGGTGGAAGGCATAGCCAGGGTGGGCAGCAGCAAAGCATGCAAAGAAGGTGTAGGGCCCCCAGCAGAGGCAATATGCCAGAACCATCACCACCACCATGCGTGTCACCTCCTTCTCAGCCTTCTGGGTAGACTCGGATTCTTTCTGCTGCTTTGCCACCTGGGGGAGACAGAGAGTCATGCCAAGGGACAGTGAGTGGGAGAGTCCTTCAGGGCTGTGTGTCTGAGGGGACTCTGTGTTCCTATTGCTTGGGCAGCAGGTCCGGGAGGCAGCAAGAGGTGGGCAGCCCAGAGACGGGAGGTGTGGGGAGAAGGCGATGGGTCCACTTGCTCCAGCACCCCTGGCCAGCCAGCAATTGGCTCCCACCTGAGTGAGTGAGTGCACACCTAGCCTAGGGTGGCCTCAACGGGAGCTGGCAGGCTTTAGGGTAGCAGCTGGGCCTGGCTAAGACAACCCTGAGCTGGGGCCTTCCAAGCTCTTGACTTAGCTCGGCTCCCAGTAAGAGTTTGGGAAGGAGCTAAGGAGGCTGTTCTTAGCCTCATCTGGTCCCTTATCAGTGTGTCCCACCCTGTGCTGAGGTCTCATGGGCTGACAGGGAGAAGACAGAGGCCGCCACTACCTGCTGTGGGCAGGGACTGACTGCAGGCAGCTGAGTGGGCACGAGGGGCAACTGTGAGGGCTGAGGACACGTACTGGAGTCTGGGGTCCCCAATCAGACCTAACGCGGACCAAGTCATGGTTGGATACCTGTGGGAGCCAGCCAAGTTCGTTCTGATTCCTGGCCACCAACGGGGTGAGGGGAGGAAGTGTGACTGAAGGTAGTGAGGTGAGTGGAGCTTATCTTGAGCCCACGGCCTCCACTCTAGTGAGCTTACAAGCACATGCTGATCCGATTGTGGGCACAAGCAGCTTCGTACAGGAAAGGCACCAGCCCGAAGGGCCTCCTGCCACCTGTGCCAAGCAGGATCCCAACAAGAACAGATGGCACATCCAGATTAGCTAATTGGAGATTAGTTGATTGATAAAGAGACAATTTACGGTGTTCTTCACAAGGAGACGCAAAGGTCTTAGCGCTCCAGGACCCAACCTCTCCTGTCTCGCTCTGATTTCCTACAAGGGCTCCCCAAGGGGATGGGGGTGGGGACATGGCTGCGGATGGGACCAGCTTCCCAGGGAGAAGGGTGGAGAGTGGGCCTGGGGTGGCAGATGGCACTTGTGAGTCCACCCCCTAGCCTGCCCCAACGGTCTGTGAAAGAGACAAGGACCCTCTGGTGGCAGCCTTTTAAAGACACGCCTCGATTTGCAGGTTTCATTTGCAGATCTGGCTGCCCCAAAGGAACTGTCCTGGGTCAGAAGGAAAGCAGCTCTGCTCCCTTATTGGGCCCCTCCACAGACTGGGGCGCGGTCCTTGCCCATCCTATAGGGACGAGGACAAGGGAGCCAGAGCTGTAACTGCAGCCCCAAAGAAATTGCCAGGTTTGCTTCTGCTTTGGGGGCTCTGTCCTTGCCCAGATGTCCCTGGCCCTAATGATCCTACCAGCTGGGAGGGAAGCCAGAGGGCACAGGAGCTTACCGCTCGGATGGCCAGCCACACCTGCAGGTAGCAGAACACGATGACACTGAGTGGGATGATGCAGCACGTGACCATGAGGACGATCATGTATGACTGCACCCCAGGGTATGAGCTGCCGCTGAACACATCCGGGCCGCATGAAGTCTTCAGGCCATGGGGCCAGTACCTGGGAAGAGGGGCTGGTGGTCTGTCCTGGTGGCAGCCTGGCAGCCCGGGACCCCCTAGCCCAGGTGCGCCACTGACTTGAGTAGGGTTGTTGGGTTATTTAATTACACGAATTGACTATTTTCGAAGTGAACAATTTAGTGACATTTAGTACATCCGTTACCACTATCTGGTTCCAGAACACTGTCATCACCTCCATCACATCTCCTCTTACAAAGGGAGGATGAGGTGCTCTCTTGCCTTCTGAGAACAGCTGTGAACACCCGAATAATTTTTCTGGGGTCAACTAGCTTGGCCCATGGCCTGAGGCTGTCAGCGTTTGTCCTGTGTTCCTGTGAGCTGCTCACACTAGGGAGAAACAAACCTTTCCAGAGGCTTGGGACCGCTGAGCCCATTTCCTTGTAGCAGCCAGCCAGATTTGTACATTCATAAGCACTGCATGCTCGAAAGGGTCTCAGGAAGAGTTGGGACCATCGTCACATTATTCGTGAGGCCCTGGAGGCCCAGAGGCAGAAAGCAATTTGCCTCGAGGTCACAAACAGAGTCACTTGTCTGAAACCCCCTGTCCACCCTAACAAGCTGCCTACCTGGCACCCTGGCATCCTTACCTGCTCCAACCAAAGATGGGCGGGGCAGTCCACACAGCAGCCCAGACCCAGGAGAAGGTGATGCCCATGGTGGCCAGCTTGGCGTCAAATCTCACGTTGCCAAACGGCTTGCAGACCACCAGCCACCTCTCCCAGGAAATGATGGCCAGGGACCAGAGACCCGTGATCCCTATGGGGCAGAGCAGGCACATGACGGCTTCCATCAGACCAGGAGACAGTTTTTCAGATGAAGAGGCAACCGCCCAAGTACCTACAAAACCTCCTTCTCCACAGTGTCTTCAGGTCTGGGGGCACTGGGTCTCTCAGTCAATTTCTTTTTCTAACACCCACCTTCCTGTTCCTTCCCCATTGGGCCTCTCATTGCCCCCTCTCATTTGGCCTCTTCGTCTACCTCGCTTCTCCTCTTTTTTACTTGAGTATCAATCAGCTTTTCCTCTGATGCCATCCAGGCAACCTCCCAACGACCACGTGCACTTCAGCCTGAGCCACTGCTACGGTCCCAGCCAAGAGCTGTGCCCCTCCTGCCAGTATGTACGCATTCCTTTAGGCGCCTGGAGTCCCCTCCCTGAATTCCTACCACTTTTGGCCATTTGGCAGGTGGGGACAGTGTCTGCTGTCCTGCTTAGACCCTGGAGGTCTGTGCACAGAATTCAGGGCTCCGTGAATCAGGGTGGGAAAGAGGACATCTTTGTTCCCACTGACAGATACTGGCATTTCCTTCCATTACGAGTGTGGCAGCATTAGCAGTGCCCGTGACTCGGTCACTTTACAGAGGTGGCAGACATTTCCCAATATCACTGTGTTCATTACCACTTTGACATTTTAGTGGCAGTCAGGCCAGATCCCATTATTTGATGCTTTAACAAGAAACGGTGTTACTAATACCTCTAATAAATACTTCTAATACTATTTAATTATAATACAATTAAAATTAGTAATATAATTTTAACATTAATACTTTAAATGAAGGACTATGTCGCTAATTACTGTTTAATACTTTGATAACTATATTTCAATATCATTGACTTCTTTTGTAATCCTATGGATCTCATTGTGTGCATTTGCAAACATTCTTCTGAGAAGGGGTCCACCGCTTCCCCAGAGAGCCAAGGGGTGTCTGTGGCAGCAAAACTGGCACAGAGATGCTGGTGGCTTGGTTCCCGGGTGGCCCAAGAACAGACTGCAAGCAGAATCAGAGACAGCCATGAGTATGGATGCAGAGGCCACTCGAGGAGATGCGTGGAGCACTTGGACTTGGAGGACGGACTTTCTTTGCCTGCCCTTCCCTGGTCACTCCCATTCTATACTTTTGGGAGAGTGCTGGGCTGTCAGCTGTAAAATAAGAGGCAGTTAGATGGGGAGGGCAGTTTCCTTACCTGTACAGTGGGCATCATGTTAGTACCTGCCTCGTGGGGTTGTGGGAGGGCTCAACGTGTTCATTCAAATCTTTCCCCAAAGTCGTACCCCCATTTTGCAGATGGGAAAATGGAGGAGGAGCAGAGCAGTAAATCAACTTAATGGAGCTCACACCACTAGTAATTTAAATCTGGAGCCAGGCTCCTCCTCCCCACAGCCCTCCTATTCCTGTGTCTCTTTTTCTATTGTCCAAATCCTCAGAATTTGCACCGGAGATCAGTTTAGGTGGCAATGAGATAAACTGAAGTTAGATGTGGGAGCTCTAAGTTAGGAATGGTGGCCAGGTGGCCCAGTGAAAGTTTAAAAACGGGACAACAGCCGTAAGCCTTGGCTGATTTGACAGCCTGGGGCCTGGAGACAGGCTGCATGTGCTGAGTACCATGGCCCTCCGGCTCCCTGTCCTCTTGGGTGGACATCGAGCTGTAAACCTGCAGCCCTCTATTCTCTCTCAGAGGCATGGCACAAGGAGTCCTGGAGGGGACCTCGGCATCATTGGGCCTGCGTGTCCTCCCCTTCCTCTTGGGCCCCTGAGAAAGAAACCTGGCCTCCTGGCAACCACCTCTCCTCACCCGGTGCCCAATGTGCTACACATCCAGCTCCTGCTTTAGCTTCCGCATCACTCCTACTCGCACGGCTTTGGCTCCCTCGCTCAGCCTCCCTTCCATCTTCCAGCCTCTTCCTGGGTCTCCCCCTCCAGTCTCCTCCTCCCAAAATAAAGTCCCCGTTCCTGAGAGTGCCATCCCAGACTCTGCCCACCCAACCACTGACTCAGCCCGGCTCTCCTCGGCTGCCTCACCCCAGCCCCCTTCCCATCCTGCTGACTCAAGATTCAGCCCCTCCATCACGTGTCCTAAGAGGACTGATGACACTGAGTAGTTACTATCTAGGATAAGAACCCCCTCTCCCCAGGACTTGGGAGCACCTCGGGGCTGGGACCCTGTGTGTGGCATCCTATGTGCCTGGCACTCAGCACAAAGCCCGGCACTTGGGTACTTCTCAGCCAACGTTGACCCGAATGGAGCTGCAGCCCACAGAGATGTTAGTGATGGGGGTGGGGAAAGGGATCTGGGAACCGTTTTTGTCCCTGGGAAGAGCCAACACAGGTGAGCTGAAATAGAACATGTCCCTGATTTGGGTAGGAGTTCTGTTCGCGGTGCAGAGAGCCCTCACCTCCCACATTGTTCTGGGGTCCTTTGGCTCTATATCTGTCTCCTCGCAAGCCAGCTGCACGGCCCCAAATGGCTGTCCACAGGCAGAACCTGTCTCAGAGCAGACACTCATGGTGTGTCGGACTGCAAGCCCCTCCACATCGAAAATGATGACCCCAGGCCAGCTTCCCCTGTGGGTCTGTCTCCTTTCAAACATGTGCCTTGCTCGTGCATTGCAAGCACACCTGGGCATTTGCCATGTGAGTGTTTCCTTTACGCCTGGGCCCTTGGCTGGCTTACCACACAGGGAGACGGTGTAGCCTTCCACGATGCACAGAGGGTAGCCCAGCACGAAGTAGCCATAGATCTGGTTTGCAACGCTGATGGTGCTGGCAATGATGGTCTCTGCCAGGTCAGCAACCGCCAAGTTCACCAGGATCCAGTTCAGAGGGTGCCGCAGCTTCTTGAACCTCATGGTAGCCACCAGCACAAGCCCATTGGTGAAGACCGATGCGATGACCACAAAGATCATCCAGGCGCTGGTGAGGTGGTACACCCATCTGGGAGCAATGTGGTAATTGGGGCCTTCAAAGGGGCCTGAGGCAGGAGGTACAGAGTAGGCAGCAGCGTCACTCGCCTGTACAGCTACGCCATCCCACCCCTCCCCGCCCTGTCAGAGCCTCCCATCAACTCTCCCGCTCTCTTGTCCACTGCCTTTGCAACGGGCTTTCTCCTTCCAGCTTTGCCCATCCGCAGACAACCTGCCCCCCAGGCTATATCTCAGGCCAGAAGCCATGGCTTGCTGGACAGCCGCACAAGCATCCTTGAACTTAACAAAGCAGAACTCCTCATCATCTCTGCTGGATATCACTCCCTCTGAATCGCCACCCCCAGTGTGCTGGGCCAGCTTACTGGAATGCCATTGTCAGTCTTCTGCTCCCCAGAACCCCCTGCACGCCCTGCACTGCTTCTCCTGCACACTCCACGTCTTTCTGTAGCTGCATCTTTGCTCACGCCCTCTCCTGCAGACGGGTCCTCTTCCTTTCCATACCATAAACCCCTGTTCAAAGGCCCTTGGCTTCCGGAAGCCTTTCTATATTCCCCAGCTGAGAGTCAGCTCACCCTTTGGGACTACCACGACACACCTCTGTGGTGTCCTAGTATGTATCAGAGTTACACAGAAAGTACAGAGGATTAGTGTGAGAACAGAAACTGGAACTGAGAAGTGTTTGCAATGCTTCAGCTTGCAGGCAAATACAAGGGGCTGGAGCAGTATCAATACACGGCAGCCTGGGTGTCCTTCCTGGACAGCCCATAGAGTCCAGATTGGGCAGAGTAGGGACAAGGGCTGTGCATGGTGGACAGGACAGGTGTGATACAAATGAGGGAGGCCAGAGAGGAAGAGCTTCTAGCAGTCCAACCGGAACAGGTGTCCTGGCCTGCCCCTCCCTCTTGAAAGCACTGAGACTTCATTTCATAAAGAAATGAGCATGAGGAGGATATCAGAGTCAACACCCAAGCAAAAGGCATTCTAAGAGATACAGGGAGGGAGGGAATCAGGTGCGGGGACAGGCCAAGAAGAAAGATTTCTTCAAATATACCTTGTTTTCTAGATTTTAATTCGGAGCCCTATAAATATTTTATTACATAATTATAAAACAACATTAAATTTTAAAAAGCAATCCCTGAAAGTAAAAAAATAAAACAAATGGACCCAAACGCATAGCCACTCGGTGGCATAATCACACAGAGAAGGACTATGCTGAAGGACTTGAAAAGACACTAGCTTGATGACTTAACCTACTGGCATGAACCATTCCCAAAGGGCTGGAGATGGGAGACTCCTGGCAGAGTAGAGAGAGAACGAGAGAAACAGAAACCTGGCTGGCAGAGCCAAGAGCCAGTGGCATTGTGGTTATGTATTCTAAAGAGTCCTTTCCTCTCAGAGGTGTCGAACTGAAGATTTACGGAGGAAATGGTTTGACGTCTTGAATCTGCTTCCAGAAATTAGGAGGGGTTAGCAAAGAAGGATAAAATAAGACAAGTGATTGATAGGCAGGTGTTCGATTATACTCCTCTCTCTACTTTGGTACATACTTGAATTTTTTGGAAGAAAAATTTACAGAAAGGAATCTTGGGCATTAATGAAGGCCTAGAAGCCCCCAGGGAGAGAGCATTATGTTCCATCTCCATCAAGGTTATTCTGGGGAGTGAGCAATCAGGTTGACGTGAACTTCAGGGTTCTCAACCAGTCTGTCCGAGAACCGTGTTGCTGATCACTGCCCCAGCCAACAAGAAACTGTGGCGTGCAACACGTTCTTGAAGGAACCAAGAGTCTTTGGTTTGGAGGAGGGACCTGGGGAAGGGACAAGGTCCTCAGCTCTTCGAAGGGCTTACACGCAAAGTTTTTGACTGGGCCACTCCTGGGGCAGAACTCTAGCTGCCTCGACAGAGTTTTCAATTTCTTTTGGGCCTCAACCCTCCCCTGCCACAGGCCAGCTCAAAGCAGAAAGGCGGCCCTGGGAACCGAGCAAGCTTCTTCCCTCGGAATGTGCAGTCTAAGGCTGTGGCCCCAAGCACAGAGCTGGACAAGATGACTGCTACAGTCTTGTCTGTCCCTGAGGTTCTAGAGGTCACTCACCCCTTCCCCCAAGCCTCCTGCTCCTGGCATTTGCTTCCTCTTGGCTTCAGAATGTGCAAAGATGCGTCAGACCCAGCTCCTTCCCCAGACTTGAATGTAATGAGTGCTCACTAGCCCTGTGGGACCACAAGGAAAGAGTAATGAACTTTTCCAGGAAAGGGATTCCTGAAGGGTCTGGGAAGGCTATGTGGTTTGAAAATGCATTTTCGATATTCTGGTGTCCTTTTCTACTTGGAAAGGAACCCCACAGTCATGTCAGCATAAAAGCAAAGGGAGAAGACCCTCTTGGCTGGTAACGATGTGCAGAAGAGACTCTCTCGGGTGGGGTGGGTGGTGGGCGGCCCACCGTGGCCACTTGGGCCTGATGATCCGGGAGTTCCTCTAGCCAGCGTGACCTAGCCTCCATGGCACCTGCTCTCTCACCTCTGGTGGCGTTGCTGTTGGTGTAGGTGAAGATGGTCGCCTGGGTGCTCTCCTCATAGCTGGCTTGTGGCTGCCCTTCTGCAAGCCTTTGGGGGACCCAGCGCTGGGCCATGGCTCTGGAATGTCCGTTCCCAATGCCCGCCAGCTCTGGCACTGCCTAGGGGTCACAGCGCTTTATACAAGCCTGCGGGATCAGGCCGGGCCACCTCACCTTAAAAGCTCCCAAACGCTTCACCATCTGATCTCTTAATTGGGCCCTGGCCTTAGACCTCCTCCTCCCCCAGCCCTCTCCTCCTAGCTCCTCAGGCAAGAACATGAGGGCGGCTCAGAGGGATTTGCCTGGAAACAAACTCAGAGCCCCTGGTTTTCTGAGCAGCTGCCATGGACCCTTGTTCCTGTTTATGTGTTCTCTGTTCCCTGTGACTGTCCAGCACCTGCTCTTAGGTCAGGTGGGCTCAAGGGTCAGGATTTTCAGATTGGGGTATAAATGGGGGAGCAGCCCAAAGCTCAAATCTGCCTTTCCTGTCTGATTCACCCCAGAGCCCTGGGAGGTGGAGGGCCAGGTGGCTTTGCAAGGCTGAGGCCTGGAACTGGAGCATCCTTGAGCATCTCACTGGGCCCACGGAAAGACTAGGTGGCTGGTGGAGGTTCCTCCCCAGGAAGGAAGGGGCAGAACTGGGGTGAGGAGACTCCACTGTGCATCTCGATTTCTATTCTCCCCTCCTCTTGTCCCTCATGAACTACAGCTCCTATGGTCACCAGAATGGTCATCTAGGCCCTCTCAGCGGCCCTCCCGCAGCACCTGAAGGTGTCCACAGACCCTGAAACCTCACCTGCTCAAGTCTTCTTCCTAAGTTCACGACCTTTCCTTGGACGGCCCCTGACTACAGCCTCTCTCCGGAACTGACTTCAAAAGAAAACATTTTGACAGAGTGTTCCAGATGGGCTGCCTCCGTTGTTCCTTTTTGGCCGCTGCAGTCTGGTTCCTGCTGGCTCCGCACTCAGCCAGGGCACCGATTACCTGCTAATTGCCCAATTCTGTAGCCTTACTATTTTCAACCAATGACCCCTGTCCTCCACAGACTCACCTTAAGGAACACACCTTTTCTTGTGACTTCCACCAGTCCCTCTCTACTCAATCCAGAAATCCAGTTGCCTTCGGGTACCTCCTTTGGGTTGGCTTTAAGCTCGGTAAAATCAAGACATGGGCTCATGACCTCACTTCCCCGTTCTCAGTGCCCCATTCTCAGCATGGCACACTCAAGCTCTCGGTGACATAACCACTCCTGCAGGTGGATGAGAAGCCTTGGTTGCTGGGCTGAGGGCTGGGACTGCGTGGAGCTGCGGCTGGGTCACCCATGGCAAGAATGGCTGCTAGCACTGATCAGTGTCCGCCATGTGCCAGGTGCCAAGCTAGGGGCTCTGAGTGGGATTGAAGGAAAGGGTCCTGGCCACGATCTTGCCAGGGCCCATTGGCAGCCTGGAAAGCTGGGTTTGCTGCCCAAGGACACCTGAAAAGCTGTGTTTCTCTTAACTGTAAGAGGAGGTACACCCAGCACCTTTAGTCTTAAGGATCCACCCAAGAGGATTGAAAACATACGTCCACACAAAACCTGTACGGGGATGCCCATAGCAGCATTATTCACAAAAGGTAGAATCAACAGGTGAATGAATGAACAAAATGTGGTCTATCAATGCAACAGAGTTCAGTCACAACAAGGAATGAAGTTCTGGCACGTGCCACAGCACAAAGGAACTTTGAAAACACAATGCTGAGTGAAAGAAGCCACTCACCAAAGACCACATAGTGTATGATTCCATTCATATGAAATGTTCGGAAGAGGCAAATCCATAGAGACAGATTAGTGGTTGCCGGGGGCTGGGTGGGGGGCAATGGGGAGTGATTGCTAATGAGGACAGGGATTCCTCTGGGGGTGATGGAAATATTCTAAAATTAGATTGTGATGGTGCAGCCACTGTGGAATTACCACTGTTTGGCAATTCCTCCAAAAATTAAAAATAGCATTAGTATATGATCGGACAATTCTGCTTCTGGGTGTGTACCCCAAAGAAGTGAAAGCAGGGCTCATAGCATGAACATAATGTGTTCAAATGGCCCATGGTGTAGCCCAACGTAACAAGGTCAGATCTCTAGAATTCAACTCCAGGTCGTTGTGACTTTTCCTCTTTCCAGGTCCCAGGAAGCTCTAGCTGCCTGTCCCTACCAGGGTCAAAGAATCAGACCATCCCAGAATGTGAGAGCTGGAAGTGGGCCTCCTCTCAGGTCTCTTTCCCCCTTGTCCCTTCCAAACACTGGACACAGAACCGTCTCTTGCCAGCACCGCCATGGACTGGTTGGGTGGCCTTGGGTGTGGCAACCCCTCCATCTCAGGCCAGGTTCCCCTTCTGTCTAAACGGAGATGACCAGTCCTGCCTGCCCCCCACCTCATGAGGTTGCCATGGGCATCCAGGACCACCATGTCATTTGGAATGCCTTTGTGAAGGTGAAATGTCACTTCAGTGGAGTCTGGCAGAGCAAGATAAGGACATCTGAGGCAAGCCTCTGGTTTGAGCCCTGGAGATAACCCACCACTTGCCTGGCCCGCCCTTGTTGAGCATTACATTAATGACCTAGCTCAGTCGTGGGTCTGCCCCAAGACCCTGGAGAGGGGATGGCAGAGGTGGGGATGGCAGTGAGTCCTGGATCATCACCATCTCTGCAGAGTGGGGTGCTAATTGATGATTAGGGCTAACAGAAGATCAAGTCCTTAACAGAAAGCAGATTACTGCCCTGGAAAGTCACCCAGCACCTGGGCGCACACGTGTGCTCCCTGAGGCCCAGTGAAAGTGCATGCGGGGTCCTGCACTATGGCAAAGGGTGGATGAAAGGGAAGGGACACTCAAGAAGGAGATGAAGAACAAGGAGGGGGAGAAAATGTGGATGAAGAGCAGCAGGGGAAATGAGGGAGGCCCTGGTCTCCCTCCCTCGCCTCCAGTTGGGGCCAGCTGGAAGCCGAGATGGCCGATGTGTCTAATCCGACTACTCCTAAGTGACTCGGCAGAGCGGGGTGGGGGGAGCGAAGATTAGGAGCCCCAGGGGCTGACTGTCACCTTGATTCAGCTCTAGCTCTGGCCAACGGGCCAGGGGGCTTTGATATTAACAGCCAGTGGCTGCTACAGCTACAGGGCTAGGAACCACTTGGCCATTTGTCTTTGACTTTTTTGTTGTGATAAAATATACATAACATCAAACTTACCACTTGAATCATTTTAAGTGTACAGTTCAGAGATATTAAGCATATTCACTCTGCTGTACAACCGTCTTCACCATCCATCCCCAGAACTTTTCATCTTTTCAAACTAAAACTCTGTCCCCATTAAATACGAGCTCCCCATTTCCCTCCCCAGTCCCTGGCAAACACCCCTCTACTTTCTGTGTCTGTGCATTTGTCTACTCCGGGGGCCTCATAGAATGGAATTATATATTATTTGTCCTTTTGTGTCTGGATTCTTCCACTTAGTATAATGTTTTAAAGGACCATTCATTGCCTTTGACTTTGTATTTGGAATAGATTTACATACATCGAATTTAATTTTTATGTGGTCAAATATGACTCCATTTCCCTTTTGGTTTCTGGCCTTCCTACCTCGTTGGAAAAGTTACTTAGAGATCCATAAACATGCACCATGTATATCAAGTCCGAAAACAAGGGTCAGGTTATTTCCCCATTTTTGTGACTATCCCATCGTGTCCTGAATGGCTCACCTCAGGACCCCAAAACAATCAGATTTTCCTCACCCCTCTAGCTAAACGATGTTTTCTCATCAACAAAGTCTCCATATTTTCAGTTTGGTCCCACAATCTCACTTTATCTGCTGCAGGTCTTCTGAAGTGCTGCCATGTCTGCATTCGGTGACCTCAAATAAGTCGGTCCCCATCTCTAGGACACGTGTCCTCATCGGGAAGATGGGAATGGCATTTCCTGGCTGTAAGGCTTGAATGAGATCATCTTTTTGAAAAGTTCTAGCACAGTATTTGGTACAGAAAATCCAGTCAACAATTCATTGCACAGATGCTCATTAAGTACCTCCTGTGGCCAGGAACCGGTCTACATCCCCAGTGAACAAACAGATGGAGATCCCTGCCCTCTTACAGCTGTCATTCTAGTGTGTGTGGGGGAGGGGACCACATGAACACCAGACATAATAAATAAGTTGTGATAAGTAAGATGGAGAACAGGAAAAGGAAAACAAGATGCAGAGGTTGAGTGTACCAGGGTGGGGAGGGAATGGATGCCCATTTTCATAGGACATCAGGATGGGCCTCTCTAAGAAAGGGACGTGTGAGCAAAGACTCAAAGGAAGGGGAGAAGAAGGGAGCCATGCAGAGATCGGAGGAAGTCATCCCAGGGGAGGGAACAGCAAGTAAGAGCAAAGGCCCTGGGGCAGGAGCCAGGCTGGCTGGAGCAGAGTGAGCAAGTAGAGACTAGGGAGAGGGATGGTCAGAGAGGGGACAGGGGCCAGAGCATGTGCGTCTTGGAGGCCGTTTTCAACATGTGAGCTTTCACTGTGAATGAATGGGTAGCATTGTATGGTTTTGAGTGAAAAGTGATACGATGTGACTTAGATGCTAACAAACTCCCTCTGGTTGATGTTCTGAGAATGGTAGGGACCAGGGTAGAAGAAGGGGACCAGGTGAAAGACATTACAGTGACCCAGGTGAGAGATGGTGACAGCTCCCACCAGGGATGGGCCAGCAGGCTGTTGAGGGGTGTCAGATGCTTTACAGCTTCTGTATATAGAGCCAACAGGATTTTCTGGTGTCTGAAGTGGAAGCAGTTGAAGAAAAGGAGGAGTCAAGACCCGCTCTGAGGTTTGCAGGCTGAGCAACTAAAGGATGAAGTTGTCTTCAGCCAAGAAGTCAAGGCCACAGCCAGCAGGCATTGGCTGGTGGAGGGAGGGTGTGAGCAGCAGGAATCCAGGTATAAATGGACAACACGAGGAACAAAAAGGGGCTGTCACCTCGACCCTTGCAAATGTCTATTCAAAGAGATTTTGCAGAACAAATTTATCCCGATCAAGGGGACAATTTGGATGAAATGGAGACATTTCTTAAAAACACAACAAAATGGGCTTCATCCAGTAGAAATGGAACATCTGAAGAGTTCTGTGTCTATTAAAAGCCCTACTTTCAAACCTGCTCACAAGGAAGGTCTCTGTTCTGTTTCTGACCCATACGAGGCTTAAGGTGATTTTTAGCCTTGATATGCCTTTTTTATATCAGCTTCACCAGGAATTCTCAGACCTCTGCAGTTCATCCCTTGAAGTCTTTAGTTCTACATGAATGAACCGAATCAACAAGTGATAAAATGTTTGGGTGCAAATATCTGAAATTTGAATGGATTAAAATTCATCATGCCTCCATCCCCAATTCTGCTTGCTGTGTTAGCCACAGAGGAGAAATACAGTTTTATTTATTTATGATATATGGAATTTTACTCCCAAAAAAGCTGTTGGGTTTTTATTGCTTTGTTTTTTACTTTTATTTTTGTTTCTTCGATCGTGTATTTTTAAATCAATTTTTTTTATTTGAGAAAAAAGTTTTACTTCCAATCTGATCCATAGTCATAATCTGGTTCAGAGGTAAACCTTAAACTGGGCAGAATCTATGTAATTAAACTATGTAGTGTTTGGGTCATCAAGGTCTGGTGACTCAAGTAGGGGAACCTCGCTCTGCATCTGCTTTCCCACCACAGGTTTCTCTTTTCATATTAGCATTATTACATCCAAACTAGCTTCTTTATATTCTGGGACACAGACAAAAAGAAATTCATTTCACAGATCCTGATTTTCAGGGTAAGAGAAAGGAGAGGTGAAATATTGCAGGCCAATTGGAAATTGTCATCTGAACTCATTGTTTTAAATACACGTGTATAGATTTATATACCGTATACACATTTCCCATATTTACCAGTATTGCCTATCAGAAGAGGTACAAGGGGAACCTGGCACATCTCTGTTGTGGCAGAAACTGTGGAGAATGGCAAAAAGGACATGGGAGCCAGCTTGAGGGGGCTCCCACGGGCCTAACTAGCGACAAATTGAGCATCAAAAAGAATTTCGGACAGGAACGGAGTCTATGCAAGCCCCTGACTCTGTACTGGTGCACAAAATGTTTCACTGTTTGTGTTTGAACGACTTCAGTTTTCCCAACTGCTTGCTCTTAGCGCAGGGACCCTTTAGGGGCAAGAAAGGGCCACCACTTGGTCTGCGTGCTGGCTCTTCGGCACCCTCTTCTGGCGCCACCGTGCCTTTCGCCCAGCTAGATGACACTGCGCGGCCGCCCGGGCCGCTTTCGCTTTCTTCACTTCTCTGATCCCTCCTTCAGCACTGGTCTCTGTCCTGATGCTTCTCAGATCTGCCCGCAGCTGTTCCCATGCAGCGTTGGGCCGTGTTCTGCCCGGTGGGTCCTGGTCAGCGCGACCTGGGGACCACTGGACCCTTTGTACTGCCCTGCCACCCAGCTACACCCTAGTGGCTTCTGATCTTACAGATTCCTCCGGCTACCAGTTATCTGTGCTTCCTGGTTTCACAAAACACATAGATCGGGGTGGAGCTGGGGGTCATTCGACTTTCCTGTGTCTTTGTGTTTTTAGAAGCGGGGCATTTCGGGGTTTTGCTGCCTTCCTCCTCCTACCTGAGTCCAGAAATTTCTTCATTGTTTTTTCTTTTTTAAAAATTTGATTTTTAATGTGTGGTAAATTACGTATTACGTTAAATTTACCATTGCAACCATTTTCAGGTGTGAAGCTCAGTGGCATTAGTACTTTTGCAGTGTCTTCATTGTCATTTTTGTATTAAGATCATGAATTACATTTGTGGTCCAATTACTTCTTTTTTTATTTCCTCTCTCACGCTGGAAATCAGACAAAAGCATACACAATACATATACAATTAAAATGATCAATAAGATGTACACATACAATATGATTCTCTTTGACTGTCCACCACTGTTAGGGAAGAAATTTCAAACAGAAGCCCAGGGTGAATCCGTTTCAACAGTAGTATTTCCTGTAGCTCAGGGCCAGGTGTTTTTATTGTGTGTATTCTCTTTATCTGTTATCGTGTGTGTTCTTTTCATCAGTCCCATCCTTTTTACACAGTGCAACAAGAGATATGCTTTGTTTCTATTGTTCTGGCAATGTTTTTACTGCTGTTTATTCAGGGAGAGAAAGCTTGTCCCCACTGGGTCAGGATGCAGAGCTCCCCTCTCTCTCTGGGGAGGGGGTGACCTGCTTGCCTCTCTGTAAGACACTCCAGGCTAGGGGAGGCCCCAGGCCGTTTCCTGTGAGGTCCAGCCTTGTTCTTAAGGCCGAGTGTCTGAATCTCAGCTTTACCTTTACAAGTGACATTTCTGCTGAGGTTGTGATTACAAATTCAATGTGTCCAGTTATAGTCTGGGAGACAAGAGGACCCAGCTGAGATTGACAGATGCAAATAACTGTTTTTCTCTGAAGCCCAGAGGCCCCTGGGAAGAAGCACAGCATATGGCTAGCATTGCAATGCTCAGGGACAAGCCAACTGCTTTCAGTCAAATTCTCCGTTAACTTCTTATAAATTGCACCTGAAGTTAGGTGTAAGCGTATTATAATTTTACCATGATCCGCATGTTTGTGTCCCACCCCCAAAGTTGTATGTTGAAATCTTGATGCTCAATGTGATGGTATTAGGAGGTAAGGCCTTTGGGCAGTGATTAAATCATGAGGGCAGAGCCCTCATGAATGAGATTATGTCTATAAAAGAGGCCTGAGGGAGACCTCTTCCCCTTCCATGTCAGGCTACAATGAGAAGTCTGCGGTGACCCAGAAGAGAGCCCTTATCCAACCGTGCTGACACCCTGATCTTGGACTTCCAGTTTCCAGAACTGTGAGAAATACACATCTGTCACTTATAAACCACCCAGTCTGAGGTATTCTGTCACAGCAGTCCAAACAGACAAAGACATTAAATTGGTACCGAATAGTGGAGGTGCTGCTATAACGAATACTTGAAAATGTGGAAGTGGCTTTGGAACTGGGTAATGAGTAGAGATTGGACTAGTTTGGAAGTATGTTCTAGAAAAGTCTACTTTGCCACGAATGGACCTTTAAAAGGGATTCTGGTGAAGACCCAGAAGTTAGAGGAGAGCTGCAGAGAGTGCTTGGTCTTCTCGGAGAACCCTTAAGGGGTTATGAGCAGAACGTTCGCAGAAATGTGGAAGTAACAGCCACTCTGATGAGATCGCAGACAGAAATGAGGAACGTCATTGGAAATTGCAGGAAAGGCCACCCTTGTTATAAAGTAGTAATGAACTTGGCTGAATTGTGTTCAGGTCCTAGTGTTTTGTAGAAGGTAGAACTTGCCAGCAATGAAATCAGATATTTGGTTGAAGAAATATCTAAATAATGTGGCGAAGGCATGGCTTGGCTTCTCTTGAATGCTTATAGCAAAAAGTGAGAAGAGAAAAATGACTTAATGATGGAATGGTTAACTGTGCAAGGTGAACACACAGTGTAAATATATATATATGCCTTACTGTTAAAATGTACAGCTGAAACTTATTGGATTTCATTAACCAATGTCATCATAAAAAAGTGGAATGGTTAACCAAAAGGGAAACAGAACTTAAAAATTTGGAAAATTCTCAGCCTCTCCATATTGCAAAAAATGAGAAAGCATCTTTGGAAGAGAATATTAATAGTGTGGTCAAGAGACCCTTCAATAAAGAAACTCATATGGGTGTGAACCATGGACTTCATCAGCTGTTCCAGCAGGAGAACTGCCAGTTTGAACTAAAGGGGAAGGAGACTGATACACCCGCCTCCTTGTGATTGTAGCCTGGGTGTGCCACAGGCACGCAACTCTGATCTATGAGAGCTGCTTCATGGGCTACGCCCAGCAAAACAATGGGGACAGGTGAATTGTCAAAGCTATCCTGAGAAAAAAGAACGAGGCTGGAGGCATCACTCTGCTCAACTTCAAATTATACTATAAAGTGACAGTAATCAAAATGGCATAATATTGGCAGCAAAATGGACACACAGACCAGTGGAACAGAATCGATAGTCCAGAAGTAAACCCATATTTATATGGGCAAATAATTTTTGACAAAAAAGCCAAAAACATACAGTGGAGAAAGGAAAGCCTCTTCAATAAATGGTGCTGAGAAAACTGGAAAGCCACCTGCAAAAGAATGAAACGAGACTGTTGTCTATCACAGCACACCAAAATTAACTCAAAATGGATTAAGGACCTGAATATAAGACCTGAAACAATAAAATGCATAGAAGAAAACATAGGAACTAAACTCAAGGACCTTGGACTTAAAGATGATTTGACATCAAAGGCAAGGGTAGTAAAAGCAAAAATAAATGAATGGGACTACATCAAACTAAAAAGCTTCTGCTCAGCAAATCGTCAACAAGATAAAGAGACAACCATCTGAATGGGAAAATATATTTACAAGCAATGCCTCCGATAAGGGCCTAATATTCAAAATATACAAAGAACTCATACAACTCAGTAATAACAAAAACCAAATGATCCAATCAAAAATGGGCAGAGGACCTAAATAGACCCTTCTCCTTAGAGGACATACAAATGGCCAACAAATATATGAAAAGATGCTCAACATCACTAGCTATTAGGGAAATATAAATCAAAACCACAATGAGATAGCATCTCATACCTGTTAGAATAGCTAAAATCAATAGGACAAGTAATAACAAATGTTGGAGAGGATGTGGGGAAAAAGAAACCCTCATACACTGCTGGTAGGACTGCAAATTGGTACAGCTTCTATGGAAAACAGTATGGAGGTTCCTCAAAAAACTAAGAATTGATCTACCATATGATCCAACAATCCCTCTACTGGGTATTTACTCCAAAGACTTGAAAACCCATATCTGAAAAGATATTTGCACATTGATGTTCATAACGGCATTATTCACAGTGGCCAGGACATGGAAGCAACTGAAGTGTTTTACGATAGATGATTGACTAAAGAAGCTGTGGTACATATATACAATGGAATATTACTCAGTCATAAGAAGAAATGAAATACTGCCATTTGAGACAACATGGATGTACCTCGAGATAATCATGCTAAGTGAAATAAGCCAGACAGAAAAGGTTGAAAATCACATGATATCACTTATATGTGGAATATAAACCTAAAAGCACCAAATGAACAGGACAAACAGAGACTCATGGACATGGACTATAGACTAGTGGTTACCAGAGGGTAGGGGGTGGGGAGGGGGGAGGTAGACAGGGTGAAGGGGGTCAAATATAGTGGGGAGGAGGAGGGCAAATTGGGTAAAGGGGATCAAACATATGGTAGCTGAAGGAAATTGGACTTTGGGGGGTAAAAACACAGTAGAATAAACAAATGTTAAATGATAATGTACACCTGAAAATTATATATATAATTGTATTAACCAATGTTACCCCAATAAACTTTAAAAAAAACAATGGGGACAGAGATACCCTGGCGTGCCAGAATGTAGGCCGCCTACCCCAGGGGCCTGGTGGGTAGAGCATCGAGTTCAAGAAAATAATTCTCAAGCTTTCAGATTTGATGCTGTTCGCCCTGTTGGGTTTCACACTTGCTTGGGACCTGTCAGCCCTTTCTTTCCGATTTCTCCCTTCTGAGATAGGAGTGTTTACCCTCTGCCTGTTCCACCATTGTCTTTTGGAAGCACAGAACTTGTCTGGTTGACATGTTCACAGCTGGAGAGCAAGTTCCCTCACGATGGCTCGAACCTCAAGTCTCACACATATCTGAGTTAGGTGACATTTAGGTGAGACTTTAGACTCTCGAGTCACTGACAGAACTGGTTAAGACTTTTGGGGCTGTTGGGATGGAATGAATGTATTTTGCATGTGGAGAAGATGTGAATTTGAGGGGTTCCAGGGGCAGAAAGCTAAGACAAATTTAAATGAATCAAAGTCAAGGTTAATATGTCCTCAGCCTGAATTCTTCTATCAGAAGACAGTTGTGGGTTTTTGAATCGTTCGTTATGCAAGTGTCCGAATCTTGCTCTATGGTCATTGTCTTCACTGAGTGATTTTGCGTTGCAATTCTTCCCTTTCTCGCGGTGGCATCTCAGAAATCGATTAGATCCTAATGTTAGTGGGCCGTGCAGTCCAGTCTGCACAGGTGTAACTTATTACATGGAGAAATAGAGAAATAACAAGGAGAAAAGGTCTTATTGTATGAATATTAAAAAATAGGACACTAAAAACAATGCTAGAAATATTCCAGGATAGATCATGACAGCTGGCTCTCCCTCATCAGTTTCACTTGTTCCTTTAAAGTCCTTTGTAATTATGTCTTGTTCCACTGGTCTTGGGCCAGCAGACCATGTCAGGACGTCATCTGTTTCTGGTTAAGGTTTTTCCTGGGAATCTTGAACTTTAGTCCTGTAAATCCTGTGGAGGCAGGATTTTCAGGTAGCTTCAGGCTATTCTTGGGAGTTCACATACACTCTGTGATTTGCTCTGGATCGTGAGTGTATCTGCTATTCAGTGCTGCACAGGAAGCCACTCCAAAAGTTAGTGGCCTAAAACAACAATGATTTGTTATTTCTTACGAGTTTATGTGTTAACTGAGCTCTGGGGGTTGGTTCTTTGCTCCACATGGTGTTGGGTGGGGTCCTTCGTGTGACTTCATTCAGCTGGGAGCTGAGCCAAGGCTGGAACTTCCAAGATGGCCTCAGTCCCACGTCTGGCATGGCGCTGGCTTTAGCTGGGTTTTGTTATTCTCTTCTACGTGGCATCTCATCCTCTCTCTCCGCACAGCCTCTCAAGCCAGTCCTCTTCTTTCCCTGGTGCTGGCTTCCAAGAGGGCAAATATGGAAACTGCAAAGCCTCTTCTGGCTCAGGCCTGGAAGTCACCCAGTGTCACTTTTGCCACATTCTATTAGTCAAAGCAAGTCACAGGGCCAGCCCTGGTCAAGAGAAGGGGAAATAGGTTCTACCTCTTATTGGGAAGAGGAGTGACCAATTCATATTGCAAAAGGACATGTGGAACGGGAACGATTGCGATGGCCATCTTGGACACAATCAACCCATCCAGTGAGAAGCGCTATGACAGGAAGAAGTTGTTAAAACCGTCGGCACTGGGGTCTCTGATAGAAGAGTGTGAGGGTCTGTGACAGCGACACTGCCCCCTTCCAAATATTGTAATCCATGTTGTCACCACTTGATAAACCTTGGTGTGGATGTGGTAGCCAGGCTGTATACACCATGACACTGTCCTGCTGGGCCATTTGTTTCCAGCCACCTTGGGCCTGACAATCTGTCCATTTTGTGTGTCACAAAAGCTATTAATAAACAAGGGGATTTTAAACCTCGGAATATGATCTTTCAGAAGGCATTAAAGTCATTATGCTGAGACTGCTTATATTAGCTCTCGCATAAAAATGTGAGCATTTCAAAATTCATCCTCAGAGGTCATGCAGTTATCTAAACATATTTTAACATTTTTAATTGAAGCGGAATTTACGTAATATAAAATTGACCATCCTAAAGCATACAATTCAGTGGCGCTTAGTAAATTCACAATGTTGTACAATTATCACTACCATCTAGTTCCAAAACATTTTCATCATCCCAAACAGAAAACCTATACCCATCAGCAGTCACTTGCCATTCTCTGCTTCCCCTGGCCTCTGGCAACCCCAATCTGGTTTCTGTCTCTATGGATTTGCCTGTTCTGGACATTTCACATAAATGGAATCATGCACTGTGCGACCTTTTATATCTGAGTTCTTTCACTTAGCATAATGCTTTTGAGATTCATCTGCAATATAGCCTGGATCAGTGCTTCATTCCTTTTTACCAAAACATATTTAAATTAATGACATTTTAATAAATTTACGGAGGAGTAGCGTTTATAATCCCATTGAGTTGTTTTTAACAACTGAGGCATGTTCTGATCATGCCTAGTTATTTCTGATGTCTCCCCTTTATTCACATGTGCCTCGCAATGAGTTACGCAAGCCAGGCGAAGGGGCAAACCTTGGCACCACCAAGCAGCCATCTATCAAGGACAGTGGTGTGGAGAAGACCCTTGTCGGCATTGTTATTAATCTGAGGACTGATCTTGGAGAAAGCCAGTCTCAGAGAGAGTTGTGAGAGGAGACTGGTCAGTTGCTTGATGAGAGCACAGGTGCCCTACAATCAGAAATGCCCAAGGCCTTGACAGTGTAACCAGAGTCACAATATTTGATAACAGCCCACAGGAGAAAGTAACATGATAACCAGTAGGAATTTTAGCTCCTCCACCGAGAAAGAGCTTTGGCCGCTTGTTTTGTTTGCTTGCTTATTTTCTTATAATTGTCCCCAGTTGTGAAATAACCATGTCTAGTGAGGGGCAGGAGAAAAGCGCCTCTGTTAATAGAATTTTGAGCTGCCAGTTTCTACTAGGGTGAGAAAAAACCTCTGCCCTCTGAGTACAATACCTGTGCTGAAAAGGTATTGATTCCTTAAAGACCCTTTTCTTACTTAGCACCCACGCTGCTCTATTATACATGAGCTTTTAAAATATTTATTGACTTAATACACCTTTATATGTATTAGGCAAATTTACACTTACATACAGTCACAGTAAAAAATGTTCAGATGGCAATATTATTCAAAGCGCTAAGACTTTAGGTTTTAAAATATAATTAAAACAA
This sequence comes from Eidolon dupreanum, assembly GCA_028627145.1. Taxonomy (NCBI): domain Eukaryota; kingdom Metazoa; phylum Chordata; class Mammalia; order Chiroptera; family Pteropodidae; genus Eidolon; species Eidolon dupreanum. Next base: position 96,333,675 of record CM053505.1, on the reverse strand, counting down.
CCAGGCAGAGCACAAAACAGTGTTATACTACAGTGATTTTCTAAATTTAATTTGAGTGTTAGAAAGGGGCAATTGTGTTTATATACATACAAGAATATAAGGAAAAAGTAACTCTGTACTTCTGCATTCTCTGTCTCTATGAATTTTAATTCCTTTGGAAATTGTCCAGATAGAGATTACTTGCTAATTACTTCAATTTATTATTCCCCCAAGGTTTCAAAATCAATGGATTAGGAAATCCTAGAAATTACAGTAGGTTGACATTGAAAAACAATACGATCACAGTTGATGAATGAAAATTACTCACTTTACAAAGTGGAGTAGCTTTGTAGGGCTACATAATTACGGCTATTGTTGGAAATTTAAAAGGATCAATTTTTAAAATAACAACATTAGTTATTTTAACTCAATTTAGTTCAACTCATGTGTCTACATTTACATAACCATAGCTATTTAGTATAAGAAATAACGTATCTATCTATAAGTATCATCATGAGTTTAAAAAGTTCCATTTGATAAAGTTTTTTTGCAAGAAATTAATAATAAAAACATCTCAAATTTTGCAAAAATTCAAAGGTAGTATTTGCATGATATTTTATACTGAGATAAAATTGGAAGAAAGAAAGCGCTATCTTTTAAATGAAAATTAACAAAACAATTTAATTTGTTCAAGGGTTTACCTTACATAGAAATATTGAAGGAATTTAGAGTTTTAGGTTATTTTCTTGGCTTTATTTTACCAAGTGGAGTATGACTAAGGCCACAATTTGGTGAGTGGGATCCAAAAACTTTATCACAAAAAATAAGTGGTTGGTGCATCATTTAGCGACGAATACAATGACCAGGGCCTTTGCAACCCAAGGCCACCCAATTCCCAGCTTTAATGGCAATAGAGTCCTATGACTGGTTGGGACTTGAGGAGTCTCCGGACTGTTGGCACCTGTTCCTTGGCCCGTGGAGGCGTGTGTGACAGGGCAAACCTCAATGGTCAGGGACTTCCTCTCTGCTTTTCCATTCCCATCAGGCTCACAAGCCACTTCCCCATTTGTCTCTCCTATGTTGCTAAAGCCCTTGAAATATCGATAAGACTGTTTAATACAAAGGGGTTCCTGAAGTTTCTTTATAACTGTTAATGTTTGGCCTGAGAGCAACATGCCTTTCCTTGCGCCTTATCCTGCACCTTAGCAACCAGGACTTTGGGGGCAATTAAAGAAAAAAAAATATCCAGTTTTCTATTTTCTCTTATCCAAAAAAACTTTTTTAGAGAGAGAAAGAGCTTAAGGAAACAGGACTACTGTTTAGACTTTTACTAATAGCCTCATTGGTTTTATATGGTTATTTACATATATTTTCTTTTTGCCGATTAGAATATAATAACCAAAAATTCTATGATTTTATTGTTTATTTTTTCTCTTTTCCTTTTTGAGCATTTAGAAATTACCTTTGTGCACAGAAAGAAAACATGATAAGATATTGTCCCCACAAAATCAATTTTTAAAATTTATTTACTGTTTAAACAGGTATATATGAGGACGGAAATTTGCACAATTTGGATCCTTCTTTAAGAAAAAAGAATATGAAGTTAGTTCCAAGAGTGTGTGTTAATTTAGAAAAAGAAAATAAATCACAGCAAATTACAAATTTGAAAAAGCTGACAAATACCACAAAAAACAACAAAAGCCAGCAAAACGCTATTGTTATATTTTCTACTTGACCTATCTGTATTATCTTTTTCTCCCTACATGTTGGCTGCATACTCCTTGCTCATATCTTCATAAGACAATGATTTTGCAACATTATTTCTATAGAGGGATAGAAGGATAAAACTGTCTTTCTTTCAGTACGTTTGGTTGAAATGTCTTATTGTCGATGCTTTAGAATAGTCTTTTTCTGTTTCACAAGTCCTTATCAGGAAAGCCACCTTGGGAACTTCCTCTGCAATTTCTTGCTCAGACCCTGCTCCTTGCTCTGGGAGCTGTGGCCTGGTGTGTGGGCACAGAATGTCCATCTCCCTTCTTATGCCCGCCGGGTCACTGTCACGGCAGCAGCTGGCCCAGCCTGGCCAGGTCGTTGCTGTCCTGGCTCTCTCCACTCCATGGACATCCTGATGACCTTGAAGCCTGGTCGCAGCCTCCCCTACCCACCTGTCCTTGACAGAGCAGGTTTCTTGTGGCTCCCTCTCCTCAAGGTCAAAGAGAAGTCAGGCTACTTGAAGAGGCCCTCCAGCCTTGGGATTACCTCAAACCAGAGTGTGAGGGTGGCTCAGGGCTCTGGTGCCAGCTCTGTGACCCTGCAGAGAGCTCCATGAGCTGGGAGGGGACTGGCAGTGAGGGCTTCACTGAGGAAACCTTCTTGGGCTCCAACCCAGCCTGTGATTTCTTCTGTATCCTAACTCCAAGGGGTGAGGACTTTCACAGCATCAGAAGTGTGAGCTTAAGTTTTAAAATGTTTTCCTCCTGGGAGTCTTTAGAACTAATCGAAGTAGGAGTCCATTGGCTTTGAGAATCTCCATGTGTTATTTGTTTCTCCAGAAATGGGCAAAGATACCTTTCAAAGGAAACTCCTTCCCCTGATATACATAGAGCAGAAGGATCTTAAGTCTCCCGCACGCTGGAAACTAAAGGATGCCTCTTGTGAGGATAGAAGTGTCCCCCCATCAGGACTGTGCCCAAACCGGGGGATCTTGTTTGGGTACAGAGTTCCCTGGAGAGCGTTTTGATAAGCTCGGGAACTCCTAGATGTTGATTGACAGGTGGGGGCTGCACCTGTTTCTTGCAGCACAACTGAAAGTCGTGAGGGTGAGCTATGACCCGCAGCTCCTCTTGTCATCCTGCCTTAGCCCACTTGTGTATTTTCCTGGGATTCCTCTGATTCTTCAGCGGGGAAGAAAGAGAGGAAAAGCAGTTAGAACCAGCCTTGGGGAGCTCGGGTAGAGGTCAGGCTCAGGAGCTTGCCCAACTCCACTTGCTCCCCTCCTTTTACAAGGCTCAGACCTCCTACAGCTGTGCTCCAAGTGTCACAGGTGTCCTGGATGCTCCCAGGAACAAACTCCTCCCCAGGAAGCCATTATTCTGGAGGTGGCATTCTTGTAAACCTGTCCCATTTCTACAGCTACTTGCATTATCTTTCCTTAGAGGACACAGACAGGCAGCAGGCCCTAGTCCTCTTAGGTGGTAACTCCAGGGAGCAGAGCTCACAGGCAAAGACCACAGAAAACAGGTAGAACCAGTTCTGCAGCAAGAGCTAGAAGCTAAGTGTAAACAGACCCCCCAGGATCCACAGGGAGGGTTGGTGGGCTGGGGCTGGCCCAGGTCAGAAGCACTCGCCCTCGGACACAATCACTCTGGCTTTAGACTGGAAGCACAGAGAGGACATCCAGTGATGTCACTTCAATCTGGGAGACAGGACACCTCACCCGGGCTTCTGGTTTCTCAGAAACAGGACTTTCAGACTCAAACCATGAAAGATAAGAGGAACTAAACAAAATGGACCAGGGGACCAGAAACCCCAAGTGGCCACCAAACATTGACAGACGAGAGCCCAGAAGCCGGCTCTGTTGCTGCAGCCAAGGTTCAGTTTCCCAGTCAGTAGCAGCCCTCCTAGGATGCAAGGCCCAAGACACAAGGACCCTCGCAGGGCCAAGGCTCTGCTCTGATGGCAGCTATCTTGAAACAAATAATCCATGGAAGAAACTTCTAAACATGAAAGCAACAATCTCAGCCAGAGAGATGATGAACACGTGTCATAGTGCAGCGAGGCAGCCAGCTAGAGAAGGCTGGCTTCAAGTCCAGCTTTCAGGGACGAGCTTCTGAGAAAGAGGTGTGTTTAAATGAGTTTCTTCAACAGGTGTGAAGCAGGTTGGTATCCCAAGGGCTTAAAATCTGCCATGTCTTTATGAGTTGTGTGAGTTAAATATGGGTCATGTTGACCCAGATATATCTCCAAGAAACACCAGATATGGGAGTCTTAATGAGAACTAATGAAGAAATAGGCTTGTGAGTGTCAATCAGAAACGTAGTGCAAGAAAGTCCAGTTTTTTTCTCATGACAAAGTTGTGCTTAAGTTGGGAGAAAATCTGCTTTTTTCTTCATTTTGAAATGAAGCTTACCTACCTGTGGATGGCATTTTTGTGTCATTCCCACTTCAGACACCAATCTAGACTGTTGTCACAAGGATGGTGACACGATTGATAGGGCAGGAGGCAAAGCAGAGCTGCCTGGCTGAGCAAAAGCTTCCCTGGTGGAACCATAACACTTACAAAACTCATCAAGACAAGCGAGAGATAAGGTATCGATGAACCACATCATGAATGGAAAATGGTGCATAACCACAGATGCAGTAATGTTGTAAACTAATGGATACTGTGACTAACTTTATGACAATGCATTTGAAAATGCAGTTGAAATGAACAAATTCCTAGAAAAAGAAATGACCAGTATTGACTCAGGAAAAGGCAGAAACCCTATGTAGTCACATAATGATAAAATGGCTTTTATCAGCCCTCAAATATCTTCCCACTACAGCAAACTCCAGGCCCAGATGACTTCATCAGCAAGATCTACCAAATATTCAAGAATAAATAGTTGCAATTTTACACACATTCTTTCAGAGAATAAAAGAGAATATACTCTTGTTAGAAGGCAAACGTAACCTTGACACCAAAACTTGTCAAGGACATTATGAGAAAGAAAATTAATTACAAGCCAAGCTCACTTGTGAGCATAGGTGCAAATGTCCCAAACACAATCATAGCAAAATATAAAAATGAGAATATGTGGTGACCAAGTTATGTTTATCTCAGGAGTGCAAAGTTGGTTTAACAAAAGAAAATCATTTATTGTAATTAACCACATGAATAGGTTAGAGAAGAAAAATTACATGATCATTAAACGGATGCAGAAAAAGCATTTGATGAAATTCAACATCCATGCGTGGTTAAAAAGAATATTCAAGAAACTAGGAATTAAAACGAGCTTCCTTAACAAAAACCTATGAAAATAACTATAGCAGTCATCAAATTTAATGGTAAAATGTTGAAATCTTTCATTTGAGATCAAAAATAAGAAAAGGATGCCTACTAACATCAACACTTTTGTCAATGTGCTATTGGCTCTAACTAGTGCAGTAGGGCAAGAAAAATAAATAAAAGTTAAAGGCTAGGAAAGAAAAGACTGTCATTATTCACAGGTGATTTAATGTGTATTATAAAATGCCAAAGAATCTAGAGATAAATTATTATAGTTACTAAGAGAGTTGCTAGCTACAAAATTTATATATAAAAATCATTTATATTTCTATCAACAGCAAACAGTCCAAAAATGAAATTTAGAAAATTAATGTACCATTTGCAATAGCATTTTTAAAAACATGAAGTACCTAGGAAAAATTTACAAAAGATTTATAAGCCTATTGTGGAGGAAGTTGTAAAACTTTAATGAAAGACATTAAGCAAGACCTAAATAAATGAGATATATCCATGTTCACGGATTGGAAGATTCAGTATTGTAAAGGTGTCAGTTTTTTCCAAGTTGATTTCTAGATTCAATGTAATACCCATCAAAATCATAACACAACAAGCTGATTCTAAAGTGTATATGGAAATGCATAGCTCCAAGAATAGAAGAGGCACTCATAAAAATGAACGACAATGACAAGACTTGCTCTTCCAGACATGGAGCATATTCTAGAGCTATTGCAGTAACTGCAGTGTAGCCTGGGGGCAGGGATAGAAAAATAGACCAGTAGGGCTGAATGGAGACTCTAGAAATCGCCCCCTTGCTTATGTGGATTCTTGAATGCGTGACAGAGGTGGCACTGAGGATAATGGGCAAAGGATAAACATTTTAATAAATTGTCCCAGGACAACTGCATTCATATGAAGACAAAAATAAAACTGTAAAAAAAAAAAGAAAAGAAAAAAGAAAGAAAAGCAAAAAAGAAAAAAGAAAAAGAAAGAAAGAAAACTGAAACTATACTTCTATCTTACAGCATGCACAAAAATCAGTTTCACATTGGGTAGAAACACAATTATGAAGGGAAAAACCATAACTCTTTTAGAAAAAATATGAGGATATATTCATTACTGGGAGTATGCAAGGGTCTTCATACAAGATATGAGAAGCATTAACCACAAAGCAAAAGATTGAAAACTGGCATACGTTGAAATCAATTGCTTGGATTCATTGAAAACCTCATAAAGAGAACGAAGAGACAAGCTACACAGTGAGATGGTCACACATGTACCCGACAATTCCGTAAAGAAATTGGCAAGAGGCTTGAACAAGCACCTCGCAAAAGCAGGATTTTTCATAAATGTACGAGAAGGTGCTTAACAACATTAGTAATCGGGGAAGTGAAAAATTAACCCACAGTAAGATACCACTACATATCCACCAGATTGGCAGGGATTAAAAATTCCATCTTTGATGATGGTACCAAGTGTTGGCAAGGACGTGAAGTATCAGGAGTACTCAAACATTGCTGATAGGACTGTAACTTGGTGCAGCCACTTTGAGAAACTAGCATTATCTACTCAAGCTGAAAACACACAATCCCTGTGGCCCAGTGATTTCCCTCCTGGTGTGTGGATATGTCCAAGAGAAAGGTGGGCACACAGGCTCCAAGTGGAATGTTCATAGCAGAATGTTTGGCTCTTCAGAATGAGCAAAAACTGCAATGTTCATCTATAGTAGAAGGTATGAATAGACTGTAGTATATTTGCACACCGAAATGTCAAACAGGAATGAAAATGACTTTACCTAATAGCAGGTAAATCTCATAAATAATGGTGGGCAAAAGAAAAGACACAAACTAATATATAAGGTTCCCAAATCGGCCAAACTAAACTCTTGTTTGGGGAAGCTTCTTTAGATGGTAAAACGCTACAGCAAAACGAGGATATGATGATCACAAAAGTGAAGACAGGAGTGACAGCCAGTTGCAGGAACCTGGCGATGTTGATTTATCGATCTGCGAAACAGATATGCAGGTGTTTGCTTCAGAATTATTCTTTAAACTGTACAATATATTTGCTGCACTTTATTTCAGACAGCTTTATCGAGGTATAACTTACATACAACAAAGTATATTGTTTAAAGTATATAGATTGGCACATTTTGACACATGTGATATACACCTATAAAGAGACCACATTGAGATAAGAACATAGCCATCACCCGCCGAAAGTTCCTTGTGCTCTCTATAAATCCTCCTTCCCACCACTCCCCAGAGGTCAGTCCCTTGGCAACCCCTGATCTGCTTTTTATCACTATATGTCAGTTTGCATTTTCCAGAGTTCTACATAAATGGAATCGCACAGAATATACTGTTTTTCTGCCTGGCTGCTTTCACTCAGCATGACTACTTTGCGATTCATTCAGGGTGTTGCACTTTTATGATATTCCCTTCCTTTCTGTCATTGAGTAGTATTCCTTTGCATGGATGTAGCACAGTTTGTTTCTCATTCATCCTCTGAAGGACGTTTGAGTCGTTTCCACTTAAACCTATTAACAAAGCCACTGTGAACATAAAAATGCACAGAGAGGTTCATTCCAGGCTGAGATAGCAGATCGAACATCTGTATCTGATTCCGAGTCTCAGTAAAGCTATAGTAAAGTGACTCGGGAGAAAAATAAGGTAAATCTATCACACAAAAGGGGAGGGAAAAAGATGAGACCACAGCAAGGCTTTGGGAGCTGAGAAAACAGGTGGTTGAGTGGGAACTGACCTAGGCAACCAGAAAGTCAGATCACAAGCTGGCAGGGAGGGAGCTGAGGGCACAAGGACTGGAGCTGGGGGAAACTGGAAGTTTTATTCTCTGGAGAGGGTGAAACAGGGGTCAGAGGACCGTGGACACCAGGTGCAAGGCAGTGAAATTCTACCTGGAACATGACGATCCTGTGAATGTCTGCAGCCTGCGTGCTCAGACCCCTTCCTCTGCACCCTGAGCCAGGCCCCCTGCTTGGATGTTAGAATTGTTTTCTCTGGGGGATCTGGATGAGACTGAGCTCCCAGTCACTCTACCAGAACTGAAGGACAGAAGCTGCCAAACAGAAGGACCAGAGAATGCCCAGGACATGGGTGGGAACAGACCCCCTCCAAGGTACAGCCTCCTGACATTTTAGAGCACTGAGGACAAAGGGAGGAGTCAACAAGCTTCCAGAAAAGGGAGCCAGAGTTTAGTATAAAGGCTCAGGAATAAGAATGGCCACCCTTGCAACAAGGAGCTAATGCAGCAATTCCTTCTAGATGCTGGAGGAAAATCATTTGCAACCTAGAAATCTATGAATAGCCAAATTAATACTGGTACCTAAAGACAGAATGGAGACTTTATCAGACATGCAAGTTCTCAAGAATTTCTCTCTCACACACCCTTCATCTGGGAACTGTCCCCTCTCACCTGAACTGTGGGGTAAACACAACAGAGGGAGATGGGAGCCACGGGGACACAAGCTCCAACAGTGGATAGAGGACAAAGAGCCCCAGGAGAAGGGCCCAGCCTGACTCCAGGTCCCAGGCTTGAGGGCAACCTGTCTGGGTCGGAAAAGTGTGGTGAAAAAGACGGACACATGCCATCCCTGGTCCGCATCCCAGCCCTGCCAGGTACCTGACTGGGGAGCCTTATTTCCCAACAGTCTTGTGACCTTGTCCACTGGCTTCCCCAGAAGGGAACTCCCTCAGGCCAGACCCAGAAACTCTGTCTAGCTTCTCTTCTCTGAGGAGCTTGGACTTTAGAGTGATGACGTTGCCCTCTCTTTACCCACCACTTAGCTATTATATTCGTCATCTTTCTTCTGCATTTCTATGAGGTGGGCCTTCCCTGTCACCCAGGCCAAACTTGCAACTCTCTCACTGCCCGTTATTCTAGACTGGAGCTAGAACAGTGAAGAAATCTGACCAAGACACTATTTCCTTCTTGATACTGATAACAAAGGTAATAGAAGTGCAAGTGTGTTTGGGGAAGTTTTCTGTTTGGTCAACTGACATTTGAGTACTGACAATGGGCCGAGCACTTTTCAGGCCCTGAATAGAGCAAAGGACAAGGTACAGCCCTGTCCTCGGTGCATTCACCTTTCAGCGGAGGGGACAAAAGCTAATACGCCCCCAGAATCTATAACATTGGAAATAGGCACCCAGTAGGGAAGCAGAGCCAAGCCGTAGAGTAGCACAGCGCAACGGTGTCAGGTACAGCGGGTGAGAAGGGCTTCTCCGAGCCTGGGACACTTGAGCGATTGATTGATTCCAATTCCTTTTGCAGTGTAATCTATATCACTTTTTGTAAATCTCTCACTGGGACTAAAATACATGTGTTCTCTGTAGTGTACACGGTTCGATACGTAGCTAGAAAACCAATGTCATGGATTATAGTTTTAGCCCATCGTATTGTAAATCTTTTTATGTTTTCTGTATAGTGTGATGTTTTGACATCTTAAAAATACCTTTCTGGCTGGGGAGAGACTGCCTTTCCTAGGGCTAGCCAATTCTCTAAACGGCATATAGCAAAGAGGCCAGCCAGGGAGCATGTCTTGTCAAGCAAACTAACCAACCCAGTGCCATGCCTCCTCTAGCTGGGCCCTACAACCCAGCAGGCAATATTCCTCTGCCTTAATCATCCCAGGGCCAAGTGCCAAGCAACTAGAGACACCCTGGTAGTCCAAAGCCCACGAGACACTACTCGAACTAGCAATCCCAAACTGTCTTCCCTGTCCTGCATGTTTTTCCCATGGAAACCCCAATGAAGGCTCTGGCCTTAACCTTCCCTTGCTCCTCACCCCCTGACCACTGGGGCTTCCCCATGTGGCCCTGTGTGGCATGCCTCCTGTCTCTAGGACCCACGAGTGTAATAAACTTTGTTTTCCTTAGCTTCTGCTCTCTCTCCTCTTGTGGCTGCATCTGGCTGGTCATTCCATAAAAGAAGACAAAACACTCTCTTTGTTTCATCCCAAGACTAAGACTATTCTATTTCTTCTTCACATATTTCTAGCAAGTTGTGCTTTCTCTGCTTCAATGAAATACTGTTCAGTTCATAAAGATTCATTACAGTGACTTCTTTATTATAAAGCGCTCTACTTATTGACATAAAATGATACTTTTGTGGCACCATTTAATATTCTTTTAATTCTCCTTTGACACTAATACTGCTTTATCCATGATTTTAAGAAGGACACTGCTGAGATCAGACACATCTCTGAAGAGTTCAGCGAGTGCACAGGCTGTTCCAATTAACTGGCACATCTAAGGGACAAACCAATGAGCCTTGACTTGGGGTGTTGTACCCATGGTATAGGTAGGCTGAAGGGTGTCTTTGGTAACTGGTTCAGGAAGAATTATTCCGTTTTGAAAATGAGTGATCATATGAAAAGAAACATTCTGAAATTTATGCCAAAATGCTCGATGACAAAGTCTGATAAACCCACAAGCACGGAGCAACAGCGTTCTGAGGCATGACAAGCATTAAATCTATAAAGATCAAGAACCATGAGGAAGCCAAGCATCTGTGGAACTGCTCTTCCAAAACCAAGTAGGAATGTCCAGAACTGTGAGGATACAGAAATGGTAATTCAGAGAATGAAATCCGGAATGGAGAGAGAAGACGTGGGAGAAAGTTCAATTAGGCTGATTTCCTTATCTTTCACTAAAAATTACTCTTAGCAATATTGTCTAATGTTGACTAATCAAGTAGTAAAGTTTAAATATGTTATTTAAATGTATAAATAAAACCACTAGAAGATCTAAAAGTAATCATATAAACAAAAGTTTGGAGGAGTAGAGGGCAAGGAATGGGAAAGGTGGCAAGGAGGACGAACCTGCTAATTTCCTAGTCTTTCAAAGTAGATTTTACCAATGGGCTTGCCCCAGGCCTGTTTGTCCTGAGATCCATTCTTCACTTTCCCCGACCCTGCAGGATCAGGCTTTGCTACCTTTTCCCAGGCTCAGCTGGTTTCAGGCTGGCATTGACCATGAGAAGCAGGTGCAAGAGACTAGAGGGTAGAGGAGGGGAGTAGCCAAGGTATTGCCTCTCTCCCTCTCTGCCCCAGGGGCAGCAGCTGCAGCTCCCACCAAGAAGCTCTCCATGATTCTAGGTCTTCTCCCTGTGTCTTTCCAGCCTAGGGGCAGCAGTGACTTCCTGCCCATGATGCCCAAGCTGCCTCATTATCCTCCATCAACTTCCCAGTAGTCCTGGGTGCTCCTTTCCTGGCATTCAATGCCCTCAGTTGAAGTGTTTTCTGTTTTCCTGGGAGGAACCTTAATGCATAAAATAGCCACTTCGAGTTCACAATAAGGAAGAACCCATGCTAGGCATCATGGCAGAAGTGGGTAATGAATGAACCACTGACCAGATATTAAGCTGGAAAGGTTCCTCAAGAAATTTCAAAAAATAGAAAAGAAAATAATATAGCATACATTCTTAGAGTAGAATGTTGACACAAAAATGGAAAAAAGAAAAGAAAGAAAAGCCTACCTTTAGAATTTAGAACTCCTTTAAAAAAATCTTTGGTAAAAAAAAAAGTCAAAGAAAAAATTCAGAATATCTAGAAAACAAGAATCATGAGAACAAAATGAACCTAATTGGAACACACAGAAACCAGAAGGCTAATAAATCAATTCAGAAACTGGTTCTTTGAGAACCCCAAAACAAGACAAAAAGATAAAACAGGAGCCAACTAAGCAATGGAAAAACACAAAGAACACAAAATTAAAACCCCAAATTAGGAAATGACAACAGATAACTGATGAAGTCCCTAATCTCCCAAGATCTCACAAAAGTGGCCTTAAGCTCCCCCGCCCCTGAGGTCACAAGCAACTTGCGATCAAGGCAACAGAAAAAATACTTATGGCAGAGGAACACTTAACCACAGAAAAAGTTCTCATAAAGAGACCCCTGATGCCTGATCGATTTACTGCGACCGGTTTAGATGTCTTCAGACTCAAACCAGTTCAGGAGGAGCGGAAGGGCTATATCTTCCCAGAAGCCCCTGGAGGATTTGCCCAAACTTCTCATTGGCCAGAAGTAGGTCACTAGCCACCACACTTCCCTGCAGCAGGATTTCTTCCCGAATCACATAAGAAAAGAGTGAGATCTGGAATATAACCAGTGCTCTACTGACAAAGCAGAAAGGGAATCTGCCCCAACTGTGTCTGGGTCTCTTCAGAACTCTACTCAGTTTCATTGATCATTTGCCATTTTCGGCACCAAATCTACACTGTTTTCATCAATGTCATTTCAGAGGGTCTTTGGATATCTGGTAAGGCAAGTTTTCCTTTAAGTCACCATTTTCTTGGCCCATTTTGTGCATTTACTCTGATGAACCTTAGAATCATATTGTCAAGTTTCATGACACTTAGGTAGGGAGAAAATGGATATTTACTGGGTCCCTTCAAATCCCAATATGCTTTTGTAAATACTGCCATTTGCAACAACATGGATAGACCTTGAAATAATCACCCTAAGCGAAATAAGCCAGACTGAAAAAGTTGAAAATCACATGATATCACTTATATGTGAGATATAAACCTAAAAGCAACAAATGAACAGGACAAACAAACAGAGACTCATGGACATGGACAATGGACTAGTGATTACCAGAGAAGAGGGGGGAGGGGGGATAGGTTGGGGGAATTTAAATCATTTCTTCAATTAAAAATTACAAAATATAAAATAAAAAAATAAAAAAAGAAATTAAACTTCCTAAGATTTTTCTAAAAACTCTGACCGAAAAAAATAACGACAACAACAAAAAACACTTTTGTTCTTCCTTCCTCCACTGTTGCATCTCTCCCTTAGTGATCATCTTTTCATCTTTATCAGGATGTGATGTAAATGTTAACTCTGACAATATAAAGGTAAAGGGTAGCTGGTACCAAGCGGTCAAAGATATGTTACTATTAAGAGTTAATGGAACTAGAGGTTCGAGTGTGTTATTTAAATTTATAAAGAACTGAATATAGTATGAATATCAAATATGGTGTATCAGGGGTCCCCAAGGCCGCCCTCAGGAATACCTGGGCCTGCTGAGTGAATCCTTTACTACATGTGTCCCATCCTGTAATAAAAACCTACTCCTCCATGTTTTATGCATAAGTGACTCTAAAAGTTTAAAACCAAAGACAAAAATTAACATTATAATGTTCACATAAATATTTTGTAATGCCAGATCAAGAAGAAGCATGCTATGATTGCATTTCCTTCTTATAAGTCTAATTTGATGATTCCTGGGCTATTTGAAAAGATAATTTTCTTAGCATCATGGTCCAATGGATTCTTTTTTTCTTACACACCATCAATTGGTAAAATCATATATTTTACTTTGCTTTTTATTTTGATCATAACTTTCTTGTACAGTTCTTTATTTTTCCTGTTGTTTCTATTTTCTTTTTCTTATTTTCTTGTACTAATTACTATCACATTCAATTTTCTCCAGACTCGCAATCACACCATCTAATATGTTGAGCTCACATACATACACACTTTTTTTAATTCTTGGAGTCCTCTCTCCCAGAGCCTTCCATTCTCTTACTCTAATCTGAACTGATTGCCAGTCAGGCCTTTTGCCCAGTTGGCATTCCTGTTATTTCCTGTCACTGATCTCCTGGATTAGATCCACTGTCTTGTGGATCCCAAATCTTCCTTTTTCTTGGCTTATGCCCTTGTTTTGCTGGAGAACATCCTCAAGTAGCTTCCCAAGAAAGTATATTTGAGAGGTAAATTTTCTTAGTTCTTACATATCTAAAAAAATTTTATTCCATTGTCACACTTGATAGATATTTTGGCTGGTGCAGAAATCTAAATTGAAAATCATTTTCTCTTGGAATTTTGAAAACATTGTCCTATTATCTTTTTTAATTGTTGCTCTATAATCTTTTATCATCCAGTGTTGTTATGAAGTCTGATGCGATTTTTTCTGATTCTTATTTCTTTTTCTGGATTTTATCTTTCAAGAACTCTCATTAGTTGCTTCCTTGACTTCCTAGATCCCTCTTCAAAGTCCTAATATTTTCTCTCATGTTGTTTTGTTTTCTGTGAACAATATTTCTGTTGAAATTTGAACTTCAATAATCACATTTAATTTCTAATAATTCTTTATTGTTCCTCATTCCTTTTACATAATATTTTACATAATATTTTATTCTTGTCTTATGAATGCTATATTTTCTCTTAGTTCTCTGAATAAGCTTATTAAATTAAAACTGCTTTTCTCCAAATGTTTCTTGTATTTTCTGGGATTTCTCCAAGTTCATTTTACCCTTATAGGTTATACTTGGCCATTTTTAATGTTGAAGGCCTTATTCAAATTTCAGATGATCCTTAGTGGTTGGTTTATATTTAATAAAGAAGGGCTGATAACTATTGTGAATTTAATCTGCTTTAGGGCAAATAAGTCCATTTTCCTGCTATGACTCTTCTGTGTAGGTCTGAAGAATAAAAATCACATCCCACAAATGCTAGAACGAGGAGAAAATTGTTCAGGGGTTGCCAACATCCATACTGGAAGCCCTAGCTCTCTATAGACATTTCATTCAAGTTCTTAAGAGAACTGTCAGGTATTTTCGCTGCAGGCCTATATCAGCTGCCAGCTCAGCTGTCTGTTGGAGGAGAGGTTCCAACTGGTGCAGTCATTCTGTATTGGGGCCTTCAATTAATCCCCAAGTGTTCAGTCCCATTTAATTCTATTGCTTTCCACCATATGCCTGCTGATTCTGAGTTTACTTTCTGGTGTTATATCTGACAAACTGGCTCCCACCTCCTATGTAATTCTCTTGTCAAATATTCTAGGCTAGATTTTCCTGCCTTTTTTATTCATCAACTAATTCCCATCTGCTTTTCAAAAAAAAAAAGTGTTGACATGTATCCATTGAGGATAACCTCCCATCCTCATCACATTCTCTTGACTCTGATGGGTCTATTCCTTTCTGTTCCTCAATACTTTTCTTGTAGTTAGCTTCTAAGGGTTAAGAAGGTAAACCCTGTGTGTATATCATGCGTGCACATGAGTGCACGCATGATGTATCAGAATCAGTTCATTTCTCATCTATGTTCCTGTTTTCTAATAGATGTGTTGAAGGTTGTTAATTTTTCAGATGACCACTTTGCCCATGCTGCATAGGTTTTAATATGTAGGGCTTTCATTGTTGGTAATTTCCGAAGAGTTTATAATTTAAATATCTGCTTCCTCTTTAACCAGAGTTATTTCGAAGCCTGTTTAAAACTTCCAAATGGAGAGTAGTTTTTGTTTTTGTTTTTACTTTTGCCTTTTCTTTTGTTTCTAAGTTTTAATTTTATTGTATTGTTACCAGAGACTTAACTGTCTGATTTCCACATTTCAGAATTTCTTAAGATTATTTTTTTGATGGGTCTAATTCATAAGAAACTTTAGGAAATATTCCACAATATTTGACACAAATTTGTGGTGTTTATTTTTTTGTGGTATCATTTGGGATGTTCTAAACTTTTGGGCTGTCTGTTTTACCCTTCTCATTTTGGATTTGCTCTTCTAAAAAAAAAAAAAAAATATATATATATATATATATATATATATATATATATATATATATATATTCCTATCAGTTCCTATCAGTTCTAAGGATTTTTAGACAGATGGAGTACAAGTTTTCACTCTATCTGCCATATCAATAAAATCCTTCTGGTTGTTGGTTTTCTGTCAGTTGCTAACTCTATGACATTTTCCTGGTTTTTATCATCTGCAGTCCCATGTTTAATGGAACCCATTTAAAAAATGTTATGAGGATTAAACATGGCGGAGTGAGAGATGTTCCCAGATCTCTTTCCTTGAAACAACAATACGCTGAACATATAAAACTCAACAAAAAACACCCAACAAAAACACACCAGCAGGTCTGAGAGTGGGATCTGTGCACAAGAGCTACCACAGACCTACACAGGGTATTTCCACTCTGCCATTTTAACTCTGAAGATAGAAGAGAAGTTTTCCCTCATGTTAGGGAATATAAATTTAAATGTCAATTAGAATTATATAAATATTAATAAATTTTACTGCAAAAAATAAAAAAATGAAAAAAATGAAAAATGTTATGGTCTCATTTTTTTAAACAGCCCATTTTTAATTCTACTTGTGAATACTTTAAGTTCTAGTATATTTTTCTACTCATCAATGCTAAGAGTGAAATTTTATCACCTAAGTCCTATTTATTCAAACTAAGAATTTAGCAAGACCCTCTTCATTGGTTTTCTCTTTCAATAATGTCTTGACTTCTGGTCTCGTATACTTACTATTCCCGATCTAGCATTAACTTGTTACAGTCTATAAAAACTCCTGGATTTTGACTCAGACAACAAATTTTCAGTGTAATTTATGAAGAAATGACATCTTTATTATTTTGACTTTTCCCTTCTTGCAATATGGTAGCTTTTATTTTTTTCAGGTCTTCTTTTATGTTTTTCAGTAGTTTTATAGTTTTTTAATATAGGTTTTTGGCATTTCTTATGAGTTTATTCCCAACTGTTTTATAATTTTTGTAGCTAGAGTGAGTTGAATCTTTTTTTCCCCCATTATTTTTCCGGCTTTTTATACTGGCTGGATATCCATGTCTGCATCCTAACAACCAGGGAATCGACCTGGGATTAATGGGTCTTTGTTCTTATGATGAAATTCCAAGGGTGAAGTTTAAAAGAGAATGGGAGAAGCATACATGTGTTTTATTTTACATGAATGATGTTGCACTGTAGATCTTGTTTTGTTTCTTGCTTTGTTTCCACTTAACACCATAAAATCTGATGTTTGCTCTAAGTTTTTTTATAGCTACCTTTGATTAGATTAAAGAAGTTCCCTTCTGTCCATAGTTCTCTATGTTGTTTTTTTTAATCATAAATAAGTAGGTATTGAATTTTATCAAATGCTTTTTCTGCATCTATTGAAATAATCAGATAATTTATTCCCCTTAAATCTGTTAAGGTTCATTTTCTAATTTTAAACCATCCTTGCCTTCTTAGGATAAAACTCAACTTGGTTATATCATTACACACTGCTGGATTCAGTTGATTTGTCTAGAATTTTTACATCTATTTCCACATCTTGCATCACACTTTCACTGGTTTGTCGTTATAGTAGTTATATTAGTCTCATAAATTTGGAGAGTTTTTTTTCTTTTCTGTTTATGATTGGAATTACTCACTCATTAAAGATTTGGTAGAACTCATCTGTAAAGCTCTCTGAGTTTTTTCTGGTGGGAAGTAGATTTTTAAAATACATAGTCAATTGCTTTGTGGTTATAAAAGATCTATCCAGATTTTCTGTTTCTAGAGTCAGTTTTGGTAAGCTGTGCTTCTCTAGGGACTTATTCATTTTGCTTACATTTTCCAACTTACTGACATCCTTTTAGAACTGTATATCTTTTACCTATCATCTGTTGTATAATATAGTGTATCTGTAGGCTATAGCTCTTTTCCCTTTCTAATATATTTGACTCATCTATTCTCCCCTTATGTTTAGCTTATTAGAGGGTTGGCTTTTGTTTTTCAGCTTTTCAAAGAATCAGCTTTTGATATTCTCAATACTCTCTATCATTTGTTTCTGCTTCATCAGTTTCTGATCATCCTTACTTTTCTTCTATTTTCTCCAGGTTTACAGTGCTGTTTCTTTTATAGCTTCTTGAGTTGGATGTTCAACTTGTTGACTTGTTGACTGCTTGTTGACCCAACCACCTACTCAACATCTTCACTTGCACGTCTAATAGACACCCCAAACTTAACATGGCCAAAACAGAATTCTTGATCTGTATTTGCAAAAATGTGCTTTTTCCTACAGTCTTCCCAGTTGTGGTGAAAGGCACCCATTTACTCCATTGCTCAGGCCAAAAACTCAAGAATCATCGTTTCTTCTCTTTCTTTGTACCCTACAGCCAATTCTTTCTGCATGATTTATAAAATATAGCTTGAATCTCACAGCTTCTCAGAACCTCTACTGTTACTGCCCTAGTTAAAGCCACTATCAGCTCTCCTAGACTGTCGTTGGGACCTCCTAACTGGGCTCTTGCTCCTAGTTTTGTTCCAGCATGGATGGTTCTCCACATTGCACCTACAACATAGATCTGCTGATGTCACCTCCCAGTTCAAAATTCTCTGAGGGCTTCTCATCTTAGAATAAACTCCCAGTTCCCACGGTGGCTCCCGCTGCCTCTCCAACTACACACCCCACCTCTCTCGAGCCACATAAGCTTCCTCGTTAGTTTCCAATATGCCAGGCATCATCTCTCCTCAGGGCCTTTGAACTTGCCTGAAATGCTCTCTCCCCAGACGTCCATATGGGGGAATAAAATGAGGGCGAAAGCCTGTGGATATCTAAATAGCAACCCATTCACCCTTGTTTTAGCTATCTCAAAGCTCTTATCGCTATGTGACATTATATTATTTATTTATTTGTATGTTTAACTATTCCACACAGGAATGTTTGTTTGCTGTCTTGTTCAGTACTGTGCACTCAGAACCTAGAACAGTGCCTGGCACAGAGCAGCTTTTTAATCAGTAATAAATAGCTGTTCGGAATCAGAAGTTTCCTTGTTAATCATGGAACTAGCACAAGGAGCATTGGATGAATTGGATGATGCCCGGGTCAGAGTAAGGTCGCCTTGACAGTCTTGTCCTGAACACCTCATTGGCTAAAACTTTTCTCATGCTCTTATTTTTCTAAAACACAATTGATGGCTCCCAAATAGCTCCCAAATCACCTCTTCTAGGAAGTTTCCCTCTCCTCTCCAGGCAGAGCTTAGTGCTGCTTCCTCTGTGCTCTCACTGCCCATTTTTTACACCTCCACCAAAACATCTGATCCAACAATGACAAGTCTCATGCAGCCTTAGCATGTACTCTCTTCCCCCACTAGAGTTTCACGAAGGCCAGAGGTACGATTTGTTGTCAGTTTATTCCCTGCCCCTATGAGAGTGTGGCTCATGGCAAGCTCAGATGAAAAAATGCAATGGATAGGCCCCTTAAACCAAGGTCCTTCGGCAGGAACGACGTCAGGGTCCAGGGCAGGCAACTTTGCTGCTGCTACTGAAGGTGGTGGTAATGAGAAAATGCGAGTGCAGTGAAACACTTATTGCAGCGTACTTGGTGCGTTTGTAGGCAGCGCGTCAACGACCTCGGGAGGGCGGTGCAAACAGAAGTCGGATGCCTAGGCCTTCACTTGCCCCAGCATCCGCAAGGGCCTATTAATCCTTAATATTCAAATTCCGCCCACTAAACCAGCCCCTCGGTGCCCAAGCCGCCTCTTTTCCCCAAATGACGGCCGAGGACAACCAATCGGGAGCTAGACAGGGGTTCCACCCCCTTTTTCCTAGCCAGAAAGGACACAAACTCCTGCCAATTGGTGGCGCTGCCGCCGAGGCCCCGCCCCGCCCCGGCCGCCGCACCCAATGGCGGACGGGCTCGCGGCGGTGCCGGGGGCGGGACGCGGGCGCGCAGGTGCAGCTGCGCGCAGGCCGGCCGGGAGGGCGGGGCGCGACGTCGGCCGTGCGGGGTCCCGGCGTCGGCGGCGCGCGCGCTCCCTCCTCTCGGAGAGAGGGCTGTGGTAAAAGCCGTCCGGAAAATGGCCGCCGCCGCCGCTGCCGCGCCAAGCGGAGGAGGAGGAGGAGGCGAGGAGGAGAGACTGTGAGTGGGACCGCCGCGGCCGCGGGCGGGGACCCTTGCCGAGGGGCGGGGGGTAGGGGCGGGACGTGGCGCGGGAGGGGCCCACAGGGTCGGGCGACACGGCTGGCGGATGGCGTCCCTCCTCTCTACCCTCCCCCTCCCGCCGCCGCCGGTGACGGCACCCCCCTCGGCCCGTCACCCGCACTCGTGGGTGACCATCCTCGCCCCGGCCTCCCAGGGCCGCCTTCGCCTGGCGCCCGGCTCCCTCCCGCCTTCGGCGCGCATCCCGGTCCCCGGCCCCGCGGGCGTCCCTGTCGCTGGGGCTTCGCTTGTCCGGGCTGCGCGCGCGTCGTGCCCTTCTCGGGGCTTCGGGCCCGCGGCGCCGTCGCGCGCCCGCGGCCCCAGCCTCTCCCTGGATCGCGCTCTCCCCTCTCCCTCCCTCGCGCGCCCCCTCTCCCGTTACTCGGCCCCCCCATCGGCGCGCGTGCGCAGTCCGCCTCCCGTTCGGGAGAGTGCGCCACAAGGGCTCCTGCGCTCTCACCCCCATCTCCAGGCTTTGCCTCCCCCTCCTTCTCGCCCATTCCATGACTTTCTGCCCCCACTGCGAGCGAGTCGTTCCACCATCTCCTTTCCCATTTAGCAGGAACAAGTAGGTGGGAATTATTGTCCACCCACAAAAGGGACTAGACGTTGTGTTCCTGGTCCCACAACTCATCCTAAAGAGGCTGTTCTCGTTCCCATCAGGAGCCGTGGGTAGGGGACTGTGTGTCCGGCAGCACGTGAGGCTCTTCAGTGGGAGCGCGCCCCCAGGGTCTTTGGGGGTGCAGTGGCCTCAGAATGTGAGCGCTCCCCCATCCTCCCCCCTTCGCCGGCGATCTTCCAGTTACATAAGTGGAGTGGGACATAGTATGTAACGGGTTCCCGTAGTCCTGGACGAGATCACCGTACCAGATGGGGCAAGTTCATCGCATCGCTATGGTTGCTATCAGTTGCCCCTGAAAGTTTATGTTCTTTTTAGTTTGGTTATGACTCAGTCACCCAAACTGAAACTCAGGTGACTTTTACATGGCGTGACAATGTGTCTTTGGTTTTGCACTGAAGACTTAAGGTCATTGTGAAGAGTCTAAAAAGAGTGCCCTCACAGAGAAGACCCTTTATGACATTGCCAAGTATGGACCTGAGAAGGGGAAGCTTGCTCTGGAGCACCTCTGTGGCAGTCGCTTCTGTTGTGTGTTCCTTGTGGATCGGTCACAGCAGAAATGGGCTCCACTACAAAATTGATATTCCTGACTCATGGTCAGGCAGATGTGTGCTTCTGGTTATTTTTCCAGGAACAGGAATGGGCTTTGCGGAGCCATTCACACGTTGTGTCTGCTGTGTGGGATCAGTACCCCAAATTGTGAGATGGTAGGATCAAATTCAGGGGGTGGTTGGTGATCGTGGAACCAAACCTACCGGCGTGTGATGCTGAGTGGCTTAGACTCCGTAGGACTCTCACAAGTTGTAGGCATTTTGTTATACTGGAAAAATGAAGCATTTCGGACCTTCGTAGTAAAATTCACCATTAGTAGGCAGTTATTACTCTAGAGGAGAAATTTGAGGTTTCGAGGCTGGAATTTTCATCTGGATCTCAGTGATGCAGTGAACAATGAGATTGAGCTGACCTCTTGGGTCTTTTGAAATATGCCGGATCCTTATTAAAAATACAGGGTCTGGATTTTTTAGGTCTTTTGTGAATTTCCCCCAGAGATTTAGGGAAATAGGCTTATTTATGGGCTGTTTAGTACTTCTACTTCAAATCCCGGTCAGGAAGCCAGGAAACACTTCCTTTTATTTTCTTACCCACACGTGTCAGAACCTTATAAGGCATGATCAATCTAGTAGAAGTACAGTCGATTAGGTACGTCACCACAGAGCACCCATTCGTGGCATGTCAGGTAGGTGGCCGATCACTGAGATACATTTCATCCACGCACGCAGATACCCAAGCCTCACTTGACAAAGATACCAAGGTTTGTACGTCTGAACCTGGGATGCTACAGGACAGGGGCTCTGCTTTGTTTTGCCATCCTTGGCAATGTGTTTGCCTCTTCAGATGCCCTCCAGCTAGCTGTTTGTCATACCCCAAAGGCCTTTAAACAGTACTGGCAGCTTCCAGAATGTAGTTTCTCTGCAAAGTTCCTGGTGGCATCTGAAGTCAGCATGTCCTAACAGCTTGAAGAAACCTTTTATGGCTTTCTTGTTCATACTGGCCTATCACACCGTCCTATTTTTTATTGTTACAAACTTGCCTGGAATGCTTTAAACCTAGAGTACCATGTCTTTGTTTCACCTGACAGCATGATGCAGTCAAACCATGCTCCAACTTTTGTGCTGTTTGTGTGTGGAGCAGGGGGTAAGGATACAGTTTTGCATTCTATTTGCAACTTCCAGCCAGAGTCATTGTTTCTCTGCCCGCGCTGCTTCTAAGTGGCCGAATCTAGTGCGGTGGGGAGGCAAGCTGAGGAGTTTGACAGAAAAACTGGCTAGATGACTCGGATATGATGTTGCTCCTACCCAAATACTGCTTCCCCCACGTGGAGATGGAATGAGAAGCCCGCTTCTTTAACTAAGAATAAAGAAGAGCAGAGGTAAAATTGTTAGTTCCTGTCTCGAGGCCGTTTCCACCCGCTAATGTACCTGCCTGGGACTATTTGTATGATAAATGACATGTCCTGGAACCAGTAATCTTTTATACAGGTGAATATCAGTGGAAATCTTTTAATTGGCTTAAGAGCAGTTTGTTGGCAGGCTGCCTGCGTATCTATGAGGAAGAGAGAATCACCGAAAATGTTTGATATTTGTAGTAAGTAGTGTTTTAAACGCACAGGAGGTAAAGAACAGTCCTAGACTGGCGGCGAGCTCCAGGGCGTGTGGCAGGAGACCTGCTTGTTTTCGCTGCCCTCTGCTATGGTGACATGCACGCAGACCAGCCTCATGTGGCTGGCAGACACAACCTTTTTTCTTGGGTAAAGCATTATTGCCACTCCAACGAAAGGACCTTGTCCTCAGTGCTTCTGTATCAGCTCTCTCCAGGCAAACTGCCATTGTCACCGCTGCGCTTCTATCTTGTTTTGGTTAGAACAGACGTAAATGGGTTCCTCTTCCTTGGGCTCACTTACACAAAGGTTGCACTCTTCTGCCTGTACCTGCTCTCTTCTGCCTTTCTCTTGCAAGGAACCCTTACTTACTGAAAACTTGATATGCATGTCATTGCTTTAATACTTGGTTCCACCACTTTGATGGTAGTTGGGTGTGTAGGGGACCTGAGTGGAAATGGGAGTTCGGGGGGCGGGCAGGGCATCCCCACTCCCATATCAAAGGGGGGGTGGCCATTCCATTAGGGAATAAAGCCTTGGTCTTTGTAGCTCTTTCAAGGCACACTTATGTTGGGTCTGCTGGCATACGGATGTGTCCTCACTACAGCTGTTCTGCTGTTACTGCAGAAGTCTGAACTCTCAGGAGCAAGCCTGATGGAGCGGTCACTTGTCTTTCTTACCTAGGAGCCAGGGGTGTTATATATATGGACTTGCAAATTACTGCTTTATTGGGTTTTCACTTAACTGCTCTCATTTGCTGGCTCTTATTCTCCCCCTCTGTGAAATCTTGAGTTATTCAAAGATCTTAAACTTTCAGAGCTGGAAGGAACCTTAGTCCAGCTCCTTCAGTTTACAAGGAAAAAACAATCATGGCTGTGAGAAGTTGTGCTTTTCCGGAGTCTCCCAGCCAGGAGACCAGTCTGATTTTTATTATGTAGCTAACTGAGTAATACTGTTACCTTGACTTTGGGGATCTCAAAGCATTCTATGACTCAACTGTTTAAGAGAATTATAAGGCCTCGCTGCACCTCAATAAATAATTCTAAGGTACCATCCTGGTAGTTAGAGACCAGCCGTAAGTAAAAGACTTGGTTGGTGTTGCCCTTCCTCTGGGTTTGATTACACAAGTAATTGTTTGTGTGAATAATCTCTAAATTGTACACGCCAGGCTTTTTTTAGTCTCAAGATAAAAAAGTGCTTCTCTTCGGCCAGCAAGGTATCAGAGATTAGCTAATATAGGCCAGTTTAGGTTTTAACAAGGAAATGATGGTTATCTTAATAATGAAAAATGTAATGATAAAAGTCCTTTTTTGAACATGTGTTCAAAAGCAAAAGAGAAACTATCAAACTAATAACTCTGTTGAACATTGCAATTTACTGATCCGAGAGGCTTAAAAGTGATTGCTCTTAGACAGACTTTGGGAGGATGGCTGCGGATCTCCCAGGGCGCTTGGTTTTCATTGGTACTGCTTTTTTCTCTCAGGGTTAAAGCTCCTTTACGTGATGTTAACAGCAGCTTGTTGCAGCTTCAGCTGCTTGAGAACAGAGGGAGACTTTGCCTCTGGATTTCACGTGTTCTTTTTGGGATGATATTTTAATGTTGCCTGTTCTCTTGAACATATATTTTAATGTTGCATGTTCTCTTGAACATGTATTCTCTCCCTGATGATTTCTGTATGACATGGTACAAAAAATACTTACCAGAGATCACTACTAACGGTATGTTTAATAATTGTCAGAGTGTCCTTCAGAGGTGACAGGACCTACGATAGTGTCGATTCTAACATGCATGAATCTTTCCTTTATTTTAGCACTGTGTGTTATGTGCCAGTAATTTGCAGTTTATCCTTTGTTTCAAGCTAGGTAAGCCGGGAAATAGCATAGTACTTTGTCTATATGTTTATCTTCAAAATGTCCCAAATAGCCCTGGGAAAAAGATCGTGCAGCACAATGGGGGCTTTCAACTTACGATTTTCTTTGTTTTAGGCTCCATAAAAATACAGACTCACCAGTTCCTGCTTTGATGTGACATGTGACTCCCCAGAATACATCTTGCTTCTGTAGACCAGCTCCAACAGGATTCCATGGTAGCTGGAATGTTAGGGCTCAGGTAAGTAACCTTCCTTTTTTTTTTTTTAGTATATGTCCTGGTTTGGCCATCTGTTTTTAAAAAAAAAAGGAAAAAAACAAGTTATACTACTCTTGGACAGTATGAAAGTACCCCAAAGACTAAAGACATAACTGTGCCAAACTGTGCCATATAATAAAAAAAAGTCACTTCCCTGAGCCCTGAAAGGTCAGTTTGGGTAGGGTTACTTGGTAGCCACAGCGTGATCTGGGGGCGGGCGTCAGATTAGAGCCGGAACTGGTGATCTGCAACTTCAGTTCACCTTGAAGCAGGTCAGCTGAGCTGAGAGCGCTTTGACTGAGCTCTTCACCTGCCGCTGCTGCTTTTGCCCAGTGGTCTTCAGCATGGTACTTTTGTTTGCTTTGGTTTTGGGTAAATGACTTCCTGGTCAACGTTAGTGAGCAGTGGTAATGCATTTTCAGATGTGGGAACTGCCGTGTGGTCCCCTAGAAGGATGGCCTCCTGAAAGCTGTCACAGAACAGGGGAGCCCATGGCTAATGGCATGTGCTTGCTGCACTCCTCCCACGGGAACTAAAGAGAGCACCCAGACACACACCTGGCTCTTGAGACTAGAGCAGAGTGAATGCCTTTTGAAAAGCTCGGGATGCGAGCCATTGGAGGTCTGACACTCAGGTGCTCTGTCAGCCGCACTTTTGGCTGCTTTGGCACCATTGTGTGGACCTCAAGTTTGTAACAGTGAGTGGTTCCTTAATTTCTCTACTGGCAGGCTCAATGTCTCAAGCTTTTTAAAAATCAGTGGTCACTCCGCATTTGATGTTTTGACACCTGAATTTCAAACATTCCATGTGGTAAGGGCAGAACATTCTCACTGAATTTCTCTGTTTCTTTTCCTAAGAAAAAATGTGAGTTTACACATATGCTGCCATTGTGATTCCAGCTGAGACCCCCAGGTAGCACTTTGTCATGTCTCTCTAGTGGTTTCTGACACCTCAGTCTAAAGCTGTGCGGACATCCATAACAGCTCATTTGGGGACCGTGTGAGGGGCAGGGTTTGGGCGGAGGAGAATAGAAGTTGTGGAAGGAAGGGGAGAGCATCACACTCCCTCCAGGTCCCAAATTTGGTTTCTCTCCTGATCCTGTGACTCAGATTGTCATTCCCCTTTGCTGCGGGATGTGCCCTGGGCCCTGCTGACAGGACGTTCTTTGTCCGCCACGTGTTTATGCTGGTGGGAGTTGTGTGGCTGGCGCTTTGTGCATTGTCTCAAATTGTGTGGACTAAATGTAAGATGGGCAGTGACTGGGTTTCTTCTGGTAGACGATAGGCCTGAGGGGGCGGTTAGTGTTTTTAATAGTCTTTTTCTAAGATTACAAATGGATTTTATAAAACAGACAGTGGTGACTTTATATAATTTCTTCTAAGAAATACAGAAGAGATGTTTTTTAAAAGTATTTCTTATTACTTATGAATGGGAAAGACATAGCCATTTGAGCTTCAAGGAACTTTGAAGGGAATTTTCAAAGGACAGAATCTGTCTTTAGTAGATACGTGCTTATATCTTACTATTTTTCTTCTTTTCCTTTTTAAGAAATTATAAAAATAATACGTGCTTTTATGGAAAAGTCAAACCATTTTAAAATATATTAAGTAAAAAAATGAAAGCTCCCAATTACTCTCTGTGCCCACCACCCAGAGTAACCACTGTTTGCCTGTTCTCAGGCTATACGAATATGCACATTTTGTGTTTTTAACAAAATGAGGATAGTACTACACATATTTAGCATCTGGCCATATGATACATTTCTGTCTGCCTCTTTTCTGTTAAATAGCAGCGTGGTCTGTTGCCGACTTACTGTCATACGTTGTCCCCCAATGGTTTTCCCCATGCTTTACCATTAAAGATACTACTGCATTGAACTTCCACACGTGCCAGTGTTTTTGAAGAACGCTGCCTAGACCTGGAGTTGCTGGTGGGTACTATCACATTGCCTTCCAAAATGGCTATCCCAGTTCCCACGACAGTCAGCAGGTGCCACCTCCCCATACCTTCCCAGAATTGGATAGTCATCTTTTAAATTTGTGCTACTTGGATTATTACTGAGGCTGAACCTCAGTTATCATTTGCCACTTGTATTTGGTCTTTGCGAAGTGCCTGTTCATATTCTGCATTCATTCTTCCATTGAGATATTTTTAAGTCGATTTGTAAGAACTCTTTAATGTATTAAGGATATTAATTCTCTGTTATCATGCAGATATTTTTCCCACTTTGTTACAGATCTTTTGATTCTGTTTGTCTTTTTGATATATAACATTTCTGTTAGGATTTTTATTTTTGCTTTTATACTTGGAAAATCCTTTCCTACTCTAAGAATACATCAATGTACATCTATATTTTCTTCCTAAAAAACTTGATGTACTGTATTCGTGCATACATATTCGATATATACAAAAGGATCTTATAGGTAAGTTGTCCTGTGTTTTTTGTATGGTTTTCAAAATACCTCTATTTGTTTTTAACTTTAGCGTGGGGTGAGGTCTAGAGCCCGCTTAGTCATTTGCATCATAGTTATTTGGTGAGCCAGTTATCTGATCTTCACTTTTATCATCGCTGACTTCAAATGAACAAAGCATTCCTACTTTTTCTTTCCAAATTTTTTCTTTGTAAGGCTTGATGGCAAGATTGTCAGCAGATAATCATTCATTCATCTCACAAATATTTGAGCCCCTGCTTTGAGCCAGGGGCTATGCTGGGCCCTGCAGGTGCTGCCGCCTTCTTGACTGGGGGCAGGGCTACAGAAGTCGTGACGCCAGTGGTATGGCTACCGAGCTCATTCTGGAAGATTCAAGAAAAGAGTGGATCAAAAGTAGGTTTTAGATAAGCTAGGAGGAATCCAGAGGGGGTGTGTGTGTGTTTAATTCTGACATAAAGTTAGAACTTTAGGGTAGACTGCAACATAAAGCATAGTTTGTTTTATAACTCACGTAATTGCAGGCTGATTTTTGTCTTGAATTATGATGAGGGCTTTTTGCTGTTGAAACAGTTCTATATTCAGCTAGCTTGGTTGTTATGATAGAATAAAAGTTGCGTACTGATAAAAATGGTAATTTTCTTCTATGCTGATTTTGAAGCGCTTCTGTAAAAGCTGATAAAAATAAAGACAGGCTTTTGGTGAATATGTTCTTAGGGGAACAAGTGCAATTTTTTACAACTTGCATCATTTAAATCTAATAAGTACCCTCAAAACTGAAGTAGCGTTCTGATTTGGGTTGAAAATATTTTTTACTTAAAGAAGGGATATAAATGACTTGTGATTAACGGAAAGGCTTCTTGTATGAGGTTGGTTTTTTAAAAAGTGATTTCTCAAATAGTTAGGTATATAGTACAGAATGAGAAAGGTAGTATAAAAGGTTAGGTGGTAAAAGATCTCCTTGCTACCTTGTCCCCCAATAGTCATTTCTCTCCCTGGAGGCAGCCATCATTACCAGTTTCTCATTAATCTGTGTGTGTATGTGTGTAATTTTTAAATTATGGTAAAACATACATAACATCAAATTTACCATTTTAGCTATTTTAAGTGTACAGTTTAATGACATTAAATACATTCTCATTATCGTGCAGCCATCACCACTATGCATTTCCAGAACCCTTTTCATCTTGCAAAAGTGAAACTGTCCCCGTTAAACCATAACTCCCCATTCCTCCTTCCTCCCCCGACCCCTGGCAATCTCCCTTTTACTTTCCGTCTCTATGAAATTGACTATTCTAGATACTTCATATTATGTATTTCATATATGTGTTTATGTACACATTTTATGTGTGTATATGCAAGCAAGGTGTGTGTGTGTGTTTACACAAAGAATAAAATACTGCACACATTTGTGAAGTTTGCTCTTTTTTGTTAATGTATCAAGTATCATCAATTCCTATAGAGCTGTGCCATTCTTTTTAAGGGTTGGGTTAGTAGTCCATTATATGGATGCACCATAATTTGTTTAACTAGTTTTCTGTCGATAGATATGTTTCTAGTGTTAACTTCATTAACGCTGTAATTAAGAGTCTTTTACATATACCATTTTGTCCATGGCCAAGTTTATAGGAGAAATTCCTAGAGATGAGACTTGCTGGGTCAAAGGGTATATGCATTTTAAACTTTGATAGATATTGCTGAATCACGGGTGGCCTTTTAATTGCACAGTTATAAAGAAAAGACTACATATGAGTAGATAAGCATACAAATTTATGATTGCAAGGCTGTTTGTAGAGATTAGAGAGCTGTCAATTAGGCTGAGAAAACAGTTTTTAGCAGTTAGTGCTAGAAAGCAAAACTTCAGAAGCTTCCGTTTCATCAGAGGTGATCTCATGTAAGCAGAACCTATGAGGCAAGACCCTTTACTTGGCAAGAGGAACTTCAGCCCGTTCTCATTTGTGAATCTTCAGGAAAATGGAGCATTTTTATTTGGTGCAGTTCTAAGTTGCAGTGGCTTCTTGGGACTCAGGGTTGAAGAGTCTTCTGCACCTCCTGGGCCTTCTGTCCCATTTGAATTGTACTGTGCGTAAGGAATAGCATCCTGGGCGTAGTCAGGACCAGGCAGCTGTTGCTTCGTTTCTCTTCTACCATTGTACTCTTTGTATAGCAATTCTTCTTTCATTTACCCTATTCTAATTGAGCATCTATTAGTCTTACCTACTAGGGACTGTCCCTCCTCTCAGCGATCTTACAGTCTAAAGGAAGGTCCAGACAGGCAGACAGGCCATTACTTTACAAGGGACTAAATGCCACAATGGAGAAGTACTGGTCACTGAAGGAGCACATAAACATTAGAGCAGGAGTCCCCAACCCCTAGGCCGCAGACAGGTCCATGGCATGTGGCCTGTTTGGAACTGGGCTGCACAGCAAGAGGTGAGTGGCAGGCAAACGAGTGAAGCTTCATCTGTATTTGCCTTCTCAGCTCCGCCTCAGATCATCGGGCATTAGATTCTTGTAGGAGCACTGGTCCCTGGTGCTAAAAGGGTTGGGGACTGCTGCATGAGAGGGGTCCCACCTAGACATGGAGGTGGGGTCAGGAAAGGGACTTCTTTGAAAAGTGATGCCCAAGACCTGAACGATAAGGCAACATTAGCTAGTCCCAGAGAAAGTGTGAGTGGAGGAGAGACCAGCATGTACGGAGGCTCAGACCAGAGAGGACTCTTGGGCCGGGTCCGAGGAGTTTGGAGCATGCGGTAAGGCCAGCAGAGCAAGCCAGGCTGTGGAGCTGGGCGCAGTTCTGTTTGTGGGGCACACAGGTAGGAGATCCGACACAGCCACACCAGCCGTGCTGAGTAGGCTCGGCTTTCCTTCCAAGCCGCCTCAAGCCCTGAGATGGCCCTGAGCCCCAGAAGGTACTGCAAGGTGCTCTGGCCATCCACCCTGTCCCCTTGCCACCCATCACTGCCCTGGAGGCCGTCTGCCGTGACTTCTCACCTACACATCAGGCCCCCAGGGCTCCCACTCCAAGTCTCTTCATGGAACCTTCCTTCCCTCCACTTCTGCCCCAGGAGACCCTGGGGGACCCATGAGGAGAGGACTTCTCCTTCTCCAACATGCTCCATTCTCTGATACTCAATACTGACGGGGAGGGCAGGAGCTGGCATGGCGCACGAGTCAGCTGTGGTACCAAACGCACTGCTTAGTTCTTCTGACTTTTTGAAATTATTTTTTTAGCAAGACTTTCATGGTGAAGGAAGCAGTGTGTAAGCAAGCTTGCTCCTGGCTTGTGAAGGACCAGGTCCACCCCGATGAGCCACAATAGATGGCCCCGCTGCTGTCCTTGCAAGCCCGGGCTGGGGAGGTGGGATCAGAGCCCTCAATCACCGGACCTCCATGTGCCTGCCTGTGAGATCCTGCCATCCTACAGTCTTCCCTGGCCTCTTCCTCCCTGGCCTCTACTCTCTGCTCACGTGCTACTTTCTACTCGGACTTCAGAGATGTTAGCAGTCTGTCCAATTTACGCCAGCCTCCTTTTTTGGAACTCAAATGCAACAGCTCCAGCAAAATCCCAGCCCATGGTAGCAGTTGGTGCCGTGCCTCCCCAAGGTAGCCTGTTCCCCAAAGGTGACGGGGATACTGTCTATGCAAGCTTTGTGCTATGTTACATATGACCATGATAGAACATTTGAAAGTGTTTTTGCAAATTGGACAGGGCGATAACGTTCTGAAACTCACTGTTTTTACTCAGTACTTGGCTTTTGAGCCTGGTCCACCTTCATTTGATGCACACCTTCATTCATTTAACATGCCTCCTTGTACTGCAGAAACATCCTCACAGCAGAAGCCCCACCAGAGCCCTGAGGGAGAATGGAATTGTAGTGAAATGAGGATTGACATCTGGTTTATGTTTACATCCTTTGCTCCTATTAACCGAGAAGATATTTTTATTTCTGTGTTTGTTGAAACTTTCCACAAAAAAAAAAGGCATCCATTTTCTAGACTTATTAATACGGCAGTTTGAAGGTTTTATTTTTAGATTTGAAAGAAAGCAAAGCAGGCTTCTGAGATATGCACATTTCGCTTCGTTCCCATCTCTTTTGCAACATTCCACAGTGCTGCTAAAACAACTCGAGCACTTTTAAGCATGAGCTGACTTTCTACGTGTGAGTTATTTTTGAAAATACTAAAGCGTTTTGGGTTTTTTGGGGCTTCTAGTGGTTCTTAAGTTTTGACATTACTTTGATAAGTTGTCTTTTAAATTTGTCTACACATATTTAGTAACTTATTTTTTAAATGTAAATTTTCGCATTTCTGGTTTTTGTGTTTTTGTAAACAACAGAAGGTATTAGTCCATATTAAGTACTAATTTGCTCTAATATTTTCAGCTGTTTTGGAAGTACACTTGGCAAAAAAATAGACAAACATCTGTAGTTATGACAGTTTGTCTTTTGTTCCTTTAAACTCCAGAGTAAATCTAGTGAATTTTTTTCTAGGCTTGTAAGAACATGGGAATGATTAAAGTCATCGTAATACTTAAGTGGTTAGGGAAGGTTGAAAATCTTTTTTTAATTGGTATCACCCTATAAAAAATATTAATGAAGTTTGTAAACAACTGTATAAAATTTCTTAGCCATTCTTCCAGGTTGTTTAAGACAAA
Source organism: Eidolon dupreanum (assembly GCA_028627145.1). Lineage (NCBI taxonomy): Eukaryota > Metazoa > Chordata > Mammalia > Chiroptera > Pteropodidae > Eidolon > Eidolon dupreanum. The sequence goes on along the minus strand of CM053505.1, from coordinate 96,302,002 downwards.
GCAAACAAACAAAAGAATAGTATTTATTAAGCTCTATTTTAATTATAGAAGTAAAACATCATTGTAAACAATTTAGATGCATATGGAAATCTCTCTAGAAATTCCACCGTGTGGAAGAAACTGGTATATTTGCTGTGTTTCTTTCTAGACCAAGGGCTCTGACTTAGAATTGAGAATTCAGGGGTTCTGTGACCTTGGACGAGAAAAGCACTTGATCTTTATTTTCACCCCCTTGTCATTGAAAATTCAGATTTCCTTCAGATGACGAATGTAGGTAATACCACGGTAGTATTCAGAGTACCTGTGACTTTGTTACCAACAGAGGACAGAGATGATTTCATATCATATTATAGTTACAGATGTTTTGAGATATTATTTGTGCTCTTCACTGCTTCAAACTTGCGGTATTTACTAGACCCATCTCTAGACCTGGTCATTTAATGGTTTACTAAAGACGCACCTGTTACTCTAGCTCTGATTCGAAGTATGTTGTTAATCAGTGTCTATGCATTTTATTTTATGCATTTTAAAACATTCTTCCAAGGAGGTCTAAAAAGCCAAAAAGGTCCATGGCGGAAAAAGATAAAGAACACCTATTGTGTATATCATACAGCTGCAAATGGAAGAACAGCCAATACTTGAGTAGTCAGCGTGTGGGGGAAGGAGACCAGGGAAAGCCCTGGAGCACAGGTGCAACAAAGGGAGGTAAAACAACATTTAAAACCTAGTTCAAGTTATTATATCAAATATTTTTATGAACACATGCAGTGTTGTACAGATACCGTGTAAAGTGTAATACAACTAAAACTGTTTAAGAATTCCTCATACTGTCTACAGCCATGCCACCCTGAACAAGCCTGATCCCGTCTGATCTCAGAAGCTCAGCAGGGTCGGGCCTGGTTAATACTTGGATGGGAGACCACCTAGGAAGACTAGGTGCTGTAGGCATAAAAAAATAAAAAAAAAAATAAGGGATCATAAGGTGACAAGGTCCTTGCAATCTGTGAGGTCAACCAAGGGTTGCCTCACCTAAAAAAAAAATTCTTCATACTACATAAATAGCTTGGAAAATAATAGCTGAAAAGTTACCTTTGCTGTTGGCATTTTAAACATCCTTTTAGAGTCTTCTATGTGCACTCGCATGCATGCATATGTATTTTAGATAAATGGGATCATATAGTATGTGCTATTGTAATTTGTCCCCTTTCCTCAATGAAATGCTGTAGATATCTGTCCATGTGAGTAAAAATAGATTTATATCATCACTTTTCCCTAAAATGAAAGTAACTTAATTGTATTGTCTAATTATGAAAGTAATATCTATTTGATGAAAAAAATTTTAGAAAATAGAGAAAGGAAAAGTAAGAATTGCTCATAAATCTGCTATCTACAGATAGATAACATCTAAATAAGGTCTTTACACCATCATTTTTAATGACCACGTGACATTTCATTGGTGGCTATGTCTTGATTTAATTAGGGGAGTTTCTATTGTTTCTGCATTTTCATTGTTCTGAATGGCAGGTCTGGCTGTGTGCTGATGAGCCCGCTGTGTGCCCACATCTTCAGGCTCCCTCTTGAGCCCCACACTGGGTGACCGCTTCCATATTCCTTTTGAGATGCTCGTAGACATCTCACACTTAACAAACCCCAAACAGAACTCATGCATTTTTCCCCATTCAAATCTGCTTCTCCTCCTATCTCTTCTATCTCTGTAAACAGCATCAACATCTGCCCAGTTATCAATCAAAAATTCTAGGAGTTGTCCTTAATTCTGCTCTTTTCCTCACCTTCCTCTAATGCACCAGCAAATCCTGCGGGGCTCTCCATTTAAAAGGCACCCCAGAACCATCTCCATGGCTAAGACCATCCAAGCCACAAGTCACCTCTGAGATGGATGCAGCAGGACTTTGGGTGATATATTTTGCAGCTTCCTCAGTGACACTCGGGAAACATTACACATTTCATAAGACTATTTGTTATAATGACACCCAGTTCTAAATGATGGGATTGTTCCACATTTAGTAACTTTTTCATCTGGCCAATACAGTTCACTTTGAGTACTGAGTTCCTTGTTGCCCCATGCTGAAGGGTCTGCAGTTCATCAGGCTGTCATTTAGCCATTCACTCCACGTCGGAGTCTGGTGTCTGTGGTACCCCAGGCACTGTGGTAGGCAGGCTGTAGGGTGACTGAGACAAACTGGTGGTACCTTTCTGCATGGAGTGTAAGTTTGGTGGGAGAGACAGACTTTAAATAATTCACAAGTAATTATGTAATTACAGAGGGTTAAGTGCTCCGAAGGACAAGTATGGGGGTGCTCGCCATGATCAAGTGTGGGAACAGCCAGCCTTGAGAGGGGTAAGGAAGCCTGCCCTAAGGAGACAGTGCCAAAGCCTGGGACCAAGCAGGGAGCAGAAGGGCTGGGCAAGGTGCAGAATGGAAGTGGGCTTCTCCAAAGCAGAGCAGGGATGGGGGTAGGGGTGACAGAGATGTGGGCAGAGAGGTTGACAGGCAGGGTGCAGGGTTTTCGGTGTTAACGGCAGAGCAGTAGGAAACTATTGAGGGTTAGGTTCTTTGAATTTTGAATTTTTATCAAAATGTTACAGCCACTCAATAACATAAGCTCTCTCAAAAGAGATTATGGTGAAAACAACAATCTACCCCTTCCCCTTCCTGTTTCGTGACCCAGAGATGACAGCTTTTAACCATTTCCACTTTTAGTTTCTCTGATGGTTATCTTAAAAACTAAATCATATGCTTATACATCTTTCTTGATTTGCCAGCTCGAGGGAATTATATTCGTTCCCTGAAGTGAAAGAGGATGACTTGGCTTATATCACTTCCCATGTTGAGATTCATATTCACATTTTCTCTGTAACTTTAAACAGTGGTTCCTGTTCCGTCAACTTGAGTCCATATGGCACTTCCCCTCTGTATAAAGTAACGACATTAATGACCCTGCTTTTCCTCCCACAACCCCCACTTCTGCCTCCTAAAAGCTGTACTTGGTCATTCCCATAACCAGTCGTTAACGTTAACGGTTATGCTCTGCCCTGCGGCCACATCTAGTGGTCGTGGGGTAATTCTAAAGTTGAAAACCAGTCAACACCATTGACATTTTTTATACATATATAAATATTGTTTACCACAGGGCCTCACAATGAATGTGAGGATTACATTTCCTTCTTTATAGGTCTAGAGTCACAATCGCTGGACCACTCAAAGGAGAATGACCAATCAAGGTCAAATAGTTTCTCTTTTCTTTACCTACTATTGCTTGCTTAAAATTCTTGCCAGAATGTAACCTGCTTCATATTTGGACCTTGGCTTTCTTGTACAGCTCTTTGTTTTCCCCGCTGTTTCTGATTGCTTTTCACTTTTGTTTAATAGTATTCCCTGATAGTGTTGTAAAATCCTCTCAGCCATGCTATTTCTTTCCTGTGATTCTGCATTTCTCACCCCCAGAGGCCTTCCTCTCAGCTCTGTGTCCTCCTGCATTCTGAGCAAGTACTTGCTCTGTGAGGTCGTACACAGCTGCTGCCGGGGTCACTCCTTCACTGAGCTCTTGGATTGGAGCCCCTGTGTCCCAGGACCTGTATCTTTTGCTTGGTTTAAATAACTTGCTCTAAGATAGGGTGCGTGGGTAGTAAACTGTAGTAGACGCCATTGTTGCACCTTATTCTCAACTCCCTCAAGGATCCTGAAGCCGTTCCACACATTTCATTCCCTTGGCAACTGTTATTGGTCAAGGTTTGACCAGTGGCCTCAGTTGGTCCACGCAGATGGGGAGGGCTTCAATGGCGCGTTCAGGGGCAGCTGTCTTTCCCTCAATGGAAGTATATAGGAAGGTGCCGCTGGCAGCCCTGATGTAACCTCAGACTGAGGGACCAATCCTGAGGACAGCGCTTCCTCACCAAGGGTGGTGGCATAGGGAGACAGGAGGAACCTGGGGCCTGCCCCAGCTCTGGGATTCCAGCTATGCGAGAGAATACATTTTCTTACTGTGTGTACGCCAGTTCGAGTTGGCTTTTCTATTACTTGTGGCCAAAAGCACTGTAACAGACATATCTTCTGAGTCACGGCATGTCTGAAATGTCTTCTCTTCTACTCGATTGGCAAGCATAGGAGTCCAAGTCGAAGGTCATCTTCCCTCCTAACTTTGAAGGCATTGTTCCCATTGTCTTCTAGTATGCAGAGTCAGTGATGAAACAGACTGATGCCAATCTAGTTGTGGTTCTTTTGTAGGTGGCCTTCTTCCTTCTTCCCTAGAAAAATTTTTGGATCTTTTCTTTTTTGTGTCCTGAAATTTCATGAGAACATGTTTAGAGTTGTGTCTTTTTCATTCACTCAGAATACTTTCATCTATTGTGAGCTCTTTTAATATGCTAACTTCCATCCTTTCATTTTCTTATGGAGACTCTTGTTAGCTTAATTTTGGACTTCTTATATAGGTCCTCTGTCTTGATCCATCCTTTCTCATTTTTCCTTTTTTTTTCCCTCTAAATTTTGGAAGATCTCCTAGACTTTATTTTGTGTTCCTTCTGTTAAATTCTTTATTTCAGCCAAATCTTTTTTTCTAATTTATTGTGAAGCCTGTGTGCCCACTGCATAGATTCAACAATTGTTAACATTTTTACATATTTGCTTGGTCTGTATAGATACGTACATTTTTATATGCTTTTGCTGACCATTTGAAAGGAATTCGCAGACAGCATGCATTTCATCCCTAAGTACTTCAGCATATATCTCCTAAAAATAAGGACATTTGATATAAGCGCAATGTCCTGAGCACATCTTTAAAAATTTACAATTTTCTAATGTTATCAAATAGCCATTCCAAATTGAGATTTCTCCCAAATGTCTCATAGCTGTTTTTTTTTTTTTTTTTTTGGAGGGGGGTGGATTGGGTAATAAGCAGTTAAGATTTATACCTTGCATTTGTATACGCTTCCTTTGTCTCTTTTAAGAACAGCCTCCTCACCTCCAGTCCCCTTGTGACATTGACTTTTCGAAGCACCCAGCCCAGTCGTCTTATAGAAGACACGTTCCAGATGTGTCTCTTTTCCTGTTTATTTCTTATATTAATCATAAATGAGAAGTTAGTTTTGTGGGCTTCTTTAGGTAAACATTTGGGGCAAGAATATTTTGTCTTAGCATCACACTGGCTGGTTCTCCTGTGGTTCCTGATGCTGCATTTTTTTACTACTTGGTTGAAGAAGGAGGTGACTGCCAGATCTCTCCATTGCGCATGTACAGTTTTCCTGTTGTAATTGATAAGTAATCTGTGGTGTGACGCTTTGGCACCTTGCGAAGGTCCTGTTACCCAGCAGCCACTCACCTAAGGATTTTAGCATGTTTACTGATGACCCTTGCCTGCATGACCCTGTTATTACATTGGGCTTTACCAAATGATTCTGTCATCTCTTCTGCATTTAATATTGGAATTCTGTAAAGAACTTTCCTTCATCGAGTAAGGAGAAACTATATATCCTCCTAAAAAGACAGTATAAATGCTAAATCTTTTCCTTTAATTACTAACTTAATTACCAAATTCTAGAGTAAGGAGTTGATATGATCATCGTCTCACCTCAGATGGTGGCAAAATATTTGCTGTTGTATTTTCTCTTTCATGTCAATATGGACTCATGGAATTATTAAATGTTTTACAATTTAGCTACAGTCACTATTCTTTTTTGATCAAATTATTCCACATTTGGTCAGTGATGCTGGCACCTGTGTCCTCTTGGCATACCCTCATTAATTAGTCTTTGAGCGATTCTTTGCCTTCTGGCATAAGACATTCCATCCAGCATGTGCTTTTCCTGCCCTAGAACTGGTTCCAAGAGCTCTGGTTCCCTTTAGTGGGAAATGCTATTTAGAATCCAAGAATTGGATGCTAGATGTGCTCATTTTTACCGGGGTGATATTGCATCTGGGCCCTTTCAATGGACAAAGCTAGAAAATATATTGGAAAAAAATTTTTTTAAGTCATGGATACATAATGATATCTTCAGTGGAAATTTAACATAAGAGGATTTGTCTTTAACTTTTATTTTATCCTTATTTATCTTTTTCTTAAACTGAAAATGTCGATTTCTAATTTACATTAACATAGTTATTTGTTTGCTTTATCTTCTAATGTACATAAAATAGTTGTAAAATTACAAAACCAGTATTACTACTAACAATGAGAATGCTGAATGAAGTTTAAGATTTCTTTTTGTTCTTAAGAGATATCTTACTAAAGATGTAAAATCAAGATTATTGTGTTCAAAAGTCACCTGGGGAATTTGCTTCTGGTAGTAGTGAGGTAGCTCGTGTTGGACTACCCCTCTTGCAGATAACAGCTAAGAACTCTGGACAAAATTTAAAAACAACTATTTAAAGGTACCAGAAAGTGACTAAAAGTAGGCAGAAACTGCGGGAAGTTGATATTTAGAAGAAGGGAACTGCATTAAGTGGATTTCTTGTTTATAATGGCTTTTCACCTGAGGGCTGTCCTAGTCAGTGCTGCTGCAGGGAGGCCGAAACTCACATGGAGGAGTAAGAAGACAGTTCAGATCAACCACAGCAGCTGGAAACTGAGGGCAGAAATCCTGGAAAGCAGATAGCCACAGGCAGGGGGTCCAGATTATTCATATAAACTCTGCTCAACTCTAACTAACGCAGAAGAAATGAACAGAGATTTCAGCTGCTGCCCATCATAAGGAAAATGGTTCGAGTTTGAGTTCTACCAAGTCAGCTGCCTGGTAAAATAAAATATTGGTATTCTTCATTGGAACATAACAATCCAAAGTCTGACAGTGTGTCACTCACAATGTCTAGCCATTTGAAGAAATAGGAAAAATGTAACTCTTATTCAAAAGCAAGGTTAAGCACATTTTTTTCTTTTTTCTTTCTCTCTCAATCTTTATTCTCAGTTCCTTGCTGTTATCCAGCAGTTTTTTTTTTCTTAAGTAGTAACTACTTTAGGCCTTGCAGGCCATACAGTCTCTGTCACAAGTGCACAACACTGCTGTTATAGTACAGAAGCAGCTGTAGACAGTATGTAAACAAATAGGCATGGCTGCGTTCCAATAAAATTTTATTTACAAAAACAGGCAGTCAGATGGGCCTGCAGGTCGTACTTTGCCCACTCTCATTAAGAGAAAAGGCAGTCAGTGGCAGTCTATCTCAAGATGACCCAGATGTTGGAATTAGCAAGGAAGAATTTTAAAGTAGCTGTTGTAACTAGGCTCAAAGACATAAAAGAAAATATGCCTTTAATGAATGAACAAATCAGTAGTCCTAAATCTAATAATAGCGATAATTACATTAAATGTAAATAGACTAAGCATTTCAGTTAAATGATAGATTATAGGCTGGATTAAAAAACGAGATCCAACTGTATGTTGTTGATAAGATAAATAATTTTAATATAAAGACATACCTAGGTTGAAAACAAAAGGATGGAAACAAATATGCCATACAGACAGCATGGGAAAGCTGGAGTGGCAATATTAATACTAAAAAGGCAGACTTCATAACAAAGGATATTACCAGAGATAGACACATTTCGTAATAATAAAAGCGTCAGTTCATCCGAAAGACATCAGCCATCAATGTATATTTGCCTAATTACAGAGCTGCAAAATACATGAAGAAAAACAGGCAAAATTAAAGAGAGAAATAGGCAAATCCATAATTATACTTGGTAATTCTAATACCCTTTTCTCAATAATTGGTAGAACTAGATAAAAAAATCAGTGCATATGTAGGTCTGAACATTCTAGCCACCATGCCCTAATTGACATTTATAGAGTAATACAACAACAATAATAAAACAATTTCATGACATATTCTTTTCACGTGTACATTATATAGTTCAACAGTGTGTCATAAAACATCTCAGGAAATTTCAGAAGCTTGAAATCCTATAGATTATGTTCTGTGATTAGAATAGAATTAGAAATAACAAGATCTAGAAAAAAACATATTTAAAAATTAAACTACATTTCTAAGTAACCCATGGGTCAAAGAAAAAAAATCACAAGAAAAATTATAAAATATTTCAAGCAATAATGAATTATAATGAAAACACAACATATTAAGATTTATAGAATTCAGATAAAGGAGTGCTTATAGGGAAATTTATAGCTTTAAATGCATTTATTAGAAAAGAAGAAAAGTATAAAATTAGTGATCTAAGATTCTACCTTAAGAAGCTAGAAGAAGAGCAGAGTAATCCCAAAGTAAGTAGAGGGAAGAAAGGAAGTGATAAAGGTAAGTGCAGAAATCTATGAGATAGAAAACAAGACAAAGAATAGAGAAAATTAACAAAGTCAAAAGTTGGTTCTTTGAACATATCAACAAAGTTGATACTCCCCTGGCCAGACAAATCAAGATAAAAAGAGAAGCACATAAGTTAACAATATCAGGAATAGAGGGGGATATTACTAAAGCCTCTTCAGACGTTAAAAGGATTAGAGTGAATGTTATGGACAACTGAAGTTGACAACACAGATGAAATGGACCAATTCCTTGAATAACAAGACATTAAAACTTATATAATATGAAATAGAAACTATTAATAGTCCTTTAGTAAGAAGATTTAATTCAGAATTGAAAAATTTATCCATGTATTTTTTGACAAAGAAAATTTTAGGTCCAGATGGTTTCAATGGTTATATTTATCAGACATTTAAGAAATAATACCAATCTTACATAAGCATAAGCCTTTAGAACATAGAAGAGGAAGAAGGAACACTTCATAACTTGTTTTATGAGTCCAGCATAACCCTGATACCAAATCTTATAAAGACATTACATAAAAAGAAAATTATACACCAATATCCCTCGTGAACATAAATGTAAATGTCTTAATAAAATACAGTTGTATGTGGCATGTCAACATTTCAGTCAACAATGGATTGGATAGATGACAGTGTAACACTTAGCCAAGGTGTGTAGTAGGCTCTACCATCTAGGTTTGTGTAAGTACACAAACCTACGTTTGCATAATGATGAAATTTCTTAATAATGCATCTGTCAGAACATATCCTCATTGTTAAGTGGCACATGACTGTATTAGCAAATCAAATCCAACAATATATAAAAAGGATAATACAACCAAGTGAAGCTTATCCCATGAATACAAAATGTTTTCATTCAAAAAGCAGTCTGTAAGGGAATAAAGGAAGAAAACCACATAATTATCTCAGTGAATATAGAAAAAGCATTTGATAAAATTCAGTGCCAATTCATAATGGAAACTTTGCAGATTAGGAATAGAAAGATAACTTCCTCATCTGATAAAATGCATTTATAACAGAGCTACAGATAAATTGCATTTAATAGTAAAATATTGAACATGTTACCCCTAAAATCAGGAAAAGGCAAAGATGTCCACTCTTAATACTTCTGTTGGGCATTATACTAGAGGTTTTAGCCAGTATGTTAAGGCAAGAAAAAAGATATAAGGCATTAATATTAAAAGGAACATGTCTGATGAAATGTACGGTATACTTGAAACCAATTTAAATAAATAAATTAAAAATATATATATTAAAAGGAAGTAAAACTTTCATTTTGGAGGTAATGTAGAAAATTTGAAAGAATCTATAAAAAAGAAACAAAAAAGAAAACAATAGTATTAGAACTAAAATGAATTCAGCAAGGCCTCATGGTACAAAGTCAATTATACAAAAATTAACTGGAAAAGAAATGTACACTGCAGTACCAATAGGAATAATTCAATGAAAAATGTACAAGATCTATACAGTGAAACCGAAAACATTGCTGAAAGAAATTAAAGACCTAAATTAAATATAGAAAGATATACCATGCTCATGGATTGACAGACTAATCTTTACAGTGTCAGTTCTTGTATTGATCTGTAGGTTAAACATAATCCCAGTCATAACTACAGGCTTTTTTAATAGAAGTTGACATGCTGATTCTAAAATGTATGTGGAAATGCAAATGCAAAGTACTTTCAAAATCTTGAAAGAGAACAAAATTGGAACATTTATACTACCTGACAGACTTACTGTAAATCTATAATAATCAAGACTGCCTGGTACTCGTATAGGGATAAATTTATGATTCAGTAGACTAGAGAGCCCAGAAATTGACCTAACTTCTGTGATCATTTGATTTTTAACAGAGGTGCCAGGGCAGTTCAGCAGGAGAAAGGAAAGCCTTGTAAGCAAATGATAATCCATACCAGACAAAATTGAACCTTGACCCTACCATATTAGTTTCCTAGGGCTGCCATAACAAAGTACCACAAACTGAGTGGCTTAAAACTGAATGTGTCTGTGGGGCTCTGCTCCCTCTGAAACCTGTAGGGTAACCCTTCCTTGCCTCTGCCTACCTTCTGGTGGTTGCTGGCAATCTTTGGTGTTCCTTGACTTGAAGCTGCATCACTCCAGTATCATCTTTTCTCATTATGTGGCATTTTCTCTGTGTCTGTGTCTTCACGTGGCTGTCTTCTCATAAGGACACTCGTCATATTGGAATAGGGACCCACCCTACTCCGGGATAACCTCATCTTAACTAATTACATATGCAAGGACCTTATTTCCAAATAAGGTCGCATTCTTAGTTACTAGGGGTTAGGTCCTTCAACATATCGTTTTTGAGAGGACACAATCTAACATGTAACACCACCTCGCACCATACGTAAAAATTAATTCAAGGTGGATTATGGACCTAAATGTTTTAAAAGTTAAAATATAAAACTTGTAGAAGAAAACATAGGAGAATATCCTGAAGATAAAGGATTCTTAGGCTACAGAAAGCAATAACTATTAAAGGGAAAATGCGTAAATTGGACTTCATTAAAATTAAAAATTTTTGCTCTTCAGGATACCATTAAGAAAATGAAAAGACAAGTCACTGAGAACATAGTTGAAATAAGTCATAGAGAAAACAGAAAGGCATATATCTGACAAAAGACTTGTATTGGAACATATAAAGAACTACAACTCAATAAAAAACCTATTTTTAAAAGGTGAAAAGATTTTAATAGGTACTTCACAAAGGAGGACATCTGAGTGATGACCAGTACCTATGAAAAAGTGATTAGCATTAATCATCAAAGAAATACAAATTAAAACCACAGTGAAATACCACTACACACCCACTGGAATGGCCAAAATTGACAACACCAAATGTTGCTGGGAGTGGGGGATAGGACTGACTAAGAAGTGGCACTTGGGAACTTTCTGTGGCCGTGATGACATTTTCCATCTTCATAGGGGTTTAGCTTATACAGGCACATGCAGTTGATAGAACTCAGCAAATGCTGTACTTAGCATTTGTTATTTCACTGCATGTAAATTTTACCTGAAAAACTGAAAATAAATTTTCAATTCCCATTAATGATATGCATGCTGAAGTGTTTGGGGATGAAGTGTACTGGTGTGGAAACTTTGGAATGCATCAAATATAAATGGATTGATGAATGGATGAATGATGTCAACGGTAGAATCTAGATGCTTAGTATGTAGGTGTTTTTTAAATTTTTCTGTATGTTTGAATTTTTCTTTACAATGTGTTAGGGAAAAGCCACTTGGAATAATTCTCTTCTGTGTGGTTATGATATTGATTTGATATACAGTTTATTTGTTTTCAGTTTTGTGGTTTGCTTTTTTCTCTATTTTTAGAATACATAAAGTATTTAATGGTTCCAAAGGCAAGCCTAATTTAATACAGGGAATTGCTCTTTCAGTGATCTTTGTTTAGTTATAATTGTAGAATAACAAAAGTTAGGATTATAGTAGTGATTCTTTATGTTAATGGCCTACGTGCACATTTTGTGTGCACGTAAATGATACATATGGTTTTTGTAATTCTCTTTCATTATATTCGTTTGATTATATTTAGTGAAATGCAATTTGATATCTGTCAAATCTAGCATAATAAGCTTGAATTTTAAAACATGCCACTCCTCAGAAGTCACAGTTTTGTCTCTATCTCCTTTGATCCCGTTTCCCCGACCCTTATAGGTGACTGTGGTTTGATTTCTTGTTCACCCTTCTTGTGTTTCCTCTTGCAAAGATAAGCCAGTAAGTGTATGGTGTTTTTTTTTTTTTTAATTTCTTCTTTCTTACATAAAGTTAGCATTCTGGATATACTGTTTCACACCTTGTTTTTAGTTTGCTCTTACTTTGTCTCTCCTGAAGGTCACTCCCTATCAGCATAGACACCCTCCTTACTCGTGGCAGTGTGGACTCTCCCTTCCTCATTCTTGCTCCTGCTGCACAGACTCTGTTGTGTAGAGACCCCAGGCTTTAGTCCAGCAGCTCCCTGTGAATGGACATTTGGGCCCTTTTCAGTCCTCCTCCTGTAAACAGTGCCACGCCGTTGCTCTGTATTTGTAGCTAACCTGTTTTTAATTCTGAACTCTTTTATCATGTCTGTTTCTTTCTTGTTGTGGACATTTTGTTCTGGTTTTATGACTGTATTATTTTCCAGAATTACTCCAAGAATATTATGTGCTTCATCTGGGGACAGACTTGGTCTCTCTTCCATGTTGCTGGGCACTTCCCCTGATCCCAAAGAGCCATTCGGGTCAGAAACAAGAGGCCTGGGTAGCTGGCGCTCTGCCCTGCTCCGGTGGAGTCGCCCGTTTCCTGCGGGCTCTCTCCCCTGAGGGGAGCTTGGAGTAGGCTTTCCGTAGGGGGCAGAGCGGATTGGCCAGCAGACTCGGTTTTGGGGGGATACAGATTGGGATCAGTCCTTGTGCCATGGGCCCTCAGAGGCCAGAGAGAGGTGGGCTTCAACTGGGTTGCTGCCAGCCATACCAGGGGCCATGGGAGGAAGGGAATGGTTCCAGCCATTGATTTAGAAAAGACCCTTTGGGTTCTTGCCCATGTGACGAAGTGGCAGCTTACCACTCCAAGTGCGCCCCACTGATTAGCCCCAGCCTCACCTGGGAGCTTGTTGGCACTGCCCTGTCCCAAACCTTCCAGGGCAGAGGCTGACAGCAGAGCTCCCAGGTGACGCATGCGTGCGTGAGAGTCTGAGGGGTGCTGCTTGCCTTCGGTCTGCTCTACTCTGTGAGCCTCTTGGGGTTCTAACAGATGCATGGACTCCCATCTTTGTAGCTCCCTTGTACTGCGTACTCTGCTCTGTTCCGTTAGTCAACAACGTGCCCCTCGTCCTTTCAGCATCTGGAGATTTGTTGTACATGTCTCACCCGCTCACAAGTCCCCTCCTGCTGTCATCACTGTAAGAGGTGTCCTCCTCTTCACACATCTGTACTTTGCTGCTTTGAGGTTTGAAGGGCTAGATAGTAAATGCACGTATGCAGTCGATCATCCTCTAGTGATTTTAAGCAGGGAAGTAGCTGTAATGTGGTGAACTTTATCTGAAGTGATGGGGAGAAAAGCCAGATTGGACTGGGTGAGTGGGAGGTGAGGGAGTGGAAACCCAGTGTAGACAACTCTTTTGGAAAAGTTTTGCCATGATGGGGACCAGAGAAATGGGGATGAGCTCCAGGGCGATGTGGGGTCACAGTGGGTCTTTTTCGGGTGAGTGGCTGAGAAAGCATGCTTGCATGAGGAGGAGGGTCAGAGGCCTGCTGTGGCGAATGAGCACCCGAGCGTGGGCTTTGGCCAGGCATTTCCTTTGGTGAGGGTGAAAGGCGCATGGATCCTGTGTTAAAGCTCAGGAGTCTAGTGAGAATTAGAGCTCAAGTAGAAGCTGTTGAGTTTACGGGGCAGCTGCAGCAGAGTGCCCCAAACTGGGTGTCTTACAGTGACAGCAGTGTATTCTTGCACAGTGCTACAGGCCAGGGGTCCAAAGTCAAGGTCTCAAAGGACCTATTCACTCCAGAGGCTTGAGATCCTTCACTTAGTTATATCTGCAAAAACCCCTTTTCCAAATAAGGTTGCATTCATAAGTCTGAGGGTTAAGACAGATGCATACCTTTTGGAGACCACCTTCGAACCCACCATAGAATCCTGTCCATCTCCAGGATAGAAGGGCGCAGGGAAGGCCAGGATCCCCACAGAGCAGTTGTTCCCAGTGGATCCAGGCTGTGAGTAGATGGGCAGTGGCGGTTCAGTCCTGTTCCGTGTAGCACGACACAGTAGTTCAGCTAAGGGAGTTCAGGGTGGCCTTGCCGAGATGCTCACCTTGTCCTACGTAGTCTCCATGCAGCACCCACAAACCTCGGTCTGGTTGCCACAGCTCGGTAGCTATAATATGACAAGCCTCGTTAGTCACTGGAAAGTTTGTGTGCTTAAATCAAGTGTTCCCTTAGTCCATTCTCATACTTCCGAACCTTGTTCTATGACTAGATGTGGAAATGAAACATTCGAAGGTGTTAAAGTACATAATCGTGCTCTTGAAGACAACTTTCTAAAGGTGCACATGCTCTGAAGGATTGCCACATCTTTTTATTCTTTCTCAGAGTCAGACAGTTTTTGTAATGGCTGGTGCTGGTGCCAGAAAATTTAGTCCCAATTATTTTTGTCACCTGCAAAAGAAGGATCCTCCTGTGTGTTCAGCTCACAGTCTCTGTACCCGACTCTGTTAATCCTTTGCCTCACTGGCACCCAGACGCCACTGATGGCATCATCTCTTCTCTGGCCCCGCTGCCCTCATACTTGCTTGCACACATCGTGACTACTCCCTGGCATGCCACCTCCGCAGCCTCACCACTTTCTTGCTTTGTCACACTCAGTCGATGAAGCCCCAACCCCGGGTGAAATTCAGTCATCTGCCTGCCCCATCCCTCCTCTGCCACACGGCTGAACATGGCCCCCTGACTGCTCCCGTTTCAAGTTCACATCCACTGCAGGAGAACTTCACACTGCCCAGCTGGTCTTCTGCAGCTCCCCGGCGTCTCCTCGCTTCTCCCACCCTCCTCATCAGCTGTCACACCATCTTGCAGCTGATATCTCATTTCCTGGTTCCCAGAGAGCAGGGAAGCTGTCTGAGAATGCCCACGGCCCCGCGTCTCCTCGCCGGCGTCTGCCCCTGACTCTGCGTTCCCCGCCCCTCCCCTGGGCCCTCACTCCTGCTCCTGTCCGGGGCCACCTCTCCAGGCCTCTCCTGCATCAGAGTCCCCCTTCAAAGCTGGCTCCTTCCCACCCCCCAAGAAGCCTACTGTTACTTCGCCCACCTGGAGCGAAGCTGCTCTGGGTCCCACCGCCCTCCCAGCTCCTCTGCTTCCCCCTCCCAGCAGGCCTCCCCTCTGCCCCTCCGCCTGCTCTTTTGAGCCCTCTCCAGTCGGTCCTTTGCTGTCACGAATGATGACCTTTGTGTTGTTAAATCCCCGAGCCAGTTGCCACTTCTCTTCCCCAGCCTGTCAGCGTCAGTGACCCCAGTGTCCATGTGAGTCAGTCCCTTCTCTCCCATGAGGCTTTGCACCAGTGCGCGCCTTCTCAGTGGGGCCTACCCAGACCACCCTGCTCTTTCCAAGCCGCAGCTTTGGTCCCCTTCTAACAGCATAGATGACTGATCACGTTTACTTTAACTGTCTGTCGTCTGTGCTGGGGCAGAGCTCTACAGGACAGGGCTGGCCACTGTGTTTATTCGTACAGGTAGCTCAGGCACCTGGAATGGTGCCTGGGTGTTCTCAGTGCCCCACGTGCTGTTGGAGGGCTTCGGGCTCACACTTCCGTTCTGTACCCTCACTCCTGAGGGGATCTTGTCCAGCCTTGTGGCTCACTGTTCCATCTTCAAGCCACTGGCTACCAGATGTGTCTCCAGGCTGACCGGGTCCCCTGGACTTTAGACCTGTGCTTCCAGTGCTGACTCAGTATCTCTGCCCAGCCTCTAACAGGCCTCTCTGGCTGTACCTGTTCAAACCTGACCCCTCAGCCCCCAGCACCTTCTCTTTCCCTGCTCTTCCCCCTCCCAGTAAACAGCAACTCCATCTTCCTGCTCAGGCAGAAACCTGCTCCTGGCGACCCACAGCACTCTCCCTCACACCACGTCCCATCCATCCACAATCCCTGTGCTTCTCCGTAATGAGTTTGCCCCATCTTTTCTGGTCCCATCCTGGTCCAAGTGCCCAGCCTCGCCACCTGCCTCTGCCCTTGCCCCCTGAGTCTCTTCAGTCCTATAACACTTGGACCAGAGCGTGGTGCTCTTCTGTTTAGGACCCTCCAGTGGGCTCCCCTCTCCCTCGGAGGCAAAGCCGAAGTCTTTACAGTGGCGTACAAGGCCCAGTGCGATCACCTCTTCTTTTGCTTCTCTCCTGTCACTCATCCACTGTGGCCTTCCTGGCCTCTTTGCTCCTCCCTGAGCCCTCCAGGTACACCCCTACCTTGGGGCTGTGGCCTTGTCCTTCCCTCTGTTGAGGACATTCTTCTACCAGGTATTGCACGGCTCTCTTTTTGGTCTCCTTCAAGTCTGCTCACGTGTCACCTTCCCAGTGTGGCCCTCCCTGAAAACTGACTCCTGCCTCCACCCCACCACTTCCCCTTGCTCGCCCAACACTTGTCATCGTGAGCTGTATGCCATTTTACTCACTGGTTTTATTTGTGTTCCCTCCCTTTCTGTCTCCCTCCTCTCCTTTCCACTAGAATCTAAGCCCCAGTGGGGGCAGAGATTTTTTTCTTTCATCTCTTTACCTGCTGTATCTCCAGTGCCTAGAATTGGCATACTTACTGGATGAATGGATGGCTGGATGGCTGGATGACTGGATGGCTGCCTGGATGAATTCTGAAGTGGGACCTTGCCCTAAGATTCCATCTTATGCTAAGAGAGGCAGAAAAGAATGCACCCTGCTCTGCTCCTGACCCTTTAGCTTCTACGTGGCCAAGAGGAACAATATTGTTTATCTGTTAATCAAACCTGCAGTCTGGAGTCAAAAGGTACACATAAGGGGCAAGTATGTGGAGTTAGAGTTTGAGTTACTTTTGGGGGATTTGCAGTTATCCAGAAACGTGGAATAAATCGATGAGAGTCTAAATAGCACCTACACAATTGCCCCGCTTTTTAAACATACATCCTTTATGAGTGTATAATTTAACAGCATGATTTCCCAACGCAGCTTTACAAAACAGGAGAAATGAATTTTAAAGGCTGTCAGGTGCCTTTGCAATCTGTGGCTTGGTATTTGTGTAACAACATTTGTGTTTTGCCAGCAGATGTGCTGCTTAAAGTACCCATGAGAATGGCCTTTGTGGTTTTCCGCCTAACTGGACAAGAACCTCAGGAACCGATTCCTGAGAAGAGTCTGGCACTGCCCACCCCAGCTCCCTGGCCTGAGAGACCTGACCACTACACCCTTGGGCCCTTAGTGACCCCTGCAGACTTCTGGAGCAGACTCCTCAGGGCCTTCCCCCACCTAGTGTAGCATCTGGCATGAGTGGCTGATGGAGTCCCTCTCGGGTCTCCCAGGAGCAGTAAGGGGCAGGGTTTCTAGCTCACCGCGTGGCCTCTGAGCACATGCGCACTCCTACTGCCTGCACCTAGTGTCCGGACTCACTCCGCAGGCTTGGGCTGCACATCTCCCGGCCTGGGGGCCATAG
The DNA here is from genome assembly GCA_028627145.1 of Eidolon dupreanum. Classification (NCBI taxonomy): domain Eukaryota; kingdom Metazoa; phylum Chordata; class Mammalia; order Chiroptera; family Pteropodidae; genus Eidolon; species Eidolon dupreanum. The sequence continues at coordinate 96,284,527 of CM053505.1, read as the reverse complement.
TAGGGGAGAGCAAAGTGCTTTGGCTGATTGAATTTTATGAGTCTCAGCAGTTTGAACAGTGTTTTTTATTTCGTTCTGGTCAGGTTATGATGCCCATACTATGGAGGAAAGGAAAGGAATCTGGTGTTGTAGGAGGTGGTGTGTTGTGCCATTAATTGTTTTATTTTTAAGTTTTCTACATTTTTGCAATGAGGCAAGTTTTCTTTGAATAAATAATACTGGGACCTTATCACATAGTAGGCACATGTGTTGTCCTCAGTACTTCTGAATTATCTGGGTTTATTTTTGTCTCTTGACTTCACTTATAAACAACTCAGGCCACATTTTTAGCTAACAAATAGGAAGAAAGAATCTGAGTTTATTTTGTCATTTTTCAATAGCTTGAGTTATAGTGATAGTGATAACTTAGTGAAAAAGCTGTGTAGTGAGTAAACCTCATATATAGTTTACTGTGAACATTTTTGTTTCTAAGCACCTTAATACTTTTTTTGTGTTAAAAGACTCCCCCATTGTGTGGATCTTGGGTAGGAGGCAGGTGAACCCTAGCTTCGACTGAAGAAAGCCTAAAAGCAGAGTTGGAGGCTTTTGGTGCTCTCTCCTCATGTGCTCTGAAGACTGAGGACAGGCTGTCGACGGCTGCTGCAGTGGTTCCATGAATATCTGGGATCCAGAGTCCCCTGATTTTTTTCCTCCATCACCCTGAGCAGGTGACTTTGATCCTCAAGGTTGCCTGTGGTCACAAGATGGCAGTTGCAGCTCCAGCCATTGCATCCTCCTCTCCAAGTAGGAAGAAGAAAACTGTGGGGAAAGGGCAGAAGGGCACTTGCCAGCCTACTTTCCAGTCCCATTCAATAATTTTCATTTCAATCTCCACATCTATCGTTTTTTACTGAGGAACGGACAGTGGCTGCAACAGCAATCATTTAGTTCTCACTAATGGGCCTGAGTCAGCTGCAAGATGGAGTTCAGATTTGTTGTCAAGCTTGTGGTTCCAAGACCCAGGAGAGAAAAGCAACTGCCAGGGACAGTCTCTTCTAGGTGGACATAAGGAGCCCAGAAGGAGTGAGCAGAGACACAGAGGCCTCTTACAGCCTTATCCTCCTCAGTCCCATCAGTGGAAGCTAGAGCAGGCGTGAGCAAGCACGGAGCCAGTGGGCAGGGAAGTGTGCTCTGCCTGTAGTCCACGGGCAAGAGCAGGCCTGAAGACGATTGGAACAGGCAGCACACTCTGCCGCCGTCTCGTTGGCCAGAACGTCGTCCCAACTCTGCTGGGAAATAAATAAATTCCTCTCCTTAGCTGAGCACATGGTCCTTTTAGGAAGGCAGACGGAGAACCTGGGGATTGGGGCAGCCGGCAGTGCCTGCCACTGGAAGCTAGGGGATGGTGATGAGACTGAGGCTTGGCCAAATCCATTTTGCCTTCAGGGACTTCGACTCTTGAGAAATAGTGAGAGTTAAGTCACGGTAGTGGCACATGCGTCAGGAAGCAAGCAGTAGTGGCTGATGTCCAGTGATGAGGTGATGGTGGTGCCCAGGGTGGGTTTCCCAGCCAGGTGGTCTCTTTAGTACACATCAGCTGTGTTATCAGTTGTACGGCTGCTTTTCTGAGCTTAGTTCTCATTTACATAACCACTTCTCTGGGCTCAGTTCTCTAGTCTTCTCTCCATTGCCACATGTGCCAAAGAACTCCTTTGTAATCGAAGTTAGCTAGAGTTGGTTTCTGTTGCTTACAACCCAGGACTTTGATGCAGTGCATGGAGTCTGGGCAAGGAAAAAACACGCTTTCACAATTTTATCTCGAGATAGCACAGGCTTTTTGAGCCACATAGCCTTAGGATTAGTATATATGCTGTCGAAGTGAGCACTACATTGCCTTAGGATTAAATTCCAGCTTTTTTACCTACTAGTTGTTGAGTTACTTTTCCTTTCTTGAGCCTCAGTGTTGCCTTCAGTTCAGCATCACTTTTGTGTGTTGCTGAGCATTCAGTGAGACAGTGAGTAAAGCAGCAATTGTGAAGGAGTGGGAAAATGTCCTGGTCTGAGCTTTTGGATTGACCATATGCCATTTGGGTAACGGGCTAGTAATTTAGGAGTTCTGATAGCGCTCAAAGGGCCCTCTGGAAAGAGGGTAAGGAAGTGTGGTTGGTACCCACTGTGAGCCAGGCTCTCCATCACACCACAGCCTCCATCAGCGCACCATGCTTGACAACATAGGCTGTTTCATGAATGCATGCATGCATGCATGCATGCTTGGGTGCAGTTCCATGGGATTTGGGTGAGTCTGGAGTGTTTGGACTGGGAAAATAGTTCAGCTGCATATCACCATCCAACGAATCATTCTAGACTTAATGCCTCTGACCTGGCAGTAGGAACAGTCATCTTGGGCTATTCAGCAGTCACTTATCATGAGCACATTTGGAAAGATTTAAAAATTTTCTTTTTAGTCTCGACTTGAATGCAACAGTCCTTATTGCTGACTTAACCACTAGTCACCACTAATAAATAGGAAATTCATAAAAGGAGATACAGGTGGCTAATGAAGATAGGAAAAGAGTTCTGCCTCAGTGACAATCAAAGAGACACAAATGAAAACGAAAATGTTTAGAGTATAGAATTTAGTTAATAATAACGTATCAATATCGGTTCATTTGTACTGTGTAATGCAAGATAACCCTTAATAAGAATGTGTGGTACATGGGAACTGTCTGTGTTGTCTCCTCAACTTTCCTGTAAATCTAAAATTGTCCTAAAAAATAAAGTTTATTTTTAATTAAAAAACAAAACAAAACAAAGAAGATATCATTTTCACCTACCAAATCTGTAAAGATTGAAAGGACAGAAGCAAAGAAAAGACCTAGCGCCAGCTAATATTGAGGTCCCTTCCTGCTGCACGGCTGGCTCCCACCTCTGGGGCCAGCCTGCACACGCAGCCTGGTGAGGCCTTGTCCGTGGGCACATTTGGGTACACTGTTGAGCAGTGTCCCACCCACACAGCTCATGGCTCAGGAAGTGCAAACTCATGCTTGGTCTGTGAGTGTCCCCGCTGCCACCCCGGGCCCCTGCTTCCAGGATCCTGTGTGTGTTCTTTTAGGCGTTCTGTGCATGGACAAATGCTCAGAAAACCTGTATTTTCTCTACACCCGCTCGGGTCAGTGTGACTCAGGTATGTTTTTGTCCATTTATCTACATTACTAAATTCACTAGTGTATAGTTGTGCGTATCTTTTTATAAGCCTCTGCAACATCTGATTTATGTCTCCTTTATCATTCTAGAATTGTTTACTTGCACCTTCTCCCTTTTTTCCTTGTCTTGGTAAATTTTGTTGGTTTAATAAGTCTTCAAAGAGCGAACTTGTAGGTGTTATTGTCCTGTGTTACTGCGTGTCTGCTTTCCAATTCATTAAGTTCTGCTTTTATCTTTGTTATATCTTCTACTTTCTGGGGGCACATTCTCCAGTTTCCTTGTTCTCAGTTCTTAAATTGTAAACTTAGCTCGTTGATTTCCAACCTTCTTTTCAAATATAAGCATTTAAAGCCGACCCTCGAACTATTTCGGCTGCTTCCAGCAAGTTTTTGATGTGTATGTAGTAGTACCACTTTAAGTCAGCTTAAAGGGTTTTTTCAATTTCCTTTATGATTCTTTCTTTGAACCACAAATTATTTAGAAATGTATTTTTTAAATTTCTAAGCACATGGCTTTTTGTTCTCCAGTTACTGTTTTAAAAGATCAAGTTCTAGTTGAAGTGCACTGTGGTCTGAGAATGTGGTCTGCGTGACACCAGCCCTCGCAGCTTGGTGAGAAGTGCGTGACTGAACAGAGCGTGCAGCCGCCGAGCAGGGACGCAGGAGCCTGCATAAGCTCGTCACCTCGGTCTTGTCCACTGGGTTATGAAATTGTCTTCTCTTCTCACTGTCGTTTTTATCTACTTGATTTACCCACTGCTCGGGAACATTTGACACAGGCTCCTGCCATGCTGGTGGATCCGTCAGTTTCTCTGTGGGCTTTGTTAATTTGAGCTTTATTATTTATTTTGAGGCCGGGTTTTCAGTTTTAGAAACGATTTTATCTTCCTGGTAAATTGAACTTTTTGGCATTATGAAGTGACCCTCTTTTTCATTAACAGTGTTTTTGCCTGGATTTTCACTTTGTCTGATAGCAGTGGCGCTGCACCACTGCGTTTTTGGTCAGCGTTGCTGCTTTCCATTTTCCTCCCTTTGTGTCTTTTGGGGTTAGACGTCGCTCTTGAAAATGGCGAGTTGCTGGATTTATTTTTTAAAAAATCCGTTCTGTCTGTTTTGTTCATTAACATCTGTTTAATTACTGATGCATTTAGATCTGTTTATACCATTTTATTTTGTGTGTTCCACTTTGTCCACATTTTCCATTTCTTATATTTTCTCTTTTCTTGCCTTCTCTTAGATTGTTTTTTTTTTAATTATAGTAAGATACATATAAAAATTGCAGGCTTAACCATTTTAATTCTACAGTTTAGTTGTACGGTTTAGTGGCAGTAAGTAAATTCAAATTGTTGTATTTCCATCTTTTGGATTACGTTTTAATTGGTATCAGGCAGTATCTGTAGGGCTGTACCCTGCTTTTTCATTTTCTGTTTAACAGTAGAACATAAACATCTCCATTGTTATGGACTAAATAAAGTGTTTATGTTCTCTCAAAATTCACATGTTGACTCCGTAGCCTCCAAGGTGATGATATTTGAAGATGGGGCCTCTGGGAGGCGATCAGGTTTAGATGACGTCATGAGGGCAGAGCCCTCATGATGGAATCAGTGTCCTTATGAGAAGAGACACCACAGAGCTCGCTCTCTCCCTGTCTTGTGCCACATGAGTACACAGTGAAAGGTGACTGTCTGCAAGCCAGGAAGAGGGCCGTCACCAAATACCACATCTGCTGGCACCTTGATCTTGGACTTCCTGCTTCTAGAACTGTGAGAAATAAACTTCTAATGTTTAATCCACCCGATCTGTGGTATTTTGTTATGGCAGCCCAGGCAGACTAAGACATCCATGTTATGAAAAACAGTAAACATCCTCGGAAAGCTACCTTATATTTCACTGCGAATGTAGCGTGCCTTCTGTCTTGCCCTTCTGTCAGCTCCCTACCCCTTGGCTCTGGATGCCTCACAATTCTGTGCCCAGCTTTCCGAAAGGGTAGTTTGTATTCAGGATCTCCACCTCCCCGTTGGTCAGCCCCTGGATCGCTTCTCCACCCTCCCTCCACGGGCAGTGGTTCTAGACAAGCTGCTGTCTGCCTGCCTGATCAGGATCCACTCATGGAATCCACACCGGCTCAAGAGGCAGACTCCTCCCCCACACTCTACAGGTGAGAGCTTACCCCACTCAGCATTTCTCTTAGTGGCCTTTCTGTGGCATGTGAAAATGTTGATTTCCTTCTTGCAGCTCTTCACTGGCAAAAGGGGAGTTAAAGCAGGTCATGCTCTTTGGCCCTCATCTCTTTGTCCCCTCCCCTGCACTGGGCTCTGTGTTCTGCATTGAGGCTCCTGTGGACTTCTCTCCAAGCAGTCCCAGATGACGGTGAAGTTACCTATGGCTGCGTGTGCCCCCTGCTCGGCTGAAGCCACTGAGAGCAGTGACTGCCTCTGCTCGCCCACCACAGCCTCCCCTTGTCACCTCTGGTATGGCACTTGTTACACTTCTTGTTCAATGAATGACATTTATAGGCGTGTTGGAACTGTGGGAAGAAGGCAGTTGGCAGCAAGGGGTGTAGCTCCTTGTTTTGCCCGCAGAGCTAAGACTTTTCACTAGGAGATTTTTTTTGCATTCCTGAATTTGTAAAATAAGCCCACCTAACTGAGAGGTGGCACATTACCTACTAGAACCAAAAACTGAGCTCAGCCAGGCTCAGGTGCCCCAGAATTTTTGTCCCACCAAATAACAGTTTCATGAATGTCTCTACACAGTGGTCCCTGAGCATGTCAGTTTGAGATTTGGTCCTGGGAGTACAGAGAAGTGCGTCTACAGAAAATGACCTTAAGATGAATGAAGTGTTATTACCGAACGGATGTCTTGGTCAGCTTCAGGAGCCCCCAGTCTTCCAGGGAGCGGCCTCGTGAGCCCCAGGGCTGCTGTCAGACATGTGAATTACCCGGACAGGTCCTTCACCTGGGCAGTGTCCCATCTCCCCCTGCCTGGGTGGCTGCCCATCAGGAGCCTCCAATCGCCCACCAGTCAGTCCCTGGTTGAGTTTTTGTGTTGAAGCCAACATCCCATTAGGTGGCGACAGGGAGTACGAGAAAAGTACTAAGGAAATAAAACTTGTTTTGCTTGATGTTAGAAAAAGGCTCATGGGGCGTGTGTGCACTTAGATTTTACCATGCAAGGCATTTGAAAGCTTTTGCCCTTTTTTCTCTCCCCCATTCTCGTCAACCCACTGCCTGCCCCCCCACACACACCCACCTCCCCTAAATAAAGTGGATAGATCAGAAGACCAAATAGCCAAACCTATGTCCTCTGGTGTCTGTCACAGTTGATAGCAGCACCGTAATGCAAGCTGGGAACCCGAGAGTCCGCTTCTCTGCCCTTCACTGCCCACGTCCCAAGAGCCAGCCAGCCTGCCTGTCCCGTGTTCCTTTATTTCTCCATCCTCTTTTCGTCCCTTCTCCACTGACCTGGTTCGAGCCCTCAGCTCTCTCTAGGACTCCTACGGTGAGTCGCTAACTCTCCTGTACATTACTGTCTTCCATGCGGGCAGTCCTTGAGTTGAATCTCACTCCCCTGCTTTAAACCCGACAGTGGCACCCTGTCTTCAGATGCTCTCGATGCCCCTAACGTGACCCTTGTCTTTTTCTGGCCTCTTCTGTTGCCCATTTTCTCATCCATGTACCCCTCAGCCACACAGGGCTGCTGTCGTGCTCCTGGCCTCTGTCTGTGGTTCCCCAGCAGCATCTCCTCCTACCACTTACTCTTGAAGACACTGCTCAGGTGTCTCTTCGTGCAGAAAGCCCTTCCTAAGCCCCCAAGGTCCCACTCACCTTAGATCCCTCCTCTCGCTGTTGATTGTCACGACCCGTGTACTCCATACAGGAGGAGGAGCCGGGTCTTCCGTGTTCACAGTTCGTGCTCCTCCCAAAAGCACACTGTGATCCTCGTGCCACTCAGCTTTGCAAGCCCACACATTCCCTGTCATGGGCTTGCTCACCACCCTGGACAGTACCCCCTCCATCGAAGGTTCAGTGCCAGGCCCACAGTCTTCGTCTCTGTGACCCAGCCCTTTCCATCCCGCAGCTGACTTAAGTGTGCACATGAATGGCCCTCCTAGTGCCTGTCTCCCCATCTCCTTGACCTCACCACCCACTGCCACGGTCACAGCCTAGACTTTGTCATCACTGGAAACTGCTCCACCCCCAGAGCCGTGACATATCTCCTGGTGACAGAGACTTCCGGTGCTCCTAGCTCGAAGGTTTCAGGTTCCCCAGGACTCTGTCAGTTTCCCCTCCCTCTCATGACTCGTGCCTATCACCCTACAAACAAACGTGTTCTAGAATTTCTCACCTTCACTGAGGGCTCCCTCCTCCGCTCCTGCCCCACTCTCTTCCCCCTTTGGCCAAACTTTTCAAGACTTGGCCACTCAGCACCCACTCTCCTCGCCTCCCACCCTTTGCTGAGCCTGCTCCACAGAGGCTTTCTCCCCACACTCCATGGAACAGTCTCGTCGGCTCCCAGTGGGTGTCCACATTGCCATGGCCATCGGCAAGTCCTTTTCACATGGTGGTTCCCTCCTGGAAACCATGCGTCTCTTCGGGGACCCCACCTTCTCCCTGTGCGGAATCATTGGCTTAGTCAATTTTATTTTCTTTGGCCACCGCACCTCACATCTGAGCCCCCTTCTGTGTTTGGGGGAACTCTCACCCCACCTTATGAGTTTGATGGAAGGCCAAGTGGCCTGACTGTAGCCACAGAAAACGCCAGATGCTTCTCTTCCTAGGTTCCCTGTCAGCTGGGGCAGCAGTCGGCAGACTACATCCCAAGCCAAGTCTGGCCCACCACCTGTTTTTGTAAATAAAATTTCATTGCAGCCCAGCCTCACTCCTTCCTTTATGCATTGTCTGTGGCTGCTCGCCCACTACCCTGGCAAGTTGAATGGTTGTGACAGAGACCATGTGGCCTGCAAAGTAGAAAATATTTACTGTCTGGTCCTTTACCAAAAAAAAAAAAAAAAAAAAATGGCCCAAGCCCTGCAAGAGGGTATGGGCGTAAGCCCCGGGCTCCACCGGTGACACCCTCCTTCTGGGGTGGAGGTGGATAGCAGTAAGGACAAGTTCCTGGGTGGAAGTGGCGAGTGGCCAGTGCTGCCCCCTGCACGGTGGCATTGGCAGTAGTGACTGCTGCGTGCCAGCCTGGCTGCAGGATTTGGAATATCGTTCCTAGCCAGTTGGACTCAGAACTTGTTCCTCTGACCCTCTGGGGATTTTCTGGCTACCCAGTAAGCTCCCCACGCCCCATTTTTGTTATTGTGGTAAAACACGCATAACGTAAAATGTACCATTTGAACCATTTTAAGTGTACAGTCCCATGGTATTAAGTGCCTTCATATCACTCAGGCACCACCACCTTTCAGTCGAGTCCTCGTCTGTGTAAATCAGTCGGTCTGCGCTACTTGTCATCAGCACTCTGGACAAATGCACCCGATCGTCCTTCTACTGTCTCAATGCCTCTTCTTCTGTCCCCTTTGCTGACTGTTTCTCTTCGTCACACTCCAGATAACTTGTCCACACCCACATCTGAGGTGCCCTTCCGCACTCCCCTGGCTATTCAGACCTCTCTGCTGAGTGGTCCCGGCTGTCTGCCTAGCCCTGACCTCTCCCCTGAACTCCAGGCTCGTGTCCACCTGCCCTTCGGACCTGTACAAGGCAAAAGGCCTCGACGTCAAAAACATAAAATGGGAAATGACATCCCTCGATCTGCACTCCTCCCGCCTCAGCACACATGTGCCTTCCACTGAAGGCACCTGGACCGGCCACCACATCGCCTACCTAGACTCTGCAGTAGCCCGTGTGGCACGGAGGTCACCCGCAGATTCCCAGGGGGTGTGTTCAGCAGGCAGCCTCCAGCTACCTCTTCCTTCGAGTGAGACCCTTCTCACCCAGGTCACACTGTTTCCAGGGCAGTGCTCAGGTGACTGAGATGGGTACAAAGCCCCTGCCCTGCCTTCTCTGTCCAAGGTGGCCTGGAGCTTTGTGAGGCCTAAGTTGCACTTGGACTTCTTCCTCCACCCAGGTCCGCTTCCTCCCCCTTCCTTTCACAGGTGTCAATCCCTAGTAAACATTTAACACCCCGAACTGTGGGCTCACCCTGCAGCACCTTGCGTCCCTGCCCCCTCAGCCTCCCTCCACACTCTACGTCTTCCACATAGTCAGAGTGAGCTTTTTAAAACTGTTCACGATCATGTCATTCCCCTGAGAAAAACCCTCTGGTGGGGGGGGGTGAAGGCTGTGGGGATCTCACCCCTCTCAGAATAAAATCCAAAGCCCATTGCCTGGAAGCAGGGCTGACTTCTTGAGCATGTAGCCTGCATTATGCCCAGGGCTTAAAACTCATGGTCGGTTTAAGGCTCTAATGTGGCCATCTCAAAATTCTCCATTTTCGAATAAGAGACCCTGCATTTTCATGTTGCACTGGGTCCTACAAATTATGTAGCCAGGCTTGCCTCGTTCTGAGCTCATTCTCTCCGCCTTGCTCATGTGGCTCCAGCCCATCACTCTTGCTTTTTCTGGAACATGCCTGATTGTTCCTGGGGTCAGGGCCTTAGCTCTTGCTGCTCCTTATGCCTGGGCCCCTTACTTCCTCAGATCTGGGTTCAGACTCGCCTCAGAGAGTCCTCCCCCGGGCATCTGGCCCTTGCCCATCTCTCTAGTGTCACCTCTGACCTCTGCTCTGCATACACCCAGACCCAGCAACGGCCCTGCCAGGGTTTGAGCTCTTGGCTTGCTGGCTCCGGAGCTTCATAGCTGTTATGTACGCCTGGTCTTCTGATGCTTCCCCCTGGGAAGGCGTCTTTTTTCCCTGGCGGTGCCTGAAGAATTCTTTCTTTGTCCTTGAACTTGAGGAGGTTGACTAGTGTCTGTCTCTGTGTCTCCACTGAGTGTGCCTTACCACATTTTCCTGGGAACATGATGTGCCCTTTCGAGCTGCACATATGGCTCATCTTTGCTTCGGGTCAGTTCTCTTACAATACATCTTCAATGGCATCATTTCCATGTTTGGGGTTCTCTACTACGGAGACACGAATTATCCTTCTGTTGGATTGTCTTTGTCTCTCTTCCAATGCTATTAGCTTTGCTCTAATTGCTTTAGCTTTTGTCTTTTTCATCTGTATTCACTGTTTGTTTAATTTGATTTTCGGCTATGCGGATTCTGTTTGGGGCTCTTTTTAAATGTATTTATGAGTTCTGTAATGATGTGGTTTGGTCTGCAGTTTGTTTTTCTAGGTTGGGAATTTGCCCTCTCACCTTACTGTGTTTTATCATCTCATCTTTGAACTCTTATTGAGAACGTGTTCTTACAGAGTTGTGGGGAATTTCATTCTCTTCCTTGTGGTGTATTTTCTTCTTGGTGGGAGACTTTGCCTTTCCTGAGCCATCTCCTTCCCTGTCTCTTTTTTTTTCTTTCAGCCATAATATACTTGCAGAGTTACCATGTCATTTCTTGTCATCTTGGCTCAGGCTCGGATGGCTCCAGGCAGTCATTCTGTTTGCTTTGGTGTGGAGGGGAATGCTTGGCCCTGTCTTCGCAGTCTCTTAGCATGGGCTGTCTCTCACTGCTTCGCCCTCTGAGCCGTGGTTACCCTGTGGTCAGAAGTTACACACTGGTGGGGCTGCAGCGAGGGGGGGTAGCCTCCGGCGGTATCTAGATTCTTCTCTCTGTCCTAAGAATTGTGTGAAATGACTTCCACCGAGGTTCACTCCAGCTGCCTGAGGGACATGAATGCCGTTCCTGTAGGAATTCAGGAAGGGAGCCCCTCAGGCTCCAGGTGGTTCCCCGAGTCCACGCGTACCCAAGCACAGTCACCTCCGCGGAGCCAGCCTGGCTCGTGGGCACTTTGCCTGTTTCTCCTGCAGCTCCCAGCAGGAACTTCTGTAATTCCTGGGCCTAAAAGGAAAAAGTTTGGGATTCCCACCAGTTGCTTCTCTCCAGCTTATTTATTGGCTGAGAGGTCTCAAGGTGTCGTCGGCTCCCCGACGACATGAGGCAGGGGTAAGAGCTAGTCTTGCTGCTGCTTTGTCCTTGGGAACCCTTTACTAGGTTGCCCGGTTTTGAAACATACTGCGTTCAATCTTAGGTCTCTTTCCTTTGAGATAAATTCCTCCCTTCATACTTCTCCTCCCCACCTTTGTTTTGTTTATTTTGTTAGGGATTGGGAGAGAGTAATCCTATGGGAAGTTGTAACCTGCTGTTCGAACCCGATTCTTTAATCCACGTAGAATCAAGTCTGTAGTGTGGTGTGTGATGTGGCCACAAGGAGCAGTCATGGCCCAACACCCCCGCGATGTTCTCTGGCCATTTGCAGATGCTCATTGTAAGTGAATGTCAGCTTCCGAAGGGAATGCCGCTGGGATCTTGACCGGAAGGAGGGCACTCAGTCTTCCTATTGTGTTTTCTACCCAGTTCGTGTTTGTACACAGGGAAGTGACCGGTTTGTTATTTGTCTTGTCACTGAGCACGTTACTTACATTTAGCCAGTCCTCAGAGTTGTTTATGGGATAGCGAGCAGTCTAGTCCCTGCTGCTTTCTGGTGGCTTTGGACCCCTGTTGTCAGGAGCCAGGGTTGGGGTAGGGTGGGGTAGGGTGGGGCCCAGGGTGTTGGCGGGAGGTTACTGAGACAAGTGGGATCTCCATGTGTATCCGTGTACCTCTTTCCACGTGTCTCAGCAGTGCAGGGTCCTTGGAGCACTGCAGTCCCTCGCTGCCCTTCCCCTGCTCTCAGCAGTGCCCAAGGAACCCTCAGCCTGTCACTATTCTTTCCACATGTGGCACTAGTTGGCTTCTAGGCCATCCCATTCACCACCGGCAACCTGCCTGGCTCGCAGGTCTCATTGTTCCTAGGCCTCTGCTGGGGAGCCCTGTCCCCAGACCTCCTTGGCGGGTCCCTCCGTTGCTCACGTTCAAGTGTGTTGGAACCGTGGGAGCAGAACTGCTCTCGCCTTGACTCCAACTGCGCCACATCCTATAGCAGTCTCTCAAAGCGCCCCAGCCAATGGGGACACCCTTCTTGTTTGCCAGCACTGACAGATTTCCCCTTCCTCTTTTGTTGGTCACTTCAGTGGGCTCGGATGTCATCATTGGGCATCAAAGTTTGTCAGGCATGCAGATGTAGGGCGACCTACACTAGTGAGAGGCATGCTGATGGAAACAAGGCCATTCACTTCACGCGAATTATGTGAGGTGACCCTCACACAGATTTCTCTCCCATGTTACTGGGGATCTCCTTTCTGCCCCCTTTCCCTCCAAATATGTTACCTCCATTGGAATTTTATTTTGGTAAATATTCTGTTCTTCATTAAAAGCAGCCAACACTTGATAAAAGTCTGTAAGACTTATTTACATAAAGTATACAAAGGTAAGAAGAAAACAGTATCAACAGAGAATGGGGAAGAAACAGCTATGGGAATGTGTTGCTGGAGACCAAAAAGGCAGACACAACGTAAGCGCCTGTGGAGACCAGCCGCTGGGACCTCGAAGACTGGAAATTTGTCATGGGGGCACTGGAGGCCAATCTGCCCTGACACATGTCCAGCCACTGGCGCAGAGGACCACGGTGGGCGCCCCGCAGGATGTAGGAGCACAGGCACTGGGAGCATGATGGAAGGGAAGTTGCTAGGTGAGGGGGCCAGACTGGAGAGTGCGCCTAACAGTACCGGCTTTCTAGGGCACGAGGTGAAATAACAAAGTCATCAGCAACAAGGATTGGCTTGGTGGCCCCCCATTCTTGCCTCTGCAGTCACCTCCATGGAGACAGTTGGTCGCGAAGCCACCCTTCTTGGGTTCCAGTTGTGGTCCACAGCTTTACCAGCTTAACCACCTTGGGCCTGATCCTTCCCACCCGCAGTGGGCCCCCATCCTCGAGCTCTTCCCCAGCTCCTTGACGGGTCCCCCCCTGGTCCCCAGTATCTACCCTTTCACAGCAGTCATCAAAATTGCTATGATTTCATTATCGACCGTCTGCCTTAGAAGACTGACCACACCAGGAGAAAGAGAGGAAATGGCTGCAGGTAGAAAGCGTGTCTCGTTGCTGTAGCGCAGCGGCCCTAGCGCACGCGTGCATAGAACCTGGAGGTGCTCAAGCACCGTTACTGCTGAATGAGAGAAACGAAACACCCCACGTCGTTCCCAGCATCCTTGCTGTGGTGACTTCTGTTTAAAGCTTGCCTCTGTCCGCTAAGCATTCCACAGTGGGACAGTGGGAGCAGTTTGTGCCTCCCTATTTTACTCCTATCTAGTTCCCAAACATTTTCCTCACCCCCAAAGGAAGCCCTATGGAAAACAGTCTGGCAGTTCCTCCAAAGGTTACACGTGGAGTTCCTGTGTGACCCAGCAAGTCCACTGCAGGTATAGACCCAAAAGAAGTGAAAACACGTCTGTGCAAAAACTTGTACACACATGTTCATAGGAGCTAAAAGGTGGAAGCAGCCCAGCTGCCCAGCCACAGGTGACTGGATAAACAGTGTGGCGTTCAGCCGTGGAAAGGGGTGACGTTCTGATACATCCTGCGACGTGGATGAACCTTGGAAACATGCTGTGTGAAAGGAGCCAGTCACAGAAGGCCGCATAGTGTAGCATTCCATTTCTTTGAAATGTCCAGAAGAGGCAAATCCACCGAGACAGCAGATTGGTGGTCGCCAGGGGCTGGGAGTCGGGGGACTGGGGGAGCAACTGCTTCGTGGCCATGGGGTGTCCTCCATGGGTGATGAAATGTTCTGGAAAGAGGGAGTGGGGACGGTTGCCCAACATTGTGAATGCATTAAGTGCTGCTAATGGTAACTTTTATGTTGTGTGCATTTTCCCACAAAAAAAAAATTTGGTCAGATGCCCTCAGAATATTTAGCCAACCACCTTCATTTTGACTAAATGCCTAGTCATTAAACTTCTTGAACTAAATTCCTTGCTGACTGTCATTGTTACCATGTCCTGGCCTTCAGAAGTGACATTCAGGTCAACTTGGTCTGGTCTAGCATGTGTCACTCTAGGTCCCCATGCTGGCCTCTTTCTCACAGATAGATGGCAGAGCTGCTTACCTGGGCTCTGTGCCTGCGACCAGACAGGCTTGCTGGGAGACAGCTGTGGGTTCTGAGCGCTGCATGGGCATCGTAAAACCTACCTTTACGATTTAGGGTAATTGGTGAAGTCAGCTGTCATTTTAGTGAAGTGTTATAAAAATTGAGATATAATTCACATACCGTGAAATTCACTCATTTCAGTTCGACGTACAGTTCAGTGGCATTTAATGCCTTCACAGTGTTGTGCAACTATCACCTCTATCTAGTGCAGAACTAGATTTTCATCACCCTTAAAAAAAAAAGGCCCTCTACCCACCAGCAGTCACTCCCTGTTATCTACCACGCCCAGCCCCTGGCAGTGACTAATCTGCTTTCTGTCCCTGTGGATTTGCCTCTTCTGGACATTTCATATAAATGGAATCCTACGGGATTTGTTTTTTTGTGAGTGGCTTATTTCACCGAGCATAATGTCTCCAGGATTCCTCCATGTCGTAGCGTGTGTCGGAATTTCCTTTTTATGGCTGAATTACATTCCATGGCCCAGGTAGACCACACTCATCTCTCCATTCATCCATCCGCAGCCACTCAGGTTGTTTCCACCTTTTGGCTGCTGTGAACATTGGCATGCAAGTAAGTATCTGTTCAAGTCTCTGTTTTCAAGTCTCTCGGTCTGTACGTAGGAGCGGAATTATTTGGTCACGTGGAAACTTGTGAGGAACTGCCTGATGGTTCTCCACGTCAGCAGTGTTCATTTAAATCGGCTTTCCTTTCCTCGAGGGTGGTGGACTTGTGCCATAAAGAGGAGACTTACTGTGTGGCATCAGTTACCTCCATTTGGAGAGGGATCTAGTTTCAGGTGGCAAAAACTGTTTTATTTAGCTTTTGAAGACACAGACGGTTTCTTGCATCTTCTAAAAACGGGGGTATTAAAAAATACACTGAATTCCGAGCAGGGCCGCTGAAGTTCAGGTTCCACCACTGCAGCCTTCGCACCGAACCGCATCCCCTCTCGGCTTCCCGGGGACCAACAAGACTCTTCCGGTGCCAGTTCGATTCCTCTCAGATCTTTAAAGGGGCCGAAGCTGCTGTCTCAAAGTGTCGCTGCCTTTATTGATTCATGCAGAGAAGCTTCCTTGATGGTGAGATTCTGCAGCGCATGCCGGAGGTAGAAAGAATTGGAAGCATGCAGTGAATGGCACTCCAGGATGGAAGCAGCCACTGTGAGAAGGCCATTTCCCTCCTCCGGTCCCTGACCCTTCCCCTGGGGAAACGGCCACCACCCTGCCCTTACAGTTCATTGCCTCGTTGTGGTACCTGGGCTCCTTGTACAGCCCCACGGTGGGAATGACTGGAAATGAGAGGTGTCAAGAAATGCCTTCTCCTGAAATTGGCCTGCTGCAGACATGACTGAAATTGGGAAAGGTCAGGGTATCGATGGGGCTATGGGGCTCTGGAACGTTCCCCGGAGCTCACTCTAGAGGGGGCTAGATTCCAATTCAAATGAAAAACTTCAGCTGCTGCTTTTGGCTGGCTTTGTAGCCTTTTTACTTTTTAATCCAAAGGCCTTGGGGATCAAGTAGTCTCTCCTGAGCCACAGTTGTCTGGCCAGCTGCACCTGCCAGCTGTTGGTCGCTCACACCACTGTAACGTATAGCAGCCTTGGGTCAAGCGTACGGCCTCTCAGGGCCTCCTGCTGCAGGGTTACTATAGGTTACTTACTGTCATTATGAAAATACAGGCAGTTCTCACTCTCAGACCCCTCAAGATAAAACGATTTGGCCCGAAAACAAGATTCCAGCAACTAATTTTCCTCAGCTAGATCAGAGGAAGAATTTGGTCTGATGTTTGCGTTCAAGCAGCAAAATCACTGGACGATGTTTTATTATGCAAGAGCCTTCCCTCATGCTTCACAGATATTTAAGATTTGTGAAGGCCTTTCTGCTCGAATGTGACACATGCATTCCTGGGAGGAGAATTACACAATAAAAAATAGGAGTTGTTAAGGACGACGCCGCAGTGGGGTAGACCGTGCCGAACCTATGTGATTTGGTAACCGGAGTTCACTAACAAAACCAGAGACGATTCTGGTTAAAAAACAATACCAGGACACACAAAGTCTTTGGCATTTGCACTCAGCATTGCCATCAGCCAGCCATGTTTCGCCATAACCCCCAGATTTGTGCTTCCTCTCACGATGCACAGGTGAGTTGTTCTGTCAACATTCAAAATCAGGTCCCATACAAGGCTGCCTTCAGCACTGATTTTATTTTAAACGCAGGGAGATATCTTCACACCTTCATTCACACTCGCAGCTTCACCATATAGAAGCATAACGCTGGAAAACATTGTGGTTCTTTGAACCACTAAAAGAAGGCATTTCTGCAAGGTTTCCAGCTTTTTCTTTTAATGTATTCGTGGAACGTGAAGATGTTCTCTTTAATTGTTAGAAAGCTTGCCCGAAACTGCTTCAAAATATTACTGTTAACCAGCACAGCTTCCAGTTATACTGATATCAATCATCTCCCCGCTTTGAAGCGCGTTTTTCCTGAACCCCTTACCGACGGAGGGTTAGTCGCATCACCGTTACGTTGCACTTGTGGATACTGAAGCATGGCTTTCCTTGGAGCGCTGGGGGCAGTTATAACACTCAGGGAGTTTAGCGTCGTGCTAACACGGGACCGTGTTCACATCCTCCTGACACCCCATTACTGTCTCTCTCAGCACCGTCAGACCGGGAGCCAGCCCAGGATTGCATGTTGCTTTCGGTTCTATCTCTTCAGTATCCTTTAACTAGGAGCAGTCACCAGCACTGCTTTTTTCCATATCGCAGACCGTTTTGGAGTCCAGGCCCACTGTCGTGTGGAATGGCCCCCCTTTGGACTCTTCTGGTTGTTTCCTCGTGGCCTCAGTTATCCCTTCCTGCAGGATGGGGTGGAGCTGATGGCAGGCCGGCCGGTCAGTGGTGCCCAGTTTGATCACTTGTTAAGGGGGCACCTGCCAGTTTCTTCACAGAGCAGGACTCTCTCCCTTACTTCTCTTACTCTTTAGCTTGTCTGTTCCTTGATTTCTTACCAGCTTGTGAGTACAAGTCAGACTTTTTAAACATTGTCTTCTATAGTCTCTTCTAGAAGATGTTCAGTCCAGCATTTTGAGTAGTTTTAGCAAGAGTGTCTCTGGACCTGACCGCCTCATTGCTGGAAGCTAGTCCGGATGTTCCCAGGATAAACGTCCCCCATACTGCTGCCCTTGGGACCCTTCCCTCCCCGTCACTGTAGATGTCACTGTGCTCCAGGGCAAGTGATACACCAAGGCCCTCAGTGACCGCCCCAGCCTTGCCTCCTGTCAGCCCCAACCCACCAGTGCCCAGCAGGCTACTAATAGTGCCCAAACTCTTCATTTAGGCACTCCAAGCCTGCTTGCTTTTGGGCTAAGCTAGCCCCTGCTCCTCGAAGTTAATGGCCATGGGGATTCTACCATCAGAAGCAGCAAAGGTAGCACAGCATCTGGGTTGCGACCGTCTCTTGGCATGCAATTATTAAGCAGTTTTGGTGTCTGGCACTGTACATTGAACAGGGAGATAACAATAAAGAAGACACTGTCGTGGCAGTATATTTGAAACACTAGGGAGCATAGGGTGCTCCTGCTTGTGGAGTGGGGTAAGAGCAGGGAGGGGGTCTCAGAAGTGCCATCTTAACCCAAATGAAGATGGGAGAGAGGGCTGGCCCACAGCCTCTGCTCTCTCTCCAGGAGGGGCATCACAGTGGAGACAGGCTGGGGCTGTTGCCATTGCTGCCTCTGCCCATCTGGTCTGGGCAGCCTGTGAAACTCCTCATCAGCCCTAAAATCCCAGCTCAGGCCTTCCTCCTCTGGGGAACCCCCGTCTCTGGGCTTCTCGCCTTCCTGGAACAGAGGAGGGTGTCAATATTTCTTTGTTGCCTCTTTGTCCATCTTCCTCCTACACACACGTGTGCACACACACACACACACACACACACACACACACACACACACAACTGGGAGCTCTAGAAGACCGGAGACTGACTGATGCTAATTCTGCCCTGGCATCCCAGCCCTCAGCAGAGTCTGGCTCAGGGCAAGGGCATCAGTGAGCACACAATGACTCAGCCATGACCTCAAACAAGTTCCCCTGTCTGGTTGTGCTTCCTTTTCTTTTCATCTCTGACACCAAACAGTTGAATAGGTGGTTTTTCTGAGGGTGCTCCCAACTCTAAAATGTATACACACTTGCGAGCTAGGTGCTCAGTTCTCATACTCGTACTCATGTGCGCTGTGTGCTTTGATTAGACAGAGGATAAAGAGGGCTATTTGTTTTTTTTTCGAAAAAGTGTGTGCTTCAGCAAACCCCATAACCTCCTGGGGTGGCTTAGGGAGTTACTTGACACCCTATCCTGGCCTCCGTCCTTTGGGACACCCTGGGACTGGGCAGGCACCAGGGCCAGGGGTAAACTTATTGGGAGTCCCTGTTTTGCATCATTTTCCTCCATGCCCAACACAGTGGCTTCCAGGCTTTGTGGACTTTTGTTACCTTTTTTTACGTAACAAACACCTGTGTATCCCTCAATGCACGGAATTAAAAATCATCATATTATTATAGTTGTTTCAAATAATTTCAATTTCAGAGAACTGGACTATGACAGATAAAGTGCCCTTTTATTCCCCATCTTCAGTGCTATTAAAAAAAGTTCATTTATCATACTTAGAAACGGTTAAAAAGGTAAATTTATGTTGTATATATTTTATCACAATAAAAAGAAAAACTTTTAAAAAAGTTTGTTTAGGCCCAAATCAGAGTTTGGGCACAGCTAGGTCTCCCACCTTTGTAGCTAGTAGGGAATGAAGTGTATCCTCTCCTTGAACTCCTAGCCGCGCACGTGGCTGTAGCCCCACCTGCTCCTGACCCAGGCTTCCCCATCCTCAGTCAGTGGTGCCACCATCCGGCTGCCCCTGCTTTGGCCAAGATTTTTAACTGGTCCCTGCCCCTCACTCCCACACCAGTCCATCAGCCAGCTGTCACCCCACGTCCTGGTCATGTCCCCAATCCTCTGCTTTCCTCTTAGGTCTCCTACAGCCCTTTTAGAATGATCCATTGAAGATAAAAGCTCTCGTCCACGTCCCCTGCTCAAAGCTCCCCAATAGTTTCCAATCACACTTGGAATAAAACCCGACAAAGCCTTCCATGTGCCCCCCTTGAGGCCTCTCTACTGCCCAGAACCTCCTTCCCCCACATGGCTGCATGGCTTGCCCCCTCACTTCCTTTAGGCCTTTCTCTCTTTT
The DNA here is from genome assembly GCA_028627145.1 of Eidolon dupreanum. NCBI lineage: Eukaryota > Metazoa > Chordata > Mammalia > Chiroptera > Pteropodidae > Eidolon > Eidolon dupreanum. Next base: position 96,264,981 of record CM053505.1, on the reverse strand, counting down.
CTCCCCCAGTATCCCCATGTGGGATTTTTTCTTCATTGCTTTCTAATCAGTTCATTCTTTTGGACATTCACCTTGTCACAGCATTGTCCAATGTGAGGAGCCCCTTCAGCTGGCACCTGTGTCCCTTTTTATTTTTATTTTTTGACTCTCCCTGTTACTTTCTCCGTGCTCCCCTGCCTTTTCGCCCCCACACCAGACCACCCACTTCTTCCAGGGTCCAGCCTGGTTCCTTCCATGGACGCTAGGCACAGTCTCTGCCCCTGGGATGCCATCATTGGCCTTACAATATGTCCCAGTAAGGGTACACTGTGTTCAAGTATTTGAAATTAATCTTTTCTCTGGTATGTTATCAATTTGATATAGTTGAATTCGTTTCTGATTGCATTCAGTGTAATGAGGTTTTGTCGCCTATTTTCATTTTATTTTTGGTTACATAAACTTTTACCTGATTCATGAACTGAAATTATGCTCTGGCATAGCCAGAGAGGCCTCCCCAGTTCCTAGTTTCTGCTGTGTGCTTCCTAAAGGCCCCTTCTTGCTCACACAAAAGGCAACCTATGGTACACATCGTTCACCTCACCGTAGATCCTGGGGATCGCGCCCCAGTGGGCCAGGGCACTCTCCATGGTGCGGACGTGCTGTCATATAGCGGGTCCCTAGTGGCAGCTGTCTGAGTTGCCTGCAGTCCAGGGCTGGTAAAAACAATGCCATTGCAAATAACATCGTCCTCCATTGCTTTGCATTTCTGGAGGCGTCTCTTCAGGGTAGATTTCTAGAAATGATTGCCCTAGATTGCATTGATATCCTCAATTGTATCTAAGAGGTAGTCCTGGGGTATGTGGCTTATACTCGCCCTCATGGTAGTGGTATTTGGGGAATTCAAATGAGACTTCTGAAGAAGCCAGAATTCTTTCTATTGGTACAGTGTTTTTCTCGGACTCTGGGACTGCTTGGGGCCCAGGGCACAGCCCTGGCCTTCGGCAGTGCCCATCGACTGTGTGGAAGTGGTGGTTCCAGTCTGTCCACTCTCTGTGGCCACAGGCCATGCCCAGCTTCTCAGGGTTTTCCCTCATTTCCTGTCGAGAAGCTAAGATGGGGAGGATTGAAAAGTATGCTCTGGGCTGGAAGAGGTTAGGGACCCCTGCTTTACAGGCAGAAAAGGTCTCGTGTGGGCCGAGGGCTGAGTTGGGGTGACCTTGGCAGGCATGCTCAGAGCCCTAAACTTCCAGATGAAGATCCAGAAAAGGGAAGAACTTAGGATTGAGCCTGAGCTGGGCCAGGACACACCCTTACCATGACCTGTCCCCCCACGCCTGACCCGAGCTGCTCAGGAAATCCGTGTGTCCTTGTGGCGCCAAGTGAGCCCTGGTGCTAACCTGCCTTGGGTGACTTAACTAGGTCATTTGACTGTGGTTTCAAGTGCACACCACAGTGCCTTCGTTCTGGTCTTCACAGTGTGGAAAGGAAGGGGAGTTGCTTGGGGCAGATCAGCCGCGACATAGTAACCAGTGCGGACATGAGCTGTGTGCGACAGGGCAGCTCTCGGGCCGAGGTACAGAGGCCAGGAATAGCCCTTTGTCCTTTTCCATGACGAACTGCCAGCCGAGGGACTAGCAGACGGCTGCTTCTGAGCCCACAGTTCTTTCCAGCCTCCCCTGGTCCCAGTTGCGTGCGTGCCGTCTTAGCCCGGCCACGGGGGCGTCGTGGCCAGAATCCGATCCCGGGGTCCAGGGCCCCACAGCGAGCATGTCTGAAGTGCACAGGGAAGGAGCTGCTCTGTTAGCAGGAAAGAGTAGGGGGGCACCCGCCCTGGGACGGCTTGGCGCCCCTCTGTGCCTTTCTGCTTGCTCTTCCGTGCCACTGGCGAGGCCATGTCGTAAGGGGGCGTCTGGTGGTAAAGGCTCACCTGATCTGGGGTCACTCCTCTTCTCATGCCAGAACCCTGGGCCGCGGTTTCTGGGTGCTCGTTAGTATTTACGAAGCGCGCCTTTGTGACTTTCCTTCCTCTGGGGTGTTGGTACCCATTGTCGAGATGAGGAAACTGAGGCATGGGATACTGAGGTCACTTGCTCAGGTTCATGTTCGGAAATGTCAGAGTCAGAATTTGCGCTCAGGTTGGCTGGCTCCAAACCCGTGTGCTCTTTCTGCAGTGCTGTGCTGCGCGCCACCTCCCAAGGGGGTAGGGCAGGGCTGTGATCCCTGTCAGGAAGTCGTGCTGTGCCCCATGGCAGTTCTTTGTCAAGCACACATTTGAGAAAACCCGAAATACGGAAGCTGCAGTGACGCCCAAGCCAGCTCTTCACGCCCCAGCCCTGGTTTGGGTGGGCAGCTTCCTCTCCGGCAGCGGAGGGCCTCCTGTCAGCCGTCAAGCCCAGAGGCCCTCGGGCGCAGCCCGTAAAGTGGCCTTGGCCAAGGTGGCCTGCTGAGAAGCTGCACAGTGTTTCTACTCAGAAAAAAATGCCGCCCGTGCAGGCCACTTACCCTCCTGAGCACTAGGAGTGGGACTCACTCAGGGCGGCCACAGTGCGGCAGCGTGCAGTTGGCCGCCACTGTCAGCAGCCCAAAGCCCCTGAAGGAGTGTGTGAAGGGAAGAGCTTCAAGGCCCGGGCGAGCCCTGCCGGGGCCACCCTGAGCCCGCCGATGCTCGCTTTATCTACGGACCGGTGTGTCCTCTGTGGTACTTACGTACTTGTTTAACACTTCAGGGAAGAAAAGTCAGAAGACCAGGATCTCCAGGGCCTCAAAGACAAACCCCTGAAGTTTAAAAAAGTGAAGAAGGATAAGAAAGAAGACAAGGAGGGCAAGCATGAGCCCCTACAGCCGCCAGCCCATCACTCTGCTGAGCCAGCGGAGGCAGGCAAAGCGGAGACCTCGGAGGGGTCGGGCTCAGCCCCAGCCGTCCCAGAAGCTTCTGCCTCCCCCAAACAGCGGCGCTCCATCATTCGTGACCGGGGCCCCATGTATGATGACCCCACTCTGCCTGAAGGTTGGACCCGAAAGCTTAAGCAAAGGAAATCGGGCCGCTCGGCTGGGAAGTATGATGTGTATTTGATCAAGTAAGTAAGGGCACCTCCTGTCTCTGCACAGTGGGGGGCCAGTGGGCGGGAGGTTGGGTGGGTGCTGAAAATTGATGGGGTCCCCTTGGGGTAGCAGCTCTTCACTGCTAGTTGATCGGGAAAATGCGTGTGCTTGACCCCACCTGGAGTGGGGGGCTTCGGTAATGAACACGGCTTGCAGGCATGCCCAGGTATGCTTGGGACGACTGTGCAGAGGTCTGTGCGCTGCGTGAGACGTGCTCAGGATCACAGGGTGTGACTTCATCCTGCCGGCCCTCGAGGCCTTGCCTGCAGATGGAACAGCAGTAGGGCCTCCGCAGGGTCACAGAATGTCAGGAGAGGTCACGGGGCCTGCCACATGCAGCGGCCTGGGCTCTGGAGGCAGGCGACCCACCCTGGGCTTCTTGCCGTTGCCCAGCTGGAGAACGTCCAGCTGAGGGACGCTTCTCAGAATCTGTTAGCCTCGTCTTTCTGGGAGAGTTTTTCGGTGACATTGCTTCATGAACCCGAAGGGATAGGAGTTCATAAGGCTCAGCCCACTCTGCCAGTTGTGTTGGGAAAGGTGGGCTTTGAACAGGGCCTCTGGGAAGGAACAGCGGGCTCCATGTGGCATTCCAACTGTCTTTTTTGCTGTTTGTCCAGCTTTGGGGGGTCACCGACTATTTTCTGTTGAAACAGAGTAACTTCCAAGTCCGAGCAAGCTTCAGAGGAGGAATGAATAAGTACATTCCAGTTTTTCCCCTTAGACGATCCCCGAAAAGGTTAGCAGTTTTCAGAGGACATTTGCAGACATTTGCAGCCTTGTTTGGTTCCAACAGGCCTAAGGGTGAGCAAAGGATTATCCTCCTGACAGACGAGAAAACCGCTCTCCAGAGATGGTAAACGGCATGTCCAGGCTCAGGCAGGGCGCTCTGCTGGTGGATCGGGCCCAGGCACCGGCCTCAGCAGGGGCCCCAGCCTGACACCGAGACAGGCTCCCCAGGCCAGATCCATCTGAGGGCCAGAGGCGGGGCCTCAGTGGCAGGCCATTTTGGCATTGGAGCTGGCCATGCCAGTGCCCACTGCTGCCTGGCAACCCAAGTATTTCGTGTATGACCATGGCCATGCTCCTCGAGTTTCAGCTCACCTTGGCTTTTCCTGAATGTGGCTTTCATTCAGTGGTATCACCGGGCACGTCAGCTGTGGAAGGCCTCCTAGCAGAGTTCATTGCTATCTTCTGCTCTATCCCATCTCTGATACTGCTGTGGGAAGCTTCTAATCACCTCTTGTGTCTCTCCATTTGTTCCCACAGTCCCCAGGGAAAAGCCTTTCGCTCTAAAGTGGAGTTGATTGCGTACTTCGAAAAGGTAGGCGACACCTCCCTGGACCCTAATGATTTTGACTTCACGGTAACTGGGAGAGGGAGCCCCTCCCGGCGAGAGCAGAAACCACCTAAGAAGCCCAAATCTCCCAAAGCTCCAGGGACTGGCAGAGGTCGGGGACGCCCCAAAGGGAGTGGCACCGCGAGACCCAAGGCAGCAGCATCCGAGGGCGTGCAGGTGAAAAGGGTCCTGGAGAAAAGTCCCGGGAAGCTGCTCGTCAAGATGCCTTTCCAAGCTTCGCCAGGGAGCAAGGCCGAAGGGGCTGGGGCCACCACATCGGCCCAGGTCATGGTTATCAAACGCCCTGGCAGGAAGCGAAAAGCCGAAGCCGATCCCCAGGCCATTCCCAAGAAACGGGGCCGAAAGCCAGGCAGTGTCGTGGCGGCCGCTGCTGCTGAGGCCAAGAAGAAGGCCGTGAAGGAGTCGTCCATCCGGTCCGTGCAGGAGACCGTGCTCCCCATCAAGAAGCGCAAGACCCGGGAGACAGTCAGCATCGAGGTGAAGGAGGTGGTGAAGCCCCTGTTGGTGTCCACCCTTGGCGAGAAGAGTGGGAAGGGACTGAAGACCTGCAAGAGCCCTGGGCGGAAAAGCAAGGAGAGCAGCCCGAAGGGGCGCAGCAGCAGTGCCTCCTCGCCCCCCAAGAAGGAGCACCACCACCACCACCACCACTCAGAGCCCCCGAAGGCACCTGCGCCGCTGCTCCCGCCCCCGCCTCCGCCCCCGCCCGAGCCACAGAGCTCTGAGGACCCCGCCAGCCCCCCTGAGCCCCAGGACTTGAGCAGCAGCGTCTGCAAAGAGGAGAAGATGCCGAGAGGAGGCTCGCTGGAGAGCGACGGCTGCCCCAAGGAGCCAGCTAAGACTCAGCCCGCGGTCGCGACCGCCACCACGGCCGCAGAAAAGTACAAACACCGAGGGGAGGGAGAGCGCAAAGACATTGTTTCATCCTCCATGCCAAGGCCAAACAGAGAGGAGCCTGTGGACAGCCGGACGCCCGTGACCGAGAGAGTTAGCTGACTTTACACAGAGCGGATTGCAAAGCAAACCAACAAGAATAAAGGCAGCTGTTGTCTCTTCTCCTTATGGGTAGGGCTCTGACAAAGCTTCCCGATTAACTGAAATAAAAAATATTTTTTTTTCTTTCAGTAAACTTAGAGTTTCGTGGCTTCAGGGTGGGAGTAGTTGGAGCATTGGGGATGTTTTTCTTACCGACAAGCACAGTCAGGTTGAAGACCTAACCAGGGCCAGAAGTAGCTTTGCACTTTTCTAAACTAGGCTCCTTCAACAAGGCTTGCTGCAGATACTACTGACCAGACAAGCTGTTGACCAGGCTTCTTAGGGTACGCCTGCACCTCCCTTCCCACCCGGACCTCCCCCATGTGGTCGTTAAGGACAGAGAGCACTTGAGAGGACACTCCCATTTTTGGTGCCATTGGTGCCCCAGTCTCAGCTCTCCTCTCCCCCCACCCTACCCCGCTCCCCCCACCTCCCCCGCTCCCACCCACGTTGGGACAAGGAGGTGTGAGGCAGGAGAGACAGTTGGATTCTTTAGAGAAGACGACAGAGATGGCCAGCGGCTACAGCCCGTGTGATCCCACCTGTGGTGGCACAAATCTGGCCCCACGCCAGCCCCAATCCAAAACCGACAAGGACATTTCACAGGACAGGGAAGTAGCACCTGTTCGCTCCAGTTCTGGCATGGCTCGGAGGGAGTCCTTTGAGCTGCTGGGTGTAGACTGGCCTGAGCCAGATGAGAGGATGGCCCAGGGCCGGCCTCCAGTGGATGGCACTAGCGAGAGGCCGTGGAGGCAGCAGGACGAGGCGCAGGCAGGCAGGCCGGGCTCCGGACCGGCAGAGCACAGTGGGCCAGGAGGCACCCCAGTCGCTCAGAGCAGTCTGACTGGCAGAGGCTCAGTGGGGCAGGGGCCAAGGGGAAGGAGGGGAGAATGTTCTTCCAAAACTTTCCAATTCTACTCCTTAGGGACAGCTTAGAACTATTTGCACTATTGAGTCTTCATGTTCCCACTTCAAAACAAACATGCTCTGAGAGCAGACTGGCTTGAATTGGTGACACTTTGTCCCTCAAGCCACCAGACGCGACGGTGTTTAGAACTGCCTGGATCTGTAGATACCTGCGCTTGTTTTAAAGTGGGCTCAGCACATAGGGTTCCCACGAAGCTCCGAAACTCTAAGTGTTTGCTGCAATTTTATAAGGACTTCCTGATTGCTTTCTCTTCTCTCCTTTCATCTCTTCCTTCCATCATTTCATCCTTTCATTTCTTCCCCCCCTTCTTCCTCCTCATTCATCCTTTCTGTTCCAAGCAGTCGCAGTGCCCAACTGTACCCCGAGCCGATGCTGGTCAACTCATGCCCCCAGAACTTGCCCCGCCCTTGGCCCTCCTGCCACCAGCCCCAGCCCCGCCCCGCTCTGAACCCCGAGGAAGCCCGGGTTCTGCTGAAGGGCGAGAACCTGGCCCTGGTGCCCCAGCCTCTCTGAAGGGCAAGAGAGCGGCATGGTGTCGCTCTCCTAGGGACCCCCTTTCCAGGTCAGAGCCTAGACACCGGGCCCCCTCAACCTTCCACTCGGGAGAAACGGGTGGGAGGAGTTGGACCAGATTTGGATTTGGGAGCTGAGGGCAGCACAGAGGCCCCCGTGGCCTGCCAGAGTCATCGAGAGGCCCAGCCCTGACCTTAGTCCCTGCCAGGCCCGGCTCATGCAGTGCAGTGCCGCAGGGCAGCAGGTGGAACAAAGGCAGATGCCCCTGGACCTGAGCTGGGACCAGCGCCTAGGGCCCCCCCTTCTCCGCCCACCCAGGCTCCTCCATTAACCAGACTTGCATTTGAAAGGGAAACATTTGGCTTTTGCTCGCTGGAGGCTGGGTCAGGGCCACACACCACACATTTCTACGTCTGCGCCAGGGGTGTGGTGTGGGGGCCTAGAGGTTTGGGTTGGCTGTGGGATCCCATCCTTTCAACCTCTCCATTCAGGAAGTCCTTACCTAGCTGCATATCTTCATCATATTGGTATATCCTTTTCTGTGTTTACAGAGATGTCTCTTATATCTAAATCTGTCCAACTGAGAAGTACCTTATCAAAGTAGCAAATGAGACAGCAGTCTTATGCTTCCAGAAACACCCACAAGCACGTCCCATGTGAGCTGCTGCCATGAACTGTCAAGTGCGTGTTGTCTCGTGTATTTCAGTTATTGTCCCCTGGCTTCCTTACTGCGGTGTAACCATGAAGGAGTACAACATCCTAGAAACCGTCTAGCGCTTCCCTGCCAGTCCTTAGTGATCGGGAACCATAGTCGACAGTTCCGATCAGTAGCTTAAGAAAAAACCGTGTCTGTCTCTTCCGGAATGGTTAGAAGCAAGGAAGTTTGCCCCATTCTGTTCGTAGAGTCATAGTTGACCTTTCTAGCATTTTTGTATCCATTTCCTTATGCTGCAAAAGCAACTCCCACAACCAACCCCGCTCTGCTGTCGACCCTCTGGGCTTCACTTCTGACTCCTCCCCAGGAAGGGAAGGGGGGGTCGGAGGAGGGGGCGAGTCCTTCAGGACACCCCTCTTCCTCCAAGGACAAAAGGCTCCTGACCCCACAGTGGCCTTGCACTCCCGGCACCCCCAAAAGACACCTATCCACGCGAGCACGGCATCCAGCCAGTTTGTCATGGAGATGCCATCCGTTGTGGTCAGTCGGGATTTTAAGCGTTATACCTGGTCCAGTGAAATGTGGCTCCTGGGACCAGTGTCAGGAGCTGGCCTCCCATTGGCTCGGTACCATCTGGTCTTGGGAAGAGGAGTGCGGGGCCCGCCAGGCCCCCGTTTCACCCACAACAGTTCATTCAGGGGCTGACTGCGCATCGGTGGTTGAGAACACAGCATTGCAAGGGTCGTTTTCTTTCTGGCCGGCCCGAGCTGCAGCCCCCTAGCTCTCAGCTTCTTCCCCTAGAGCTCCAAAGCTGCAGGCAGTGCCTGAGGCTCCCTAGGGTTTTCTCTCCCCCCCTTCCCACATTTCCTCTTCCCTAAATAAAGGCATCACGAGTGAGTCACCTTTAAGCAAGTCGCCTTGGTGGTTTGTCAACTTGGCAGGCAGGGGCGCTGCAGCCCCCATGCCGCCCCTGCCGTGGAGTCAGGTGATGGGAGGTTGGAGGGAGAGCCTAGGCCCTGCGGTTCTCACCAGCTGTGTCCGGCCCGATTTGGGGTGCGACCTCGATTTCGTGTGTACTTGAACACCACGAAGGGTTTTAGGGACTGTGTGAAGAATGCCGAAATTGACAGCTTTCAGATCTCCGTGGGTCTAGGTCACAGAGCAGTCACGTGCAGTCTCCCAGCCCTCGTTCTAGTTGTTAGTTACTACCTCCTCTCTCGACAGAATTCTGTATATCCTCGAGCCCCTCCCACGACGCCCAGCCCTGCCTGCCTGCCGTGGGCTTCTCCTAACCAGTGGAATTTCAGCCTTGACACTGCAGTGAACTGGGGACACTGGGCCACCACCCAGTATAACTCCCTTCTTTTGGCACAGGAGACACCTAGAAATGGCACGACCCCAGTCCATCAGTGCCAAACTAATCAAAGAACCCCCAGCCCGTCAGCTCCCTGGAAGGTAAAAGTCACGGTAGTGGCCTGGGATTACTGGCCACAGCCAGCACCTTGCTTCTGAGACCCCATGCAGGTGCGGCAGCAGCCTGTTCAGTGACATCATTCCAGGGTAGGGGCCGAGAACAGTGGCAGTGGGACCGAGGGCAGCCCCACGTTGTTGCCTGTTCCTCTGCCCAGTTTGTCGTTACTGTGACAGCGATCATGAAAAGGTACTAGTCAGAAACAAACTTCCACGTTTGGTGGGAAAGGAGTTTCTTTAGGTGAAAGGACCTCTGGATTTTAAGTAACTCTTAATAAGCAGCTCAAGCCCAGGAGGGAGCAAAGGTTCTGAACCGAACCCACCAGGTGGGGCTGTCTGGACCTTGTAGAGCATTCCCGCCGGGCTCTGTGGGCTGACAGGGTCATGGGAGGTCACAGGTACTGGCTTTTGGGGAAGACCTTTGTGCGTCCATTCCTAGCCGGTGTCATTGCCCCAGATTGCTTCCTGGTGCAAGTTTTACACCCCACAGTCAGGACCACTGGCCCAGAGCTCGGGAAGCAACCTGTGTGGAGAGCCCTGTGGGTGTTTGCCTAGCCAGTCCCCGAGTGTGGCGCAGCAGCGTCGCCAGGCCTGTGGCCGAGCCCCGGCTCCTGTGCCCCTGCCATGTCGGACTCCCACTCTGCTCTCTGCAAGGGCCCACCTTCGCTCTCGGTCAGTGAGCCCATCCGCTCTGGAGGGGTTTGTTGAGTCTCCATTTTTGTCTTTCTCTTTTAGATTGATTTTTAGAAAAGGCCTAATTGTTATAAATCGCTAGGATACTGCCTCCCCCAGGGTCTGAATATACATGTTAAAAGGGAAAAAAGCGAACACTGAAACCCGTTCTCAACAATTCAGAAGGAAAACCTAGAAAATGTTTGGCCGAAAATTACATTTCGCTGTTTCTGAACGAATGAGAGCAAGCTTTTGCAAAAATACTGATCTAAAAATACGCGGGGCTTGGCCTGATGTGTGGGGAGCGCTGCCGGAGAAGGGGTTCCAGCCCGAAGCTGCTCCATCTGAGATTCGGGGCCACCCTGTCAATGGAGAGCCCACTTCTCCTTGGGTGGCAGTCGCTGAGGACTCTCGGCTGCTGCTCCTGTCCTGTGGGGTGGTCTGGAGATTAGCGGCCCACCTGGTCCCAAAGCTGCAGGAGCTCAGCTCTTGGTGCAGGGAGCGGAGTGGTCACCAGGGACTCACGAAGGCCTGCGCCATTCTCAGCACCCAGCACCACCTGCTGCTTGCTCCTTCTCATCTCCACAGAGCCTGCCCGAAGTGCTGATTTGTCAGGAAAAAAATGAGTTCCAGCTAGGGCCCAGGCAGCTAGGAAGGAAAGGGCGACGTCTCCCCCTTAGCCTCTGCCTGTGGCACAGCCTGTCCCCTGAGGACATTCCCCCGCTCTGCTGTCCTTGGGGTCTAGGGCCTGGTGAAGTGGCACTCCCTTCTGAACTCGGAGGTGAGGACAGAGGCCTGAGCACTCAACTGGTGTGTGGCCCCCTTGTCCCTTACCCTCGAGAGCCCCTGGGACAGAGGGAGGGTGAGAGTGAGGACAGCTGACCCCCACCCCCAGAGCTGAGACCCTTGACGGGGAAATCTGGCCTTTGCGTTTCAGAGCATTTGTGAAACTTGCAAATTGACTTTGCTCCCCTAGCTCCCCTTCTATCTTACCTTTTCTCAGGTCCTGCTCAGCAGCGAGAGAAAATGAGATGAAAAATCGGCCAAGAGGTTTGGCTCCTGCCCACTGATAGTTCCTCTCCCCTCAGTGTTTGTGTGTCAAGTGACAAAGCTGTTTTTCCTGGTGACCCTGATTATATCCAGTATCTTATAGACTATACGCATAGGCCTGCTTGGTCTCTGTCCTGGGCTTTTGTTTTGCTTTTTAGTTTCGCTTTTAGTTCTTCTGTCCCATTTATTTAATGCACCAACTAGACACACAAAGCAGTTGAATTTTTATATATATATATATCTGTATATTGCACAATTATAAACTCATTTTGCTTGTGGCTCCACACACAGAAAAAGACCTGTTAAAATTATACCTGTTGCTTAATTACAATATTTCTGATAACCATAGCATAGGACAAGGGAAAATAAAAACAAAAACAAAAAAAACAAAAAAAAAAGAAAACAACAAAAAAAAAACAACAAATCTGTCTGCTGGTCACTTCTTCTGTCCAAGCAGATCCGTGGTCTTTCCTCGCTTCTTTCAAGGGCTTCCCTGTGCCAAGCGAAGGAGGCTCCAGGCAGCACCCAGGTTTTGCACTGTTTCTCCCATGCTTATGACAGAGGTCCCAGGATGCTGGTGCAGGACAGTTCACCTCAATGGGTGGGTGCGCAAGCGCGCTCCCTTGCCTTCGTGAAGTCCGGAATGTAGTTGGCACCGCCTGGTCCCCTTCCGCCTCTGGGTGGGGCAGCTGGAGTCCATGGGGTGGCCTGACCGCCCCCTTCCAGTGGCCCAGTCAGAGTGATCATGTGTGGAGAGTCGGCTCCGCAGGCCTCCCCAGCAGCAGGGCTCCCACTTTGCTGAGGCTGGGGGGCTGGAAGGCAGATGGGAGGCCTGTCGCATCTCTGGATGTGTGAGCCGCACCAGGTAGAACGCCAGGGAACCCAGAACCACAGGCAAGAGTCTAGTGGGTCCCCTCCAGGAGGTAGCAAAGACTCCAGAAATGTCCTTTTCTCTTCTCCCCCTCCCTACGAGTAATTGCATTTGCTTTTGTAATTCTTAATGAGCAATATCTGCTAGAGAGTTTAGCTGTAACAGTTCTTTTTGATCATTTTTTAAGTAATTAAAAACACCAAAAAAAATCCACAAACTTGTTCTTCCAAAGCAGAGAGCATTATAATCACCAGGGCCAAAAGCTTCCCTCCCTGCGTCATTACTTCTTCTGAGGCCTGAATCCGAATGAGAAACACTCGCAGGCCCTTTGGGTGGCTGGGCTGCCCTCGGGCCACTCGGAGGACCTGGTTTGGGGCCCGCTCCGGCCTGCGTTCAGTATTAGCGGTGGGTCCTGACGTCCTTGCCCACCCAGCCTGGGATGGGGCCGAGGAGGTGAGGAGGCCGTTGCCGCCGACGCTTGGCCACTAACAGGTGGGTGTCCGCATGTGTCCACGTACATGCATGCTTTCTGACGGAAACGTGAAATCAGCGCCCGAGCTAGCCTCACCCTGTGACCTCTCGCCCCGCCGGGCCGGAACGCGGCCGGCCCAGTTCAGTGTTTCTGGGGAGCTGGACAGTGGAGTGCGACAGGCTTGCAGAACTCGAAGCCTGCTCCTTCCTTTGCTACCAAGGCCTCCTTTTCCGTTTGATTTGTCACTGCTTCAATCAATAACAGCCGCTCCAGAGTCAGTAGTTGATGAATATATGACCAAATATCACCAGGACTGTTACTCAATGTGTGCCGAGCCCTTTCCTCGCGCTGGGCTCCTGTGTACCCGGACACTGTAACCTGTGCTGTGTTAGCTCCCGTCCCCTCCCCCCGCCCTCCCCTCGTCTTTCTGGGGGTTTTCTGTTTGGGTTTGGTTTGGTTTTTATTTCCCCTTTTGTGTTCCAAACATGAGGTTCTCTCTACTGGCCCTCTTAACTGTGGTGTTGAGGCTTATATTTGTGTAATTTTTGGTGGGTGAAAGGAACTTTGCTAAGTAAATCTCTTCTGTGTTTGAACTGAAGTCTGTATTGTAACCACGTTTAAAGTAATTGTTCCAGAGACAAATGCTTCTCGACACCTTTTCTTTACAAACAAAAGAATTCGGAGGGAGGGGATGGTGACCGAGATGGGGGGGGGGCTGTCCTATTTCCCCAGGGGGGGAGACCGGAAGAGATGACCCCTGCTCAGATCAGCCAGAAGCCACCCAAAGAAGTGAAGCCTAAGCCAACGGACCGAATAGCTGTCGTGTTACCATTTTCAGTCAGAGCAAAACCAGGTCTTGTTCCACCCAGTGGATTCTTTTGCCTTTCCCCCCGCCCCAAGATTATTAGCATCATTATTTTTAAGGACAGACGAGGTTTACGTTCCTGCGAGGGGAGCCAGGAGGGCTGTGAGCAGGGCCAACCTCGCCTGGGTGGGAGGAGGATGGGGCGAGCCTGAATAGTGTGGCTCAGCCAAAGGGTGGGCATCTCCCCAGAGACCTCCGCCATGGCCACAGGTCAGGTGTCTGTTGACAGGGCAGATCGGCCACTCTTCACCTGACACAGCTTTCTGGACAGGCCAGGCGGTGGGCATTATTGTCTAGGACCCTCCATCACATCCTGCGCCGTCCTGCAGCGCACGGCACTGATGCGACCTCTCAATTCCCACAATCCCAGGCGATGAGATGATGGGGGGGGTGCGCTCTCTTGGCTGTCATCCAATTCCCAGCCAAATTTGGACGTGAGGAACCCCCTTTCCTTTCCGTGGCAAGACCAGATCTTTCTCAGAGACGCCGTCACCCCCACCAGACAATTTGGGGTTCATGGAACAGGGACAGATGTGTGCTCCCTGAGCACCCGGCGCCCCTCCTCCAAAAAGTGAGGACAGTGCTGACTCTAGTGACCATTCGCACATGGGGTTTAGTAGCGGGTAGAACCAAGACAGGGTGGCTGCCCCCTCCCGAGTCTCAGCGACACAGGCCAGCCACCCCATGCAGAGGGAAGCCAGGCCGAGGGTGGGAGAAGTATGCATGGGGCGCGGGGAGCCGCCGGACAGACTTGGCTGGAGATGTCTCAAAAAGCCCTCTATCACATTCACCTTCAGTTTTTGTGTTTTGGGACAATTACTTTAGGAAATAAGTAGGTCGTTTTAAAAACAAAAAATATTGATTGCTTTTTTGTAGTGTTCAAAAAAGGTTCTTTGTGTATAGCCAAATGACTGAAAGCACTGATATATTTAAAAACAAAAGGCAATTTATTAAGGAAATTTGTACCATTTCAGTAAACCTGTCTGAATGTACCTGTATACGTTTCAAAAACACCCCCCACTGAATCCCTGTAACCTATTTATTATATAAAGAGTTTGCCTTATAAATTTACATAAAAATGTCCGTTTGTGTCTTTTGTTGTAAAATCAAGTGATTTTTTCATAAGGTTCTTTTACTATTTGAAAAGATGGGCAGCACGCAGTTTTATTTTATTTTTGTAAGTTTTTTAATACGTGTGAAAGCAAAGACTACTCAGCATGCCTTTCTAAGTGACGCGTTTGCACCTTTTGTTGGGAAGTACTGTATCCTGTGCTGTTAGCATTCTCGATAAATCTCTCTGTGAAAGTGACTCAAGGTCTGGGCTTTCATTATCAGACAGCTCACAGGACAGCATGGTGGTGTGTTCCTGATTTGGTCTGGCTGTCTCTGAACACAGAGAGCCAGCCGCTTTACAGGACGGCCATGGGAGGAAAGGGCAGCCCGCTCCACGCACTGCGCCCCCTCGGCGCTGCTCCTGCGTGTGTGGGGAAGCTCTGGGCGGCAGGCTGGGAAGGACCTGGCACAAACCTACCCGCTGCGCCCTAGATCAAGAGGCCTTCTGCACGGTGGCATCACTTCGTGTTCCTGAGGGCCACGGCCGGGGCACCTCTTTGGTCTGGACGTGCCGAGGTGCTTTTGGAAATACACCTGCCACCCCCAGCTCCTCCTGTGCCTACCACCTGAGACCCTCCCCTATAGCCTCTGCTGAACTGGCTCCCTGCCCAACGGGGGCGCTGCCGTCACTGGGGTTTGCAGGTGTCACGCCCTGTCTATGCTCCTTGGCTTCCCCGTAAGGCTGTGAGCTCTCAGGAGCTGCCTCCCCGCCGCAGTCATCCCCACCAGGCTGTTGCCGGGCTGGAGGGGACAACAGCTGCTCAGTGTCCAGCTTCACACACAAATGTGGTCACACCTATTATAGAAGGTGCACTCGAAAGTCCTGGCCTTGACCGTTAAAACAAAGGATTGAAATTCAACGTACGTGTACTGAGCATCTCTCGTGTGCCAGGCCCGTCTGCGGGGCTGCAGTCCAACAGTGAGCAAGGAGGACCAAGTGCTCGTTCCTTCGGGACATAGTGTGTGTGTGCCTGGTGATTTCCCACCCTCTTGGGGAGTGGCTGCTGCTTCTGGGAGGAAGTTCCAATGGAGGTCCATATTGGATAGACTCCATTTCTGGAAACTGCCCTAAGTCCCTGAGAGGACAGACCGGGGAGAGCCCTCCGGAGTCAGGATGGAGAGGACAAGGGAGACGGTCAGGGAAGGAGAACTGCTGCCCTGCGGGCATGCGTCTAGCCGGAAACAGAAGAGGAAGGTACCCGGTGCTGCCTGCTGGGTCTTCCCCGATCTAGTGGGGGAGGCTTAAGAAGGATGCACCAGAGATGCCAGGTGCGCAGGGGCTGCAGGCAGCTCTGCCAGGGGAGCCTAGAGAGCTTTCACCCTAGCTTCCACCTGGGGAGCCGTTTGAGCTCAACGCGGTGGCACGAGGGCCAGGGAACTGCACGTGCAAACTCGTGGCTGCAGAAGGCCTGGCGCATCTCGGGACCCTGAGGAGTTCCGGTTGGCTTAAGGCTGCTGACGTGTGCAGAGAGCTGGACACGGCGTCGGAGGGCAGGGGCCACATCGTGACAGCCGCGAAGGCCTAACTGAAAAGCTGGGGCCCATCACAGGGCTTCGGGAAGCACGGGAAGGCTTTAAGCAGGAAAGCTACGTGGCTTGACTTGTGCCTGAGGAAGAGCACGGGGCAGAGATGAGGCGGGGCAGCCGTCAGGCAGCCAGCGCGTTCATCCAGGTAAGAGGTGAGGGCAGGGGCCTGTAGTGGGGGAGATGGGCTCCCGTGATGTTCAGGGAGATGACAGAGAAATCGTGACTGCCGATGCAGGTGGAGGAATGGAAGCTGCAGAGCGTTGTGGGAACGGGCGAGGCAGATGTGGCCAAGACGTCGGACTGGGAACTGAGCGTGGTGCCTGGCCACTGCTTCGGAAAAGAGGGCGGGAGAGGCGGGACTCTGCGACCCTCACAGAGGCAGTGTAAACAGCCAGAGACGTGACAACGCGAGGGAGAAGGGACGGCGGGGGCCGAAACCCTGTTTTTTGAGACATAAACATGGTTCATGTGCCAAAGAGCCAGCAAAGAAGGAAAAGTGGCAGATAGTGCTAAGAAGTAATTGCTAGTGCAGGTTCCCGAAGGAGCGTAAAAGATAGGATCCGGGACACAGGAGGTGGACAGAAACGCTCCGAGCCCGGGCGGCATGCTGCTTCCAAACCGTTGTCCCCGCACCCAGCCTCACGGCCAGCTGACGAGTCCCCCGGGGGACCTTTGTGTGACCTACATCGGACCCTGTCCTGCTGGGATCTCTGACGACTCTCCACTGCCTCCCAAATAAAGCCAAAACATCTTAAGGGGACCTCCCAGTGACTGTCGCAAGGCCCGGCTCCGGCCCTTTCTGGAACGCCCCATGCCTTCTCCTTAGCCTCCGTCCTCAATGCTGGGAACCGCTCTCCTCCATATCCCTCGAAGCCCCAGGCGGGCCGCTCCACCTCCTGGAAGCCCATCCTGACCGCCGGGCCCCGCGCTGTGGCGCTGCCTTCGCGGGAAAGGACCGCGTGCCGCGCCCCCGTGTGGCCGGGGACCGCGTGCCGCGCCCCCGTGTGGCCGAGCGCGGCGGTGGCGGCGGCGGCGGCGGCGGGCAAGATGGCGGAGCCCCGGGCACCGCCCCTTCCGCCCCGGCGGGCGTCTCATGAGGCCAGCTTAAAGGGGAAGTGAGTCAGTGTCCGCGGACCCGGCCGGCCGAGGCCCGCGCCCGCCGCGGCCCCGAAAGGCCCCTAGAGGCCCCGGCCCGGCGGCGGCGGCGGCGGCCATGGCCGGGGGGCCGGGCTCGGAGGACCCCGCGGCCCCCGGAGCACAACACTTCTTGTACGAGGTGCCGCCCTGGGTCATGTGCCGCTTCTACAAAGTGATGGACGCCCTGGAGCCCGGCGACTGGTGCCAGTTCGGTGGGTGGCGGCGGGCCGGCGGGGCGGGGGGCGTGCGGGTCCCGACGCCCAGGCCTGACATCCCCCACCCCGCAGCCGCCCTAATTGTACGCGACCAAACCGAGCTGAGGCTGTGCGAGCGCTCGGGGCAGCGCACGGCCAGCGTCCTGTGGCCCTGGATCAACCGCAACGCCCGCGTGGCCGACCTTGTGCGCATCCTCACGCACCTGCAGCTGCTCCGTGCTCGGGACATCATCACGGCCTGTGAGCATGCCACCCCGGGACTCGGGACCCACAGGCTGCGGGCCTCCCACGGGGCTCCTCCCCCTTCCTGGGCCTAATCATCCTTTCCTTCCTTGACGTCCCAGGGCACCCTCCCGCCCCCCTCCCAGCCCCAAGCACCACCGTCCCGAGGCCCACCAGCAGCATCTCTGCACCCTCTGAGGGGGAGACTCCCAGCCCCCGGAAGTTGCAGTCATCAGCCTCCACCTTCCTCTCCCCAGGTAAGATGGCCCTAGGGTTGGGCTTGATGGACCTGAGGAAGGGGCCACCTTGACCATCTTCACGACTGTACACCCTGCCGCCAGTCTCTGCCT